>VZRW01011138.1:0-283502 GCA_013398125.1 Aegotheles bennettii
TAAATAAATAAATAAATGTAGGGTATCAGACCTGGACACTCTGAGTTTGCATATGAGCTCAAACTTTGTAAGAGGTAATATGACCTGTTCTGGAAGCTAGTGTTTTCTTATTTCTTATATTTATTCTTATATATTTCTTATTAGAAATATATATTCTAAGTATATATATACTTAGAAATCAAAATATTTCTTATTCTTATTTATTTCTCATTTATCTTTGCAGTGTCCACAAAAGAGGACAAGTATCTATTTATTCTCATTCCAGTCATCCTGAGTTTGTCAAGTATCTTCATAATATTTATGTTGATTGGCCAGTGCAATAAGAGGTAAGCACCAAGGCAGCTTGTCCATGCAATGTGCTTTTATGTGGGTGTCTCAGACTACAGTTATAAATGAAACAACATATTAAATACTAAAAACATTAATAGATGCTCTAAGATTAGACAGCAAGAAACAGTTTATTTTCAGGCAGCAACCTTGTAAGTGTGGCTGTTTCTGATATGAAATGCCTCACAACAACCCATAAACGAACAGCAGAGACCCAAATCCTGCTCATACAAGCCCAGATTGCTTCTGTTAAATGCAGCAGTTACTTGCATGCACAGCAGCATAAATAATGCCATTATCTTGCCCCAAACCACTCAGGCAGCAGAGATTTGTACTGGCTGTGTTAAAGAAGTGCCGTTTTTATGGATTAAGGCCTCAGTGTCTTTGTGCTCTAACCCCAGTTATTTGCATTCATGTGGGTGATGGCACATGGGGAATGCAGACACAGTGGATAAATTTGCCTGCATCCAAATTATTGGTACTGATGACATTTTCTTCAGATCTGAAGGATCCCTTACAGAGAACTGATCCTCTCGTACTGGTAGCTCTTATCTTTTTCTTATGGCCATGTAGTGTAAGAAAGTGTGTAGCTTTTTTAATATGCCTTTTAAGGCATCACCAATGAGAAAGAACTGGCTATAGAAATACCTTTGTGTTGTCCTTGGATATGAACTCACACCTATTTGGTAGCTGAATGCATGGAGTCTGAGACTACAGACTTGGTTCATGAAATTTGAACAAAGTCTGTAGATGCTAGAAAGAAAACTGGAAAACAAACACTTCCTGCATTGCCACTGGGTTGTGGAGATGTGTGATGAAGGATGCTGTACCATGTCCCCCCTAGCTGGGAGTAACACTCTGTGCCCATTTCAGATCCCCAGCTGGAAAGCCATTGCATGCATCGGTGGGATGCTAACTCTGCTGGTGACTGCTGTACTGCTTGTTTTTGATGGATTGCTCTTAGAACATCAGCTCAAGGACAGCCAAGAAGTCCTGAGCTTTCTATAGCCCATGTGGGTGTTTCCTACCTGCTGCCATTTGTGGAGCTGGTTGTTGCAATTCAAGTCCTAAATGGGCCCAGGAAAACATTGGAGGTGTTTTAAACTGACTCTGGAGCAAGCTGTTTTTGCTAACAGGACAAGGGAGAAAAAGGAGGCACTGGAAACTGCCATGAATAAAGATAACATGTTGCTCTGTGCGTTTGGGCGTTTTTTAAGGACTCAACAAATCTGCCAACAGGACACACACTGAAAGGCACACACAATGCTGGGTACAAACGCCTGCACCTAGGTGCCGTACCCCACCTTGCTCTCACCTTGTCTTCCCAGTCCCCAGATACTCAGCCTCAGCCTACTCGGGGCATCTAAATGCTGAACACGAGCTGCTTGAGCTATTATTTCATTAACTGCTAGGCCTTATCTGTTGCAAAGCTGAAGTGAGGAGGCCTTGAGAGAAACTTTTGCTGTAAAGAGGTATGAACACAGCTACTGCAAAGGACAGATGCTTCAGTGGAGAAGTGAGGGTTGATCTGGCAAAGGCAGTGTGGCAACTTCTCTAGAAAGCAGGCACTGGTACCAGAATTCAATGAAGCACCCAAGATGTCTCTCAACACCATGCATTCAGCTGATGAAATTGCTGACCGATTTTTAAGGAACCATTCCCTACGATGATGATAAACCTTTTTTTAAAAAATCAGCACTAGATGAGACACTGTCCTCCAAGCCCAGCCCATTTATTTTTTTTTTTTTAGGTCAAAGAATTAACCAGCTCAAACCCAGACATTTAATGTGCTTTCATTTCACCTGAACAATCCAGAAGATGTATTTTCTTGCAGGATCATTTATTAAAAATGGGAATTTCTCGTGAACAGTGGAAGCTCAGAGAGAAAATCAAGTTTGCTTCCATCAGCTATGTAAAGAGCCATGCTAATCCAATCAGGCAAAAAACAACACAGCAAGGGCTGTCTTACACATCCAACTGCAAAATTATTCTGTCACTATCAGCTGCTTCCACTGCTAAATGGGCAACAACCCAATGTTATTTGAGGAGCAATAAAAGGAGGAAAGCATCAGAAAAAAATGGTCTATGCACAGACTGGAGCAGAAATGAAGTTTCCTGGCTGTTGGTATTTTGACGGGACACAATCTCTGCCTCTGCTGTCTCCTGGGGCTTCTGGCCAGCCAGCATGAGATGGCTTTGTGTTGAAAAATACCTGTGAGCATGCAATGGGCATTGAAATACTGTGTTTTACCTCGATGGATGCAGCATATTAGAATTGGAGAAGGGAACTGTACTTGCAAGGCACTGACTGTTCCAACAGAAAAGGTGAAAGGAACCACGAGAGAGGGAAGGAAGCAGGAATAAAGCTAGCTTGGCCCAGGAGCAGCCCTCAGCCCCAGCTCAGGGAGACATGGCCTGCAGACATCTCCAAAACTTGCTCATCAGAGAAATTCAAGGGAATGCATGGTTCATACAACAGGCCAGATGCAGGAAGCTCAGTACAGCATTTGGTAGCTCCTGGTAGGTCTCTCATGTTCTGACAGCCTCTTAAACAGTTCAAACATCTACCAAAACACCTGAATACATTGTGAACCAACCCCACGGAAAAGTGAGGCAGGCAGCAAGAGCCCACCCTGCTGCCCTGGGTACATCTGATGTGATTTCACCCACTTCACCATGCAGGAAGGTTGGGCACAGGCATTTGGATTGGGCCAAATGGGGCAGCAACCCCAACCTGCTGGATGGGTTTAAGCTGAATTAAAATTTCTAGTCTATTTTTGTCCAAAAAGAAGAAGGGAAGTAAAATTAAAGAGAATGAGTGTGAGTAAGAGATGGCAAAGGAATGAATGTTGTACCTCTACAGCTAAAGCTCACGCCAAAAAAGATCAGAGCTATTTCAGTAACCACAAAATACAAAAGTAAGGCTGAAGCCTGCCTAGAAACCTACCTAGTAACAGCATGAGGAATTAAGTACATCTAGTTATGGTATCTGTATGCTACAGCTTTACGGGAGTCTTTAGGTAAGGAAAGCTGGGCTTGGCCCCAGCACAGGGCTCCCTGCTCACCAGACTCCCTCCTGCAGAGGAGTCCTTGCTACAGCAGCAGCAAGACAGACAGACAGACAGACAGACAGACACACACACACAATCACATCTGCAGCCTGTGCAACATCTAGTCCTAACAGGTGGCCGTCTGCTAGTCCTTCATAACATCCTGAACCTTGCTAGAATTTCAGTAGTATGCTTTTTCCCCCTATATTTATAGAATTATACTAATTACCTATTTCTTTCACACATTATTTGCATTACAGTGGTTTAATTCATTCGCTGTAGTCCATAATTAATATTTTCAGTAAAGCACTTTCGAAATCACTCCTTTGGCATACTCTGCTCTTATTGTTCCCAGTTCATGTCTGGGTTCCCCAGTGTTTTTACCATCTTATCCCTATATGTCTGCTGAGACATGTCTTTGCCAAACATACAAAGAGAATTCCTCTGCATACCCTTGAGTTTAGGGTCTTTTTTCTGTCTTTGACTGATGAAGCCTTAAAGCCATTTGTTGAAGAATAAAACACGTTTCCTACAGAGCTTTTTTCCCTGGGGATTGTAAATACTTGTCAAACATATGAAAGCACAATCCTGTGCATGCTGCAGGGAAATGCAAAATCAATTTACATCTGTCATAGTCTAACTGCTTTTGGGAAGCAGCAAAAGAGGGAAGGCAAATGCCAAGGTCTCTGAATGAACAAAATCTTCCTCCTTCTTTTACTTTGGTCTATTTTCAAACTGCCAACAAGAAGAAAATAATTTGAAAATCCATTTACTTTCTTCTCTTTCTGCATTATCTATCCTCATATTTTTTTCATTTTTTTCTGACTGGTCTCTGAATCACAGAATCACAGAATCACAGAATTCTAGGGTTGGAAGGGACCTCGAAGGATCATCTAGTCCAACCCCCCTTCCAGAGCAGGTTCACCTAGAGTACATCACACAGGAACACATCCAGGCGGGTTTTGAATACAAGATTTTGAAGTGTTTCAACCACTATAACCTGCCAATGGCTGAAAGACATACAGCAAGGCTGGCATCTCTCAGGAGCTCTTTACTCCTCTTGCACTTAAGGAAATGAAAAGGTAGAGGTTGTAGCTCACCGGCTGAGGCATCTCTGCTGAAGTTTTCCATCTTACACAGGCGCTAGAAATTCCATGGCCACTGGGTGTCAGCATCTGTGCTCGGATACAGAGGAGGAGGAAAGCAGGAGCAGCATCGCTTCCACCAGAATCCAGTATTTAGTGCATGAGAATTAAATAGAAGGGACAATGGCTCCCTCACTGTAGGATAGACGAGTGCTGTTCTTTTTGTACTGCTAAGAGGAGAAGTGTCACACCTTTGCTCCATTATTCAGCACCAGGCTGACTGCTGGGTAACGTCATCCCTTGTGCCTCATGGCATCGTGACCACTGCTGCACTGACCGGAGCTGCATCTCCCATGGCATGTGCCAGCCAAAACCAGCCCTTGTCCCTGTCCTCCCTCCCAAGCTCGTGCCACCGAGCACCCACAGAATTACCCCATCAGCTCCAACTGGAGGCTCGGTTGAGCAGGGACTTTGCCCTGCTGTATGTCCCTGCCTCACTCTGGCATCAGCTCCTGCATCCCTGAGCCACCATGGGTCTCAGCACCCACCCCCAAGCCACTGCAGCTCTAGGGAATACCCAGATCTTGAAAGGACGTAAAGTGGCACAGCCCTTCTGGCTTCAGCTTCCAGATGCCAAGGCTTTAGGAGTGCAGTAACTAGTGATATCATTTAAAATCTAAAGAGCTTCATGAGCCATGTCAAGTTTGCAGCCCGCTGCCTTGTGTGCCAGGGTACATTTGAGTGCACTATCAAGCTCTTTATATCTATGTAGAAGCTGAATTTTCTCAGGAGGGTCTGTGGTTCTCATAGCTTCAAGGCAAACAAGTACAGCTGATGCATCTGCTTAACAAAACAATCTGAGGCAACATATTGTGGCTTAGCTGTCTGAACAGCTGAAATGATTCTGCAAGCCGTCTGCATCAAGATCCTCTTCCCAAAATACAGACAGATAAAACAACTGGCTGAGAAATGACGGCCACTGCCAGTTCTGCACCGAAACTGAGTATTCATCTCCCTGCCATCCTGGTCTGCTTGCCTCCTGTACTGGATCCCTGTCCAGACATACCACAGAACAGTTCTGCTCCAGGAAATAAAATGCCATTTCAGCAAGTGTTATGCCACCAGACACATTTAAAAAAAAAAAAAATTAATTAATTAATTTTAAAATCATAAACATGGCCTTGGCATTTCCTTTTCTGATGGCTCTGCCCAGGAAACAACCTCAGTGTTTAAGCAGGTCTCACTCCACAGAGACCTGAGTGCAGGTGCATCCTTAAGCATGGGGGCTGGACACAAACCATGTTTTTTCTTTCCTTGCTTGGAAGTTGTGAATGGAGGTGGTAAAGGCATGTCACACCTTTGTTATGCTTGGATGCCCCACCTCACCAAAGCACCACGGACTTGCAGGAGTCATTTTCATTTACAAAAAAACTCAGCTAATAAAATCAAAGGGGTTTTTTTACAAAGCAGTGGACACCTTCCTTTAAAGAATTCACTTATCTAGACAGCTTTATGATTTAAAAACAAATGAAGGATTGCAGAATGTTCTTCACTGGAAGTGGTGGAGAAAACATGCACACCAGACAGAAACATGATGTTCTTGGGAGAGGAAGCTCTGTATTTCAAGGCTAAAATTTGTAAACACATCAGTCCCTCACCACCTAGGCACCCCCTTCCCAAGTGCCCCTCCCTACATGGCCATGACACACAAGTGCAACTTCAGTAACAGCAAACAGATGCAAAGATTGTGTTAAACAATCCAGTGAATACAGATTTCTCCACGGAATAGCTACCAAAAATTTACAGAGGAGAAGTGACAATAGATGCAGGTTCCTATCATGCCTCCAGGCACCCGCACATCCTTTGCACCCTCATGGGGTCTGACCACAGAGCTGGGGCTGCCCGAGGAGCCTGGGAGAGCCACTGTGTCACTGAGAAGTCCCCATCTGATGCATAAAGCCCAGGAGAAGATACTCCTTGCCTTTTATTTGGTGATGTCCCAGCTCTTACCAGTTGAACTGGAAATATGTCGCAACCTTTGGGACTCTGGAATTGGTCTTGGCTGCTAGCTGACCAGAAGTTTGTGCCTATGCTGCCAGTTTATTTAGAAACACTCACACTGAGAAAACAATAACCTTGCTGCCTGCCAGGTTCAGCTGAGTCCACTTCTAACAACAGAGAGCTTAAAGGCCAACAACACAATTTATTTTACTGAAGTAAAAGCACGGAGTTCCTGGCTGCACAGTTGGAAACACAGTGACAAGGAAAAGCATTTAAAAAGTCAGACAATGCAAGCACAAGCCAGGCTCTCAGCCTTTAAAGCTGCTCACCAGCATTTCCCAACTACACCAGCTAAAGGCAGCTCAACAGGACATTACCTCAACGCTGCAGCTCTCCAGAGCAGACCGAGACTGGCTCCAATAATACGCAATGTCCATGAAAATGCTGTTGTGGGTAAATAAAACTTAGCTATGTGACTCAGGCTTGGGCTAGCCAAGATGGTTAATTCTGGATGCTTCTGAGAATGTAAATGGAATAATGCTTCATACAATTTGGGGCTTGAGCAGGTCTGGGAACACACAGTCTTCATGATCCCTTGATTTCACGTTGTTCTACTTGTGGGAGATGCGCTGACTTGGCATGGCCTTGCCTGCCTTCCTCCAAAACTGTGGCTTTTTTCATGGCTTTTCTAGGACTTAGAAGGATCATAGCACAAAAATAGTATTCTTGCTTCAAGATGTTTGTTCCTCCCATGCTGTGGAACATGTTGCTGAGGAGGTCAAAGGTGCTGCCTTGCAGATGGTTGGCTTAGTGTCTGAGCTCTGCTGGCCAGAAGCGTTCATTGAGCTTTTGGGTTGCTGTTACTGCTGCCTCACCAGTGCAGTCCCAGACGTGGAATACTGCACTTGTTAGAAACCTGCTCCTAATCCTTATTTTATTTCTGGCCCTTTTTGTATGCCAGTGTTTTCATCTAACCTAAATAGCTCCTCTCCCGCCTTAGTCAGAACAAGCACTCTCTGATGTCCTGTTGAAGAGCTTTCTTCACCCATCTTTAGCTGTTAGGAAGAACAAGCCAAGCTTTCTACTCTCTTCTCATTAAAAGGGTTCTCTATGCCCCTGCCTGGACTTGTGTCCCCCCACCATACCTATCACTGGGGCTGCTGCTCAGGCCCAACACACAGTCCCATCTATTTTTCAAAGCAGACATGCCAACTAACTACAGCATCACAGGCAATCACATTCATTTACCCTCAAGAAATGAAGATCTGGCTAAGGAAAAACACCACTTGTTCACCTTGGTTTGCTGCATCACCTGCTTTGTTGTATGGAGTCAGTAATGCATCCCACCACTTTGCTAAATGCCATCATAGGACAGTTTGGTAGAGAATGGAAGCAGTTTTCTCTTCAGCAACACCTAGGAAAGGTGCAAGATAGACCAAATGCTCACTTGAGGGGTAGCCCACCTGTGTGCTTGTGGCTGTGCTGCAAAAAGAAGGGGGAGTACTTAGCTGAGGGGATTAAACATTGCCATGACTTAATGGGGGTGAGTCACTGTGACCTGTGGATCCTCTCTGAAGACATTTTGAGACATGAACAATTGGTTCCTATAGGGGAGGAAACCACAACACAGCTGAAATCTCTACTGGGCATTTGCACTTACCTGTTGCTTTGAGCAGTATCATGATCTTTGGTAAGTGTGAGCTTTGCAGGACAGACACTGAAGTCTTTCTTCCCAACAAGTCATGGAAGAGCTGTTCTAGCCTGCAGTCAGACCCTGATTATAATCTTCAATTCTTTGATGAGCATCCACCACCAGCACCCACCTGTTCTGCGGGAGGAGACACTGACATCAGGAGCACACACAAATGTAAAACTGCACTAAATTTTAACAAATGCAACCAGGCAGTGGTCTAACAGGCACCAGCCTACAGATCAATTTTAGTGTATCAGCAATTTAAGTAACTTTAAAGTGCCACAATGAGATCCTATTAAAAAACCTATGTTGGATAATTAGGCTGCATTTTAATTAAACATTAATTTATCCAATTTCTTGAACTAATTCAAGCACAAGGAAGTTCAGAACAGTGGATTTAACATGTCCCCGTGTGATGCTGCTTGCTTGATTCATTTTTCAAGTCACCTAAGTGTTGGTAGCCCACTGGAGTGACAAAGCAGCATACATTGTCCCAGGAAACTGCTGGGGAAATTATCTTCTTATGCTAAGAGATCCTTCATTTTTTGGGGGGGGAGCAGAACACAAAGCAACATTCATGAGAGATGTAATACATAACAAGGATTGCTTCACAGCCTCAATTTTCCAAAATAAAAACTTGTGAATTGTGTCACCTCTAGACATTTATCAACTTGCTAGGCCCCTCTCCAGGTCTTTGAAGTCATGGCCCAGGAGACCACACTCTTTTGCAATCTTTTCTGCAGCAGGGTGGAGTAAATCCCAGTGGGCAGCGTGTTAGGACAACCTGTGTCAGGTGTAAAACAAGCACCCTCTCGGAGGGAGTGTGCAGGAGGCTTCTGGAGCAGTATGCAGCTCAGGGCATCCTGCGCTGCCGGACCCCCTCTCCATGTACTTACACACTCTTCTGTCATCAGCAGAACCCATAATTTAGGACAGTCTTATGCAAAATTTTTCAGCATGTAGCTCATGCATTTGACTGATCGTTAAAGATCATCTGATGTTCTTTAATTGGCAAGCATGCCTTGCTGCATTGATTGTCTGTCTGATATATATCTAAAGTCACTCACCTGAAGACTCCCCATCTCCATGTAGCTATGAGATTGCAGCATCCTTGCAAAGCCAAGAGGGAATGACACATCACATAGATATTTTGTCAACTTCTGACAGCTTCAGAGCAAAAGTTTCAGTGTGGGTAAAAGCAAACAAGCAGAACACCTGAGACTTAAATAAAAATGAGGGAGGGGCAGAACAGTCAATAACAACAACATAGTTTATAATGAAAAAATAAAAGCATTTTTTGGCACACGCAATGCCACCATTATCACCAGAACAACCCACATTTCTCAGTGACAAGTACAGCCACATTTGTTCTCCCTATCACAGGTCTCATGCCCAGCTGTACAGCTATTCCCATTTTTCCGAAGGAAGACTCAAGCATGATGACATCTCCTGTTGCTCTTTGGGGGCTCTGAGGTGTGTGTTCATGTGTGCAAAGTGTGAGTAAATCTGTCCATTTCCGTTCTTCTGATGCGCCTGCCCAAGGCTTGCTGATCTTTGCATGCTTTTTCCCAGGAAAGTTCTTTCCATTCTTTTTCCACCCCAGTCTGAAATGGAGACAAAGCCAAGTGCGGTTCTTGGCTTGGCATGTAGCTATCCAAATGATACTGTGACCCAGGGAGGAAACCTATGCAAGAGACATCTGCTTCTTTATCACATGTCAGATGTTGCTTTTGGAATGCCAGATTAGCATAATTTGCCTGCAAGAATATCAGACATCCATCATTAATTCAAAGCTAAACAGTATTTCTGAAGAGCTGCTTCAGCAGCACCATTTCCACGGAACTATTTTGACTTGTTCAGTCCAAACTCAGAGCAAAACACTACCACACACAATATTTGTAAAACAAAACTGTACCTGAGGTTTGAGGACTCCCACCAGGCAGCCCCAGGGCAGGGCTTCTTGAGGCACCACCATGGTTAATGACTACAACTCAGGAGAAGCAAAGCTGCCGTGGGGACAACTTGAACTTCGTTAAGCTGCAAAGAACTAAAACCATTCTTCAAGTTGAGGTAATTTTAAAAATGTCAGTTTTAAGAGTTGTTCCTGGAGGGAGCAAGGGGAGGAGGGGGAACAGTTTATCACTATCTTTGTATTTAGCAAGTTTTGGGGTTTGAAGTGTTGGGATATCTGCTGACACTGATTTTTCTGACTAAGCAACTGTGGGCCATACTTCAAGTGTGGGCGGAGAAATTAAAATTATTCTCATCTTTATCCTCACTTTATGTTGTTTTGTTTTGTTTTGTTCTTTCCTTTGGCCAGGACATATTTTTCACTCAGAAAAGATTTTAATTGGTGACAGATGAAAGAAAGAGAGGGTACACTCATTTATTTATTTTATGGTAGACCGTGAAAAAAAAATTAAGAGTGATTAAATCAACAAATTTTCTTTAATAAATTATTAGCAGCATTCACAAAACCCTGATGTGAATGACCCAAAGGAAGCTGGGTAAGTGACAGTATTTAACCATTCACAAAAATGTTATCACCCACTGGCCGGAGGAGAAAGCAGGCGCTGTAAGGCAGCCTCCTTTGCCTGTTTATCTGAACAAGTGACATACATCAGTATGGGTCCAGTTGAACCATAGGATCACAGAATCAGTAAGGTTGGAAGGGACCACAGTGGTCATCTGGTCCAACCTCCCTGCCTAAGCAGGGTCATCCTAGAGCACATGGCACAGGATTGCAGCCAGAAGGTTCTTGAATGTCTCCATTCAAGAGGGAGACTCCACAACGTCTCTGGGCAACCTGTTCCAGTGTGAGGAAACCTGCACAGCAAAGAAGTTCTTCCTCACATTCAGGTGAAATTTCCTGTGCATTCGTTTTTGCCCATTGCCCCTCGTTCTATTGGTTGGCACTACCAAGAGCCTGGCTCCATGTTCTTGACACCAACCCTTTAGGTATTTATATGTGTTAATAAGATCCCCTCTTAGTCACCTCATCTTGAGGCTGAACAGGCCCAGGTTCTTCAGACTTTCTTCGTCAGAGAGACTCTCCAAACCCCTGACCAACTCAGTGGCTCTCCGTTGGACCCACTCCAGGAGCTCCATGTCTCTCTCGTACTGCGGAGGCCAGAACTGCACACAGGACTCCCAATGTGGCCTTACCAGGGCTGAGTAGAGGGGCAGGATCACCTCCGTCGACCTGCCGGCAATGCTTTTCCTAATACAGCCCAGGATTCCATTGGCCTTCTTGGCCACAAGGGTGCACTGCTGGCTCGTGGACAATTTGTTGTCCTGCAGGACCCCCAGGTCCCTCTCCGCAGCGCTGCTTTCCAGCAGGTCAGCCCCCAGTCTATACTGGTGCATGGGGTTGTTCCTTCCCAAGTACAGGACCCTGCATTTGCCCTTGTTGAACTTCAGAAGGTTTTTCTCTGCCCATCCCTCCAACCTGCCAAGGTCCCTCTGAAGGTTCACACAACCCTCTGAGGTATCGGCCGCTCTTCCCAGTTTTGTACCATCAGCGAACTTGCTGAGGAGGCACCCTACCCCCTCACCCGAGTCATTGATGAGCAAATTGAACAACACACAATGCTCCACATAGTTACAGCTCTGGTGCTGAATTTTTTAAAAACATTTATAAAAATTCTGTAAATTCTCTGTTTAGTTCCCATTATTTACATCCAAATATAATAGGCTTCTTTTTTGTCCATGCAACAGAACCAGCAAGGGTAAGACATGAAGGCTCCTATGTGAAGTTAATGCCTTTGTGGACTTCTACTGAGCATGAGGATGTTGTGGAAAATGAGCTATTCACGCATGACCTATTCACACACATGCCAGAAGCTACTGTAATTCAACTTATTGCTAAATGCTTTCAAAGTCTGTGGTTAACTTTTAAATATATATATATGTGTGTGTGTATGTATGTGTGTACACACACACATATATACACGCACGCACACACATATATATGCATGTTTGGGAAAGATGTGCTATGAATTCAACCAAGGAAAAAAAAAAACCAACTTAAAAAACAATGTGGTCTTTCTGATTTTTCTGTACTGTCAAATCTGAATCAGAGCAAAGGGCAGTCACACTGAAGGCACAAGTGTGTGTCTCTGGCCAGTCCTTTTTCCTGTTAGTTACCAGACTTTCTGGAGAGGCAAGTGGTTTTCCAAGCATTAACGCCCATGGCAATATCAGCAGGCTGGCACATGGTGCATCTCTGCTGCCTTCTGCAAGCAAAATGCTACATTCCATCCTGGGATACCTTGCCTGTCTGCATGGAAGTACTATGGATTTTTCCCAGGAGAAGATGAAGGAGAAGAGAGGACCATCAACTTCAATGCATCAAACTGGGAGCAACCCAGCAGCAGATGAAACTCTACGTTGTGTTTCAGTAGTGGCCTAGCAAGATTGTTGCTGTATACAGCAACACAACAGCACAACTCTACACTGAGGCACTAGCAGAATTTTTCAGTTCTTCTATAAGTGATTTTGGTGGGACGAACACTGCAAGCTTAGAGTACAAGCAATTCATGTTAGTAAAATGCAATTTATCCATGCCTAGTGCAAGCTCTTCTTTTCTGAGGATTTTCATAGCAGAGGTTGTCAGTGATGCTAAATGCATCTGTGTTAGATGGGCACTGCAGTATTTGTGTAGTAGTTAATGAAGATGTAAATATCTTATGGGTGATATCTGGCATTAGACAATACAGAAAGAAAATTGCATGAGAGGCATCACCCCAGTGGAACAGTTTCAGAAAGCCTTAGAGGCTTTGTCTACACAGGAACACAGAGGAAAATTAATTCAAATTATAAATGGTGTGAATTAAAAACAGATTACTTAAACTGCATTAAATCCCAATGTGAATGCTTTCCCTAAGATGCAAGTGGCACTAATATGATATACTATGATTTACTTTGGGAGTGAAATGGAATAAATAAAATTTAAAAGTTAATCCAGATTAATCTTCCGTGTAGACTAGCTCCAGGTCTGCTTCCTTCCTGTCCCTGGCATTGTTTGCTTTTGAACCACGACACCAGCAAATTATTCCAGTCACACACTCTGCCCACCCCGTCCTGAGACAGGAGAAATGAGCAGGGACCCTCGTTTATGTTTCTCTCCTCAGCATCCCCCAGGCAGGCATATCCTGCACCACACAGACTGACCCCAACCAGCACCACACACGCAGCAGCTTCTGCTCTACACTCAAACCAGTGTTCTGTCACCAGCACAGAAAGTCCTGGGATGTTGGAAAATAAAAAAAAATGCTAAAGAAGCTAAGGAATAAACAGATGTGAGGACCAAGACAACGAGCTCTTACAAAGCCAGAGGGCTCTTCTCCAGGTCAACCAAAGACCCCGATCATCTAAGCAATCTGTGGAGGCAGTGCATGGTACACCAAGCACAACTTGCTCCATCCCGGAGCTGATGATTATCTACAAAACCAAATGAGGGCTTTTTATAAACCTGAGGCACTCCATTCATAAAATGATTGAAGCAGCTAACTAGGGTTCACTCTGTTTCTCATGCTTCTTCTCCAAGTGTGCAAGTAATCCCAGTCAGGATTGCAAAACCACAACAGAACTGCATTACTTAGGGGAACTGGAGCTTCCTGGCTAACAGAAAGAAAACAGCAGGATTGGAAAGGGAGTAAAAATTTAGCAGTGGTCCCTTGAAGTGCAGGATTGCCCCAGTATGGCAGCAAGCCACTACCCGTAATAGGACATGTCTGGCCAGGTGCCTGAAGAGCTGCTATGCTCTCATGATGTCTCTCTGTCAGGTTTCTGTACAGTCTTTACACGGCACAAATAGGGGTGAGGATTTAAAGTATATATTTACTGTCAACCTGAAAAAGAAAGTTATACTGACCAAGTCTAATAGCATGTATTTGATATATAACTATTAACGTACCATTCTGGACTCCAGCAAATGCCACCTGAGATAAATATTCAGCATTTTTGTTCATGCACTGGAAGAAGAATTCAAACATTTTGTCCATGACATATGCAAAGTAACTAATAGTTCTGATCTAATATTAACAGTAAATATAGAACCTTAAACTTCACTGCAGTATATTAATATATATGTTTTTAAGTCCTGGACTGGAAAGACAACTCTTCATTTTCTTTAAAAAAAAAAAGCTTTGTTCAGAATGCAATATTTACATTGTTCTTTGACCAACATTTACATTTTTACACAATATATTTTGGCTACAGATACACTGTAGCAAAAAGCTGTGTGAGACACCTTTACACACAGCTCACTCTTTCGCTTACTACATTACAGCTGTTTATGGAGAGCTCTGAAGACCCTGGTTGCATTTCAAGGCCCTCGTCAGCGTCATCTAGTTCCATGCTATTGAGTTCATTGCCATTTCGATAGCTAGTTAAAGTCAGATCTTTCCCATATAAAGCTGTTGAAGCAACATTCAGACACTGATTCTGCCGCAGCGCTGATTTTTTACTGGTCTTGTATTGGCAACGGATGTAATTGGAGAAAGCCCTGCGGTACGTTTTATTAAAGAGTGTGTATACAAGGGGATTAACCCCAGAGCAAACATACCCCACCCAAACAAACACATCCAGGAGTTCACTCAAGAGGTCTTTATCGCAGGCTTCCTTGCAAAGGACAGACATGACATTAGTGATGAAAAATGGGCACCACATGATGAGGAACAAAAAGAAGACGATGCCCAGAACCTTGGAGGCTCTTCGCTCATTGTTGATGGACTGCATAGTTCCTTTCCGAAAAAGCACTGCCTCCTTATTTACAGGAGAGTTCAAGTGAGATGCCCCCTCATGATTGTGAAGCATTGAAATGTTCTCTGCGTTGTTTTCTTTCTTGAGGCAGTTTACGCTGCTCCTCCTCTGCTTGGTCACCTCTCCACACATGAACACCGTTGCCTGTCTCTGCAGCACCTGGACGGTCAGGCAATACGTGATCACCATGATGATGAGAGGGATGAAGAAAGCCATGAAGGATCCAATGAGGACAAAGTTCTCGTCGTTGAGGACACAGGTCCCATTTACAAACACCCTGGCATCATCCTGCAAACCAATGACCGGAATGGGCATGGATATCCCTAGAAGAACAACACCAAAAAAAGAGACAGTTATCTGGACAGACTGGGCTCCAAAGAAGCAACAGAGATGATGCAGGTCCTGCATGCATTTAACCTGCTGCCTAAGGCTGTTCAAAAGTCAAGTTACTACTCCCAGATGGAAGGAAAAACCTCGTGTAACAACACTCCTGGGAGCACAGCTCCAGGGCATGAACACCCTCCATTGGGAACAGCAGCAGCTTTGCTATGCTCCACAGCTGACACAGAGAATGCAACATAACTCCTTTATCAAGTTATTTTTCTAGGATTAATTGTGATTTGTGGGTGTAGAAAAGACAGCCATTACCCTGCTCTGTTCCAGCTGGCCACTCCATGCCTGCCAGTTTGGGGAGAGTGTGAAATCACTGACATAAGGTATATAGCAGTAAATTTTAAAGAGGAAAATTATCATAATGCAAAAGAATTACATATATGAAGATTTAGAAGGAGGTTTCTTAAAGACATTGAATTGATCCTGATAGAAAAATGGCCACTTTTGCCATGGCATCACAGACATGTGGAAGAAAAGCTCCTGGCTTTCTGGGTCCTTATCGACCATCTTGGTGCAAGCACACAATGGTCTCTGCAAGCTCTGCCTGCCCAGGCATTTCATCCACAAGCAGTGTGAAACTGAGAAGTGTCACAGAGGCAGACTTGCTTGAACTCTTAGAGAAGGCAATTACATAGTCAAATGAAAAGGCTGCAGCGTGCATCTGCCCAATTCCTATCCCTCTACCTTGAATACAGGGCTAAAAACTGGAATAACAGTCAACATGAGAGTAGAAAGGTGTAACTTTAATGGTAATCGGATTGACATGACAGTCTGAAATCAGAACCCCAGCTATATACTCCGGCTGAAAGGAAGAAAACCTTAAATGATTTAATTATAGTAATAACTAGAGCACAGCTTCCAGCTACTCCGAGGCACGAAGCAGACTAATAAGCTTCAAGAATAACTACACTTGCCAAGGCAGTTTCTCTTGTATCCTGGTGGCACACTTTTTACAGTTGTGTACTTAATGGCAGGTAAGTGAGAATAAGAACATTTTGGAGCCCTTTTCATCTTCAGCATCACCCAGCAGAGCTTGCTTGTCCAGGATTTCAGAATATCAGGTTTTTCTGAAGCAGAAGCAGGAGTCCTGTAAGGAAGGTATCTGCAGATGGCTGTGTGGCCATGCTGTTTGGCACAGGCAGAGCAGACAGCATGCCAAGCCTGGAGGACAACTGTCCATGACCGCACACAGTAGCCCATACTCATGGCTAGCTGCTGGCTTGTCCCTTGCAGAGTAAAGGAATGAAAGAATAAAAGCATTTTGAATAGCTCTATTTAAAGTGCATTGATTTAATGTCCTCCAACACTGTTTTCCTCTATGAAATATATATCTGTATACCTGCTCTATTCTACCTTGTGAAAGTCATCAGCAATTTACTGCAAGCATAGAAAGAGGGAGTACAGGACTCATGACAGAATACTGGATCTCACTCAAATATTCTTCATGCATACTGAGATCCCAGCTTTGTCTCTTGATCTGTGGAGCTCAGTCCCACATCAGGATAGACCCAAAACTTTCCAAGGAAATCTGTCTAGACACAGCCAAAACCAACAAAAGCAACAATATATCACAACCTTTGTGTACGTGAGAACAAGGAAAAGACATGGTGGGCCAGATCTACTTAAACCATCATGGGTTCATCTAGCTCTGCCTCTTGTCTTTGGCAGGTACCAGAAGTTTAGGGCCATGGTACAAAATGGGTCAGCTGTCAGCACTACAGCTTAAAAAATTCCACAGCAAGAAGTTGCATCCACACCTTGTTTTTAAAATAATCTTTGAGAGACCTATCTTCAGTGAATTCTTGATCTCATGTATAATTCCACAACACTCAGTGGCACTCAGTTCCACAACCTGTTTGTCATGTGAACAAAGTCTTTCTTGCTTATTTTAAATTTGCTGCCTGATAATTTCCTTTACTCTCCTTGATTCTTCTACTGTGAGAAACAGTAAACAATCACTCTCTGGTCCCCTTTTCCAACTTCTCAGTGATTTTATAGACCTTTATCATCCCTACTGTCTGATATTTCTTTTGGAATTGAAGAACGCTGTTCTGTTTACTCTCTCCTTGTGCCAAACGCATTTTATGCCTCTCATCGTCTTTCTTCATTTATTTTCAAATTCCTCTCTGTCCTTTTAAAGAAAGGAAAAAAACTGCACATTCCAGCAGTTAGAGAGTAGCAGAATGTCTTTTGTTCTCTCCTTCCTACCCTCTGGTCATCTGGCTGTCTGTGAGCACTCACTCCACAGACATCTCTGTGGGGCTAGCCATGCCCTTCCCTGGCTCCTTCACCTGATAAATAACCAATGTTGAGGCCACTGTTGGGTCTGGATTGCTTTTTTTGGGTTGCTGTGAACAGAACAGGTCCTAGAACTAATCCTGTGTGACTCTGAATTCTAAACAGAAAGAGTAACATGCTAAACAGATTAACCAGATCATTTTTCCCTTTCCAGCTAAGTGTTTTCCAGGATTCTAAAGAATACATCTGCAATATATCATTACCATAAAATTACCATTTGCCAGCAATCTCGTGAAGGAACTTCTTCTGAAAAGTGATTATAATAAATGTCTTCTGTGATTACAGCATGTGTTTCCTTAGCCCAAGTGATAGTTCCAGGATTCGGTCTTCTTTCTTTCTACACACTAATGTTTATCAGCTCACCCTTGGCAAGACAGTTGCCTCCTTTCTGATATGTTAACCCCCGTTACTTTGCCTGTGCCAAATCCCTGTGACTGCAAGAACCTTCATCCCATCAAGCCACTAACTCTTCATCGTTAAAGACACCTTTCTAGCTAGCCCACAGCACTGCAGAACGGGCAGCATTTACCCTCATCTCAAACCTTTGGCCTCCCATTTATCTTTTGTAGCTCATTCTTCGATAGAACATTTATCACTGATCCACCCTATAATCCAGCCCTAAAGGGAACTATATTACAAAACTAGTGCAACAGGGACTAACTCTACACCACCCCAGTAGTGAGAAGTGAAGTGTGGAAAGTCTCAGACACCCTGGAGGGACTTCCCTCATGGGGGATTACTGCAAAATTGCTACTGCCACAATCCCAAATGCACAAATACCTGCTTGGCGATGCAGCTCACACCCTGGCCCTGATTTCAATAGTGTTATCTGATCAGTACGTGCTGTGCTTACCACTAAGTAATTCCCATGATGCCTGAACATGAGTAAACATGAACACCTGCCTTACTTGTTCAGCTGTTTGAACTAGCATAAAGAAGGCATTCAACTCCACTTGACTCAAGCAATCCATAGCACTAACACTGTGGGTTTAATTGCTCATCATTTAAGAAATAATGTCAGTTAGTCAGAGAAAGCCAAACTCACTACAGCAGTGCAAGGACGGTGAGTGCCAAATCAGGCAAGAGGCTCTGAAGCCTATTGCTGTCTGGCCTTGCTGTTGTTCAGCTCTCTGAGCCCAATGCCGAGTGTTCTGTGAGCTTTTGCCTTGTACCCAAGCTGACACATGACACACTCTTCAACAAACATCAGGCTGACTTAGTTAGCTGAGATCTCCAGCCTTGGAGGCATATTCCATTGTGTTAAATCGCCCTTTCTAACTAAGGCAGCAGAGAGAGGTTCCAAAATCTTGCAAAATAAAAGCTTTGCAAGTTTATTGCATATCACACTTTGCTTTCCAGAGCAAACTTGGTCCTCTTGCTTGATGTCTGAGGAGTGCCTAGGGCAGCTGGTTTTGTCCCATTAAGAAGAGACAACCAGTCACCACCAGCCAGCAAGCCATGAACCAGGTCCCTGCTAGACTCCCTTCTGCCAGGCAGCAGCTTGAGCAGAACATCCCTTTTCACCACAGTATTCACAAGGGAGATGATGAATGTGAGTTTTTTCTCTTCCCTCCTTTAGCTTCTGTCTGACACACACAGCAGTAGGAAGCAAGACAGAGAGAGATCCTCTGGATTACAAATCCAGTTACAGTTGTCCTAACTGCTTCTTGTCAGCTTTAAAGGTGTTCTTAAGCCAGCAGAATGGTTCACCAAGTCTGGCTGAGATGATGCTGTGGACACAGAGTAACAGATGCTCTTCCCAGATTCTCAATAAAACAAAACCCAAATTACTACAAAAATACACCTCTGCAAAACATTTACTAGCTTGCTCCAGAGAAAAAGCCAGCTAAAAAGTCCAAATTGACATTCACAGAATTTAGACTTAAATCAAAAACAATAATGGCTTTGTGTTGATATTGTTTTCTTCTATGAAAGCCCATGAGACTAATAGAGATTACTGGAAAGATGGAGTCCTTGATGGTTATTCTGACTAAGAAAGGAAGTAATTTCCATTCTTTCTCATGACTTTCTTACACAAGAAGATATTTGATTGTCTCCAGGGACAACAACCTCACTAAAGAAAACAGAGGCCTGTGGATGGGTTTGCTCTGTCTTTCCATGTGTGGGATTCTCAGAGCTGAACACAAGAGAGGTCACATTCTGCTGCAGGTACATGGGCTTGGGAATGCCAGGGATCACCTCTCCTGGTATCAACACTGGATTCAAAGTCTGCTGTAGACCATGGCAAGGGTTCTGCTGATGCAGGTGGGCTTTGGACCTCTCATTTACACACAATTTTGGAAAAAGAAAGGCAGAGAGAAAGACCTGTGTGGCAAACAAGCCTATGGCTGCTACAAAAGCAGTCTACACTGCAAACCCAAGAACTGCTGTCCATGCTAAACACTGAATGTTTAAATATGTATCTTTAACCTCATTTAAGTATGTAAAATAAATGTGAGTTACAGCTTTAAGAGATGTTCACCTGAATGTTAGCAGCTGCTGTTACTATGCATTAGCATTAAAGTCCGTGTTCTAATCAAAATTATTTAAGCTAAACAACTAGTATCTCTTAACAGTCTCTTAGAGGAAATAGGAACTGACTCCCCTAACTGTCTCAGAAAAGGGAAAATTGAACTAAACCAAATTTGTTTGGTTTCTTAACAGAAGTATCTCACAAAGTGCCTGCATGTTTCTCTAATAATAATTAACAGACAGCAAGAAGTAAACCCCAACAGACAGCAGCCTTCTGACTTGCACTGAGAAAGAAAAGGCACTGGTTTCAGGAAGCAAAGCTTTTCAAAGGTAAATCGAAGAACGTGGGCTTTTGAAGTGTTCAAACCCACAAAAATTCCATATATTCCTCATATGTCAGCAAACTAATTGCAGTGCATTTCATGTGCTAATATAGCAACAATGCACCTTCAGGGCTGGATTAGGTCTAGTTTTATCTAACTGTTCCAATAAAACAACAGTGCCAGCCTTCTATTGATTTAAAATCAAAGATAAAAGGGGGGTTGAACTTTGAAGGATCTCCCTGCTTGCAAGGAGCACAACTGCAAACAGAGGGATGTAATTACTGTGTGTGCCTGAACAATCTGCTGACCTTTACTTAAACCTTGTAAGAGCACTGAACAATCTGAGCCCAGATGGAAAACCAGCAAAGGCCAGTAAAAGACAGAAGAAATAAATTATATTCTCACCTGCCCTTATATTTTGCTGAATTACTTCTCTTGGTTTGCTCAGCCATATGTTTCCAATGGTGCATTTGAACAAAGGAGGATGGGGCTCTTGTTCCTGATCACAGCAGACCCGCTACCAGGGCTGGGCTTCCCCAGGAAATCAGAGATGCTCAGTAGCAGTAATATCAAACAGGAGACACTGGCCCTTGCCCCTGAGAACAGATGTGGTGGGATGGTCAATCCATCTTCTGTGCAAAACACTTCACAGACTATCAACTATCTGCTGCTGTCCCAGGGAAAACACATATTTCACTGACTTCTGATGACAAAATCAAACCAATTCAGGCACCCATGCCTGAAATCCCAAGGTAGTTACCTTGCTACAGACTCAGCTTTCTATCAACTGCTATCATCTTCCTCGCCCTCATAACTCTTGCTGATGTGCTAGGGAGATCAATGTTCCTCTCCGGAATCACAGTAAAAACACTCAGGCAAAATAATGTCTTTAGAGAAGATACCTTCTAGTCAATCCAAACAAATGGGAAAGAGAGGCAGACAAAGCCTTAGTGACATGTTCTAGGCCATAAAACAAGGGCTTCTGTCTCAGTCACGACCAGAAGACAGACCTGAAAAAGTTTTAGGAGCACAAACCTGCTCCACCAGAAGCAAGGAGTAGCCTGGCTTGCAATGCTAATGCCACCTCTGCGCTCACTTGAGGGCAACAACAACTGTCAGGATTGCCACCACTGCAGCACCTCCGCCTACAGAAACCATCAACTGTGACCATCATGCTCATGAGGGGAGAATTTCAGTAAAACATACATTGTCAGACACTTAATGTCAAACATAAAGCAAAAATACTTCAATACAATTTTCTCATAAATCTGGAGAGAAACTAATATTACCCCCTCTTGGGCTTTACTAACACAGAGTCATTTTTCTCAGCAATAGTATTATGGTCCTTCTGATGTAGGTTATTAATTGAAACAAGTAAAATTTGGGGAAAAAAAAAAATCACTTGAGAGGTATGAGGCTGTTTTGGATTTGTGATGAAAAGAGTGTTGATGACACAGGGATATTTTTGCCATTGCCAAGCAGACATTACACAGAGTCAAGGCCTTTTCTGCTTCTGACACTTTCTCCTGCATTATACGGTGTGCATTTGGGGTTTGACTAGCTCCTCATCACTCCTTTTGAGTGATGGAGATCTTTCTTGCCTAGGGTAGTCCAAGACCACCTTCCTCAGAGCAGGATACAGGCAGTCTGGTGAGATGGTTAGGTCCACATGTTACTCGTAAAAACCTTTGTACTTGCACCTATGCAAAGTCTGAAGCCTTAAAAAAACCTCAAGATTCTGCCAGCAAGCTCACATCTATAATTTATTTTAATTTTCAGTTCTGTAGATATTTCGGTTGCCTATATTTCTATTTCCAGCCCCAGCACAGTGCTCTCTACCACAAAACTCATTTTTACAAGCCCAGCACTTCACAACACCCACTTTTTCCTCTAACTGAACACAACAAGTCTTGTTCAGGTTACTTTTGCTAAAACACAGAACAACTGGCTGTGATGTACTTTAATCTGGAACAAACAGGGTTTTGGAAAAGATCCATTCATAAAGTAATTGTCAGCAGACAGGAGGACTCTGTCATGTTCCCCTGCTTAAAAACCTAATCATAGGTTTAGGCTTGTGCAACCTGCCAAATTCATAGCTCAATGAGCAAAGAGCCTCTATTATATATTTTGCTGTCAGCATTAACATTTCAGGAAAATGAAATGCAAAAGCTACTAAATTAAGATAAATTACATGCTTTTTCACTTCCTATTTTAAATTCTGATTTAGGGGCTGAATTCAGGATTCTTTGCATAGGATGCATTTAAGTTTCTTTAGTCCAACTGAAGCAGGATTTAGGAAATGCAAATTGACCATCCTGTGCTTAAGTGCTGCTTTGAATTTGATAATCATGTACAAAAGTGCATAAATTCTTTTGTGATATTTAATACTGAAGGGAGGGTGAATTTACTTCACTTATTTCATCCTCTTGAAAACTGTATGGGATTTCATCAGGCCTCCCCAAGTGACAAGTAGGTAAGAGCCAGAAGAGAGCAACGATACACCTTGGGTGAGTTCTCTTGTTATTCCATTTTCAGTTTCTTGTGTCTGTCACTTTCTAAATTCATTTGTGAAGTAAAAATAGTTATGCTAAAATGAGCTAGAGTACCAAGAGTACTTTTTTTTCTCCATTTAATGCAACCTTCTGGAGAAAGCCTGAGTAAATGGGTAAGCCCTATCGCATGCAAGGGGTGTGTATGTGTGTGTGTGTAGTGGAAATCCAACAGCATTTCAGTGTGTGGAACAGACTCTCTGGAGAGTACCAATTCTGCCTGTATCTTCAAAAAAAGGGATGCAAGCAAAGACTCCCCTGGGCCAGCTGTATCTGCATCAAAGAGAACTAACAAAACATAAACAAAGCCCAGACATGCTGTACACCCCCTCAGCTATGATCCCAGCAAAGGAGGGCACGCAGGTACAGCTGTAATGCATCTCCCTTCCCAGCTTGGAAAGATAACTGCTGCCTGGGGCAGACCCCAAAGCACTGTACACTGCAGACATCCCACTGAGCAACTGCTCACAGCTTTTTCCTAAAGACTTTTGGGTGCTGGGGAATAAATGCAGCACCCATTGCTTTACTGAGGTTTTACAAGCCACGTGTCTGCAAAAGAAAAGTGGCATTCCATCTCCTTTCCGAGCTATTTCTTTTTAGTGTTCATTATTTCACCTGTTTCACATTATAAATGCAGACTTCTTAAGCATCACCCGAGAAAGCTGGGCAGTGGTGAGGCACAAAGTCACCTTCCCTATCCTGGCTCAGGTACTTTTGTCCTTGGGGGACAGCAGACCCCATAATGTTCCTATTTTCCATCATCCTAAGCCCATTCCCCACCCAGTAACTTCAGAAAGAGGTAGGTTTATGGCTGGCTTTACACCTGTTTGGTCAGGCCCCAGATTTTGCTTACTCAGTGAACCATGTATGAAGTACTTGTTGCCTTACTTTATGCCTTGGACTCATAGTTCAAACCACAACTTAGCCCTCAAAATGCTTGTGCAGGCAGCCACATTCAGCCAATACTTCTAAGGATATGTGTGCAACATGTAAGGCAGCACAGGTGAAAATCTACAAGTTAGCTTCAGAAATGGAAGCAGAACACACTTATTGCCCAGGTTTTGCAATGTGCTACTTAATGCTGCTGACAGATTTATACAGCTCTGCTTGGGAGGGGGGGATACCAGCTGCTCCTTCTGTGTTGCAGTGCAACACAGGACACAGATTCTGCACCATCTCTGAACTGCCTGTGCAAATCTAGCCCAGGCATCCTACACGTGAGGTTGTTCACACATGACTGCTTATGCACTGAATTCAGCAGCTTTCTTTCCAATGCCAAACAGGCAACACAGAGAGCTCAAAATAACAAAAAAAGTAAGTCTTAAAATAATTGATTAAACCCAATCCAATTTTACCGTGGATTACCTAGAGGAACTCTAGTAGGCCTGTGACAAGTGAAAATTTGTTTCTAACAGATAGCCTTTTTATATTAATGAGAAGGTATATTTCCCCCTTTTTCTTGCTTTATTCCATAGCCTTTTTCCATGGTAAACTTATTCAAAAGTGGCCCCTGCAGCACCCAGACACCCAGTACCATACTGCACTTTTAAAATGAGTAAAATGCAAGAGAAGCTCAAGCACCTGAAACATGCTTTTCTTTGCAGTACAGCACCGAAAGTGACAACTGCTTTATAAAAGAAAAGTCAAATGCTACTTTTTTGTATGGATGCATTTTATTCTAGCAAAAAAATGCAATGCAGCATAGGGAAGAGGTCACACAATACTTCTGACCCTGCCCCAAATGTCTCTTTTATAAAGCACATTGAAAAAATTCCTCAAAAAAAGGTTTTCTTTGCATAATTCCTGATACTACAGAGTCATCTTGCTATAATTTTTCTTTTTCTTCATTATTTTATTGTTGCTTTGTTTATCACTTTTTATCAAAGTGATACAAAAGTGTCTTCTTTTATATCTACTCCTCATTTACTAGGACTTCAAACTGGCTAGATCAGTACTAGCAGCAATCCAACTGTGGCAGAGTATAGTACAGGCTATAAAGCCTGCACAAGAGCAGTAAATACCTTGATGTTAACCTTCCTTCACTTCTGCACTGCTTCAATTAAACCACTGCCAGAATTTGAACAAGTTTACCTGCACTAACTGCAGTGCAGGTATGTCATTTTTACTGGCTGGGTTTTCCTTCCAGAGTCTTTGCTAGTGCTATTTTCTGCCTTGTTTACACAGCAGTTTTATAGTACCATTTGTCTGTGTTATCATTGTTATTGTCATATTGATATGTACACAGCAGCAACGCTTCAGCATTGAAGTGGTGGTATTCTGAAAAATGACTACTTATTTTGGTCACTGACCAACTGCAATGAAAGACTTCTATTTCCCAGTAATCATTTATTATACTCAGGCATGCAGGCCAGGTAAATTAATTTGAGTGTCCTCTTAAAAATCCTAAATGAAAATTGGAGTAACACTATTATTCATTAAGACACAGTTAAGATCGTGAGCCGCATTGCTTACCTATGGATATGGTCCAAACTGCAGCAATTTTCATAATAGCCTTGGTGCGGGAATTGAAGCGGCTGTGCTCAATGGGATTGCGTATTGCTACATACCGATCAAGAGAGATGGCACAGAGATGCATAATAGATGCAGTTGAAAAGAGCACATCTAGGGAAATCCATATAGGGCACAACTGTTTAGGCAAAGGCCAAGCATAATCTGAAACATAGAGAGAAAAGAAATGAAAGGAAAAAAAAGGGAAGGAAAAAAAAAAGGAAATAACTTGGGAAGCTAGGCCATCATTTCTGAAATACCATTGGGATATTCCAACTCTATGATACCAGTAAGGGGTATATGCATGAGAAGTGGACAAAGAAACCTCTCGTGGAGCCTCTCCCCAGGCAGTCCCTGGTTCCAAACATTCCATAAACCCACAGCCAGTTCCCACACTTCTGTTTTCCATGACCAGTAGTTAGAGGCAAAGGAACATTAATTTGGCAGTGCATCCATGTGACCATTCTAGCTCTGTTTCTCTCTCTTAACCTTCCTTCTATATCTTTACAAAATCAGACGTTACATTCATTTATAATTGCCTAAATACATTCTTTACATGGATTGCATAGCACTGTATGGTGTTAACTTCACTCAGATCCTCTCTGAAGCTCTCTTGATATGTACTTCTCAGTTTCTGCCTGCTGAGGAGAAAGGTAGCAGCATTTCTACACAGTTACTAACTAAGACGTATTCACCTTAAATATTCTCCCCAGGCAGCGTGTGTTAGTAACAGAGGAATACTTGCCTCCTTACAGAGCAGCTGGGATTGAGTGGCTGAAATTTGAAAACTGTTTTGAAGGTAGACAGAGCTGAGTATTGCTCTTTACAGAAACAATATGGCAGCAAACTGAACAGACTAGATAGTAACATCTGACAGCAGCTGGCACGCAGCTAATTTGGGTGCTTCCATTTATTAATCAGTTTATTCAGTGCTGAAGTACAGCTTGAGAATAAAAGTAACCCAAAAAGATCCTTAGGGGGCACTGGTATTTAAATTAAAGCTCAGAGTAAATTGATTTGTGAATGATACTTCCATGCTAATGCCCAGAATGGATTGTGTGAGATCAATAACATGTCCTGCCAAGCTCTGGGCTTCTAACACTACTTATCAAAACAAATCAACAGTATCTATAGCAGCTGAAAACATGAGACTTATGAGAGTTGAATAATGAGATATTTTTGTCTCTTCATTCAGAATATTCAGAACATAAAGCAATCCTGAAGTTCACCTCAAGGATCAGAAACATCACTCTACAGAATCAATGTTGTATTCAACAGATACAGAATCAATGTATGTATCAATGATGCAGCTCCATCCTACCAATCTCCAACGGAAAGGGAGAAACGTTAGTCTCAGAAAACATGTTTTCAAACAAATTACCCAGCTGAGAGACACCCAGGATACCTTACATGCAGAAACATGAGATGAACTGAACCAGAGCAAATCATTACAAATTGTCCCAGCAAAGCTCAGCAACCATTCACAAAGAGCATGGCAGAACAACATGAACACATTAACTCATTTTATCAGCGGGAAATCCACAGAAGTGCTAATTAATTCAGAAAAACTACATATCAAAATCTCAGTGCTGGGGAGATAAGCCATTTATTTCAGCAAGTTTGCACCACCCCTACTAGATAGACTGTACACGGACTGAAATCCAAAGCAGAAAGCATTTAAGAGAGTCTGCGTTTTTGCCCCCTCCCTGGCAGTGTTCAAGGCCAGGTTGGATGCACCTTTGAGCAACCTGGTCTAGTGGGAGGTGTCCCTGTCCTTTCCAACCCAAACCATTCTGAGATTCTATGATTCTAAGAGGTCCTGATCAAAGGGAACCTAGTAAAGCATCTTATGGCTGGAGCATCTGTACTTTAAAAGGCACCTGTGCTGTACAGATGAATTGAACTTAGTCAAATTATGACTCTGCCCCTTTATGAAGCTATGATCAAATTCTGTACCTCCTGCTCTCATTCATACTTTGCAATAGCTTTGGACATTGTTTCCATCAACCTGCAATTGAGCTCAGAGCTTCAGCTACACATGTCTCTGATTGCTGGGTCTTTAATGATGCCTCAGTGAACATTCCAGGGAAGAACAAGTCTGATCTCCTTCAAATGGTATTCAATCCCCCTCTACAGCCCCAGGTTTTTGCTGCCAACCTGAGCTAAAACACATTCAGTCACACTTAGTCCCTCACTACTTTTCCCTCTGAGTTGCTAGAGCCAGCTTTCTGATACAGGTCAAAACAAGCTATGAGCACAAGACCTGGAGATAAGCACAGGAGAGTGTGCCCTGATGGATGAAGAGGTCCCTGTGAATACACGTTGGGTAATCGTGACTGTGCAGCAGCCTCTGCACAGAGGGATGGTGATAGTGATGGTTGCTCCCCTCACTAGACAGATGGCCAGGAAATCTCTGGTGCCTCCAGAAAGGGACACCAGGCCTCCAGGCTCCCTGTGTGTGGGAGCAGCTACAATCTGATCTATGGCACTGCAGTGGGTACAATCTGATTCTTGACATTTCTTAGACCTGGAAGAGGTTTCTACAGCAACCACCTTTCTGGCATTATTGAACGATGAATAGACTCTCTTACTTCTTCCTTTGAGCTACCCAAACATTCCCCATGGCTGATCCCCCCTGGAACAACTGCTATTGATGTGAACTAGGCAACAGCATCACAATCAAGTAATGAACAGAAGCTAAAGTGATGGTAAATGTTCATACCCATGGTGTGAGGTTAGTAGGTGTTGCCTGCTGTCAGCTGTGGCAGTGCAGGAACCACAACCACCAACAGATCTAAGTAATGCTGCCAGAATTACTGCTTAGGCAAACTGTCAGGATGCCTTTAAAGATAAAGATGATATAAGAGCCCTCCTAATGGCTAATCCTTTTAGTCTTTACTGTCTCGAGTCACTCCATCATGCTTCTAGCTGAAAAGGCAGTTATATGAGGAGACATTTCACTTTTTCAGGAAGTTTCCTAAAATGATCTGCAATAATAAAATGTCACTGGAAATTTGTAGAATGGCAGCTTGTAATGCATAACTATACCTTGATAGGAAACGCATAATACGTATCCTATCTCAAAATGCAATTACTTATAAGTAAGCATGGTGTGTGTACTTGAAAAACACCTACACAGCCTACAAAGCCAGTAATTGGTACAAAAGGAAAAAAAGGTTTATTCTAATTGTTTCAAATAAATGCACAAAACAGGAAATGTGCCCTGTGATTGTGCCAAGATGCAAACAAGGATTAAAAATCCATTTCTGTTAATGATGTTATATTTATGTTTGAAACAATCTTATCCTCAGAAATACTCTGTAGAAGGTAGCATGTCTCTAATTTGTTCTATTTTCTCTTATTTCATGCACAAAAATAGCAATTACCATATATTTAGAAGTGCAGATGACTGAGTGAAATGAATTCTTGGACCACAGCACTTCTAAGCTTTAGTAATTGCATTTCCAATGGAAAGTATGCATGTCAGTCCAAATTCCAGAAGTAATGAGACAGTACTAAACACCTGGGTAAGCAAAAAAACAAATACTTTGTAAGAAACTCTGATTTTTGTACCTTGAATTAATCTGTGCCCTTAAAACCAGTCATATGCACTGTTGGGTAAAGCAGAGAGGAGGGTGCTGGAGGGAATTAGATGAATACAGCAGTGAGAACAAAAGGCAATATTTCTTTACCCAATGTGTAATCAAACTGCAGATTTTTTTGCCTCCAGATATTTTGTGGATGCTAGAAGTTGTCACCAGACAAATTAATAGAGAAAAGCATATAGAAGGCTATTGCAATAATATTACTTTTAGATTAGTGTTAGCTTCTGGCTCTGATCAGGATAAAAATACCATGTATGAAATCCTGGAAGGAAACTTCTAGAGAATGCCTGTGCACATCACTTCAGCCTCCAACACTGAATAGCATCTCATGGAACCTGAGATGCCATCGTTTTTCATGGGAAATATGGGTCAAACACTCATATTTAACCAGGAGTTATGGTTCATAAGTGAGGTTTCTTCTCCTGCACTAGGATGAAAAAGCAAACCAGAGTTTCTGTGTGTCACTGAACAACTGAGATGGGCACAAACTGTTGACAGCAAAATACATAAACTCAAGCATTTTGGCAAAGTCGCAGAACATCTCCGTGTGTAGCTAATTTGCTGTCGGATCAAAGTTCCTTTAAATTTTTTGTGCTTTCCATCAAGAAAGATGGCAACAATGAAATTTAATCACTTTTATCAGAGGTTTTATGCATAAGGGTAAAAAATGTTGCAATAACACTGTTATTATGGTCATTACACTGTTCACTGCATGAGAGTCAAAATTACCAGCCACTACAGCAGGAGGTGACTGAATAATCCACAACACAGCAAACTGAAGCAAAATTAATTATGTCAAACGGTAAAACAGAATTACTCCAGATTGTAGGAGAATTACTGAACTGAAAAAAAATAGTAAAGCGTTAGAACCTGCGGCTGAAAAGAAACTGTGGGACTTCAGAATAGATGAAGGCTGATAAAAAACTGCTTCCTTCTCCCCAAAGCATCAAACAAAATCTCATTAGCTCTACTCAGCTTTTTGTGCTAAGCTGGAGTAGACAGGAGTTGTGTGTGCACATACAGACAACACATCTCATGTTACAAATGGACTGGCTCGCTATATTTACATTTTAAAAAATTACTGTTGCTTGTACATATTTACTACTTCTATAGGCAACCTGCTCCAGAATACCTCCTGGGAACATGCAGTGTAACACTCAAGACAAATCTGGAATGATAGTAACAGAATACCTGCTTACACCACAATAAAGAGAAGAGTTACATAAAATTCATGCCCGTAGTTTCAGAAATTTTTCATGGCAAACTCACAGTAAGCTGCAGCCATCATTTCTTTTCCAACCATGAACAGGAATTTAAAAAAGGCCTCAGAACACATTTGCTGTTTATATCTATTGGGACGGATAAAAGGGTAAAAACCACCCTTCAAAATCACACTGAAAGGATAAGGGTATATTTTGTCTTTTAGGCTCATGGTGATGTTTTATATATACATACATGCACACATACGTAATGTATATATATGCATATATATTAAAAAACAGAGCTATGAGGTATAGAATAAGAACTAGAGATGCTTAGCTGTTCAAATACAGCCTCTTTTAACATTGTTCATTAGCTTGGCCAAAAACTAATATACATGTAATATTTCTCCTTTTGGGGTTCTGATATTTACTATATTTCCATTTTGCTTTAACTACTAGTTGGCCTTGAACTACTTGAACTAAAAATGATAGGAAATCATTATGTCTGAATGAATCTTAATCCCAGTACAAAGCACAATTTCCCAGCAGTTAACAGGGCAACACAGCACATGCTTGAAACACAGCACATAGTTGAAGCACGTCTTGATCACCCTCTAGCTACCAGAGATCTGTTCCTGGCCATACGCTGATCTACTGCTCTGTGTAGTGCTCTGACTCAAAGAAATGTCATTGACAAAAATCCAGGAGACGCCTCACCCAATTCCCTGAGAAATGAGGATACAGCCTTTCAAAATGAGATGAAGAGTGCAATAGTCAATAACGGCGTTTGCTCAGGTTTCCTTGCTCTAACTCAGAGCAGCATGCAGAGGGTGGGAAACAGCAACCCAGAAGACGTACCCAAAAGCTGACACTTTCTGAAAGATTTTGCAGCTTTTGAAGATTCTTTCACACATTCCAGGGAAATCCACTGTAGAAAAAAACCTACCCTTACCCACTGCTAAAAGACTTCTTAACCCCATTGCATCATTAACGTATTGCAACTGAAGCATTTTATACTAGCCAGAATTTCCAGTATTCACTTTAAAGTTTCATAGCTGCCACAGGCTTTACAAAAATAGAAAGCATTTACATAAAGTTTTAACATTAGTACATTGCATTATTCCCAAGGGAATGAAAGAATTTAAATTGTTTTCTTCTTTCTCTCTTATCTAAGAAGTAAAGTATTTCTTAGCCTGAAATGCCACATTGGTAAGTGTAAAGCTTTGTATCTCCTTTTCCTAACTTATTTCCTTCAGATTTACACAGACAGATGACTCAGAGATATTCAGATCACCCTGAGAGTCACACAACCAAGTGTGTTGAAAATCTCCATCGTGCCTGAGAAGTACAGAACCTCTTGCTTGACCCACTCAGTCCTCCTGATTACCAGCATGTCCACAGAAGGGACCATGTGCGTGCAGCCAAGCCTCCTGGCCAGAGGAACAGCTGGTCTCAAGGGCAGCACTGCCAATGCTTCTGATTTTATCATCAATAAAGTTGAATTTAATGGTTTTCTGACACACTGAACTCCTGGGCACTGGGTTATATAAGAAATTGAGTTCACCTTAAAGTTTCTAGCTTGCATTTTTCTAGAGGGAAAAGAGTCCATCCTAAAGCTATCTGTATCCTGTAAAGAGCATATATTCTAGCACAGCCAAGCACAAGGACATCATCTACACACAAAGAATGAAGATCTCAAGTGCTATAGTTTAGCCCTGGATATGGACTAAATAGAGACAAGGTGCCAAAACATACATATAGATCATCTGAGGAAATTAGAATTCAGAACTGAAAATGATGTGGCATTATTCAGACTACAGCTGGCTTCTGAGCAGTTACCTTAGTTGGAACAAAGAAGTCATCTGCTCAAACCCAGAGTTTCTAATATCAAATAAAGGTTAGACTATGGCTCTAGCCTAGAACTGGTTCTGGGGATAGTTAGAGAACACAAAACCATACAGAGGGGATTTTTTTAGGTCTTTGGTTTGATTTCAGCATAACTCAGTAGCAATCCAGATGTCTGTGCCATGATGACAGCTATCTGGAAGCCTACCTGGGATTGATCGTTTTTCTCACCTTGGGCTTCCTCCTGGCAATGCAGCTGAACAAACTGGCCTCTAAATCCTGATAAAAATGTCTGATTTCAGAAAGAGACATAACAAGGATTTCCTTCATTTGATACAAAGGTTTCCATATTCAGAGAGCACAGGTCTGTCATATTTAACCAGCCAACGCTTTTACTAAATATTCCAGTAAGACGGCCAATTTAATAAGAATTGATATACTTACTCCAAACCAGCTTCTGCAAATCACTAGCATTAACTTTAGACGTACAGGTGTTCTCGGGAGTTTTGTTAGTCTAGTATACCTTGCATGCCCCATCAGTACTTTTTTCCCCCTGTTTGAGGGGAAGTAAAGAATTGCATCTTGAGATATAAAGCATAATATGAGGCCAAATCAAGATCTGCAGTTTGAAAAGTAGCAGTGATTTTTACCTCCCCTTTCCTCGCAGGCAGCTGGATGTGACCAGGATACAACCATCATTACAACCCTCATTCAGTACAACACTACTCTTCCACCAGTTTAATGCCAATGGAAAGGGCAACCCATGCTCAAGTGCTTTGATGGATTTAGAGATATCAAAGTAGTTCAGTGAGTCAGCTTTCCTTCGCACTGTACAGTTTGCTTTCCTCAACCGCAGGAAAGCTATTAGGGACAGTGGGTTAATTGTCTGGCTGAACTTTATACCAGCGTGAGTCATGGTTTGCTTGTCTTATGAGGTTAAAAGCCAGTACAAGCAGTCAGTGAGACCGATAATGGCAAGAAATCACTTCAAACAAGGGAAAATAAGCCAAATTTTGGTCACACAGATGTTTATTTCCATTTCAGATACTTCTTGGAGCAGAGGAGTTGCAAAATGCATTCCCTCTTTAGCTTCCTCCAAGCCAATGGGCATCTCTGGTTCTTTGTGATTGTACAGGTAGAAATGCCAGCGTGAGTGCAATTATTTGGGGGTTGCTAAGAAGCCTAGAAATTCTGCTCCGTATCCTTGAGTGCCATCTACTGTCCTCCTGTCACTGAATACTTTAGATGCAAACCTCCCACTTGCAAAGCATTTCTGCCACCATGCCCAGGCTGCTTCTGACCAAGAACAGATACGTCTTTCATTATAGCAGAAGTTTTAGGCTGGAGTTCATCACATTGGAAAATTTCACAGTGGGAGTCTGAGAAGTGATAGAACAGCACCTCCTATGGCTTTCTCAATGAAATAATTAGCTAATGAACACTATTACATATATACAGTAATCCCAAGGAAATATGTGAACATGTGAGCAAGAACCACGGTTTCCTAGGAGTTTAATGGCCACCACATGCCAACTTGGCGTAGTAATCTGTGCATGTGCAACCAGCAATGCAGGATGAGGGGATCCCGTTTCCCATAACAATGCCTTGGTATGTGGAGCATGTTCCAGATGGGTAATATCGGATGCAAAGTGAAACTTAACATAAGACCACCCCTGGGTACAGTTGTACTCCTTTGTTTTTGAGTTTTGCAGAAACTGAAGGTCTATTGTAAGTTCCATTAACATGAAGTAGAAGTTTCATTTAATATGGATAAATGAAATGTGGGCATACTGATAAATTAGAAAGAATAGTATTACCCAGAAAATTATAGTGGTCTCATGAGGTGAAAAAGGAAACTAAAGAAATTAAATTTAGTTAAGTTGTAACATTGGGGTTTTTGATAGACTTCTTTTTTGCTTTGTAATCAAATGCAACGTTATTTTATTATCATGGTTATACTATTATTACAATGTAATCTGGCACTTGATTACAAATAAAAACCAGTGATAACTATGATAATAATGTGTTAACATAATAATCTAGCAAAACATAATAAAATAAATGTTGCCATAGATTTAACAAGTGTAAATGAGTAATATGGGTGCCATAGTAGAACTAGTTACTCGCAAGATACAAGAGGTACTTATCCCAATATGGACTAGAGAAAGCTTGGAAAAATCATTACGGAAAGTAGATAAAGATGTAAAGGTTATGTTTAAAGGACTTCGTCTTGGAAGTTGGATTTCCTGTATTCATGATTGTCAACATCATCTCACCATGTTATACCAAACAACCAACCTTGTTCTTCTGTCTTGGATGGAGACAGCTAGCTAGGTCTGAACAGTAAAGTACACTCATGAGTTTTGGCTTTTGCTGTCTTTAAATGCAAGCTCTCTTTCTGTTCATTTCAGACCAGCTGATCAGAAGGAATCAACAAAAGCTTAACTGGCAAATTCAAAATTTCACCCAACAAATTCAAAACTTAAATAGCAGAGTGAGAAGTAGTTACCATTCAGAACAAACATGTGGACATAAGGACAAAGCTATGCTGCCTCCTAAAACCAGTCAATATTCATAGGTGTCAGACATGCATTTACAGTCTTCTGCATCCCAGTGGTACCAAATAGATACAGTAAAAACCTACCATGCAATTTGTGTATCTCAACAACACCAAGACCTATTTCTACAGCTGCTGCCTCTGATTGGGGATGGAAATACACTTTTACAAAAACAAACAGAACACCCAAAACTCACCAAAAAAACCCATATTGCAATAAAATTATACATCAGAAGGTGGAAACAGATTGGTCAAGGTAGCAACTGGTCTCTCCCGATAACTCCAACACCACTGCAGAATAGAGCCTGCTGCCAACATGTCAACAGGAGTGAAAATCAAACCATCCAAAAAATAACAGAGAATCAAGAGAACCTTATTGACCATCCTGCCTTGCCCATCGAATCTTTTACCTTAGAGTTAATAGAGGAAGCAGGTATTTCATGTTTGTGCATTACTCATTGAACTTCGTAGTCTTGAACCTTATTCATCTAGGAACCAAGACAGCACCTCAGAGGAGAGATTCACTCACTAAACCCACTGCTGTCACTGTACTTATCAGAGTTCCTGCAGGAACAGTAAAGTTTTCCAACAATGAGACTTATTACAACCAGAAAACATGGAGGAGGCTGGAAAAATGGAATATATCTGAAACTAACGCATGAAACCAAAACATTGATATAGCACATACTGGTAATCACAGTCTAGGCTCCATGACAGCCACATGCACAAATTCCCTTCATCCTATTGGTATGTTTAATGACAATTTGTGCAGAAAAGCTAGTGGGGATCCATTCTATTTCTCTGTGAGTTGTCCATTCAGAAAAGGGTTGTATTGTGTCAATGAGGCAGTGTGCAAATTAGTGCAAGGCAGAGCAATTGGCACGTGGCCCCTCTTCCACCAGTGTAATTTCTGTTTAATTACCATGCAAGCAGATGAATCACATCAGAGCCTCTTTCCCAGCAGGTACTGATAAAACACAAAGTGGGAATGTAATGCTACTGTTACCATTAGGTCCCAGGGAAGTGAACTGATGTACGAGGATATTTGCACATATTTTAATGAATATTAGACAACTCTAGAACCAGAATTTCAAGGGATATGTCATGTGAATTGTAGAGAGACAATAAAATCATAATTTGCTGAGTAGAATCTAATGATATCAATTCAACAGACAGACGTGAAAGGAAGCAGAAGAAAAATCTCAGTTAATTGACCCAATCCTGGAAACATTTGTAATTCAAACTAATGCATTACATTGCTATATTTGTCTTATAACGTATCTAAGAGTTTTTCAGAGATTTCCCCTTGCTTCTCTGTATTTCCTTCCAACTTCAGTAAAACAGCTGTCTATATGCGTATTGGCCTGCATAAAGGCAGTGATTTTTCCATACTTTTGAGCTCGAAGGCTGGGCTGGCCCATTACATGCACCTCTTCTAAAAATGCAGTAGTCTGTTCCTTGCAGTCTTGGCATGTCACCATTACTAAGGTTGAGCCCTTAGGCATAAATTACAATATTATTGTATCAGATGAAGAACGCTAAGGTTACAATATGCTGGAAAGAAGCCATACTTGTTTTCACAAAATGCTGCCCAAAACACAATACAGTAAAAGCAACAAATATGATAGGAGGTACACAAATATAACAAACAGCATAATGCTGACACGAGACATCTATCTGCATGCAACAACAGGCTTCCTGTGAATACAGGACGTAATTTCCAGACAGAACAAGGATGAAAGACTTTTTCAATTACACATTAAGTGAAGACAGACTACAGAAGTACAGCTGACCATCCCTGGAGTCCTTCTGCCTTTCCCCTTACATTCTCCAGTATCTGCAGCTGCAGCCAGCACAGGAAAATGAGGCGTATGTTAATCTTTACAACAGACTGCAAGTAGGACCATTCCTGGAAATTATAACTGCTCTTTGGCAAGTGCTGAGAAACACATGCTACTAACTAGCTCCTCATGCCAATTTCGTTCTGCTGGGGTGAGTGAGAAGCGATAGCAAGTTCTCAGCGTGAGATAATATGTCCTGCATATTTGGTGTGTGAAAGTGTTGCTAGATTTAGCTGCAGGCATCTTCTAGGAGGGGAAGCAAGGGCTTTCATGGGTAAGAGAAAACAGAACTAGAAGTAATAACTGGTACAGGGTGTACATGGACAGAAGAGATGAAGCCATTGAGGTGCACTTCTCTGTCACAGCTCAGGCCAGGCTGCTGTGATCACATTGGTGTTTTAAATTGCAGGTCACACACATGATGCTTCTAAATGGAGATTTTATTTCCCACTTTCCTAAGTTAATTGAATGTTTGGGTAAAGATTAAGAGGATTTGCTATTCTTTCTGTTCTACAATTCCATGGAATTTGCTATTCCTCTCTCTCTTTCTTCCCCTTTCTTTCTTTAATTATTTTTTTAAAAGATCACACTGCTTACAAAAATCAGTAGAAGCAAATGTCAGCTGACAGGCAGCTCCCTTGCTCACTGAGCAGATGCTGCTTAAGCACCAGACTTTGTGGTGTGGTTGGAGAGGTGGTTGCACATTTTAACTGGGTCAGATGGCCAACAGATTGAGGAAATGAGGGAGACTCGAGCTACAGTTGAAGCAGAACTCAGGTGAGTTTTGCAGAGGGGCACCTAGGCTGGGACTAGCATCCTTATCTCAGATAAAGTCTCTGTAAGAAGCTATCACAGGTAAATAAATATGTACAATGACATAGACTAAAATGAACTCAATCTTGGTAAAATGTCTGCAATTCTGGTTAAATCCTTTATTTTAAAATTTATATTTAAGAATAGGGGATTAAACATACCTAAGGAAGACTCTGGGTAGCCGTGTCTCACATGGCCCCGGAGGTGGTGCAGTTCTTCCTTTCAGATGAAGCTAAATCTCTCTGTGGGAAACACATTAGCCGTCTTCATTTTACTTGTTATCTCAGTGATCTGCCTGGCACCTTTATAAAGCAGCAAATTTATCTCTGGAACAGTTTATTATCATAGGGTCTTTCTTTTTATATATAACAATCCTGTTTTTCTCATTACTTTTTATCAATTTCTAGTTTGCAACAAAACACTTAAGGTTAGATTTCTTTTCAACTAAGCTCAGAAAAGTTAATTATAATGAAGCAATGCATTTACAAAGCTACTACTGGATCTAACAAGCTACTGTCATAAAATGTAAACAAAGATTCATGCATTTTAAAGCATATTTATCTTCAGTGATCTAGAAGCAAATTGGGCATGAGAAGATTGCACTGACAGCATTAAAACTGTTGCTGTATTTAAAATTACATTAGTACTCCTGCAAAACAGAAATGAAACTATACACACTCCAGGTTTCCGGGGCTTTACACTCCCATGAATTTCAAAACCCATTGCATCTTCCAAAAATTTTTAGCAAAAGGATGAAATAAAAAATATAATTGGATCTAAATCTTTATTTACATTAAATAACATTCAAATGTGTGCCATTCAAAAATCATTCTAATGAGTCATACTTGAACACTGATTTATTTTGGATGGGCAATTCTTAATTACACTGGGCAGGCAAGACATGCCTGTCCAATTTAGTGTCCAAATAAGAGAAACAGCTCCCTGATTGGATGCAGCATACATGCTGCAGGTAAATTAGAAAACTATAAGGCCATATGTTCATATGTTCAACTAGTGCAAGCAGGAGTTAACCCATTGACATAATTTAGAGTATTTTAACATTTCCGCTCATGTCTCAGGAACTTGGGAGGAGGAAAAAGGTGGACTCTGTCAGCCTTTTCTGCCCCATTTGTAGAGGCTGCATCCAAGCAAAAATCCTCACTAAGATGCCTGGGTGATATTTTACATGGTTAATGCTTACCTAGGACTGCTTCCATGGTGTGTTTTAGGGTGAGAACACATTTCAAGTTGAGCTGTGGAGCTGGAAGTGGTGCAAAAACCCAGCCTCCACTTAGCAAGAGCCTACGAGACTTTGCTACAGAAACCTGCTCTGCAACCTGCTCCCATTACCAATTCACTTTTGGCTTTATTTTAGACCGCAGCCTTAAATGTTTTAGAGATGATGGGCCTAACTGACCTAGTGATGACTTCTTGTGCCCCGGTAGAGCTGTGAGAGGGAATACTGATAACAGGTTCCCCTGGATAAAACCGAAAGGGGAAGCAGCCCAGTTTACTGGCTTTTGAAGGAAAGTTGCAAAGCACATTTACTTCTTGCAAAGTACGAAAGTACATGAAGGCTCTGCTTTTTTCACACTGCAGCATTAGGATTTTCTATTTAAAAACTGTTTCTTGCAAGAAAGTTGAGGTTGGCAAAGAGATGAATTTTTGGGTTTGTAATAAGGTGCTCAGAGATTTGTCATGGCTTTCTGTTGCTGCACCCTGACACATACAGATCCTGGCTTCAGCGTCCCAGCAGCAGGCAGACCTGAAAGGAATCAGGCTCTGGAAGATGTAAGATAAGACTGAAGTAGCTCAGTGTCTTACTACTACTTGGTACCAAACCACAAGTCAGAGCGTGTCAGAAAGTCCTTTTCACTCCTATATTCCTGTGGGATTGGGAAATGCTCCTTGGAATCAATTTGTGATTTCATTTTCCTATTTGGATCATGTTCCTCAGCAAAATATGATTTCTTTAGTCTCTAAAGTGAATTTGCTTCCTCTGCCTTTTTAATTTTATTTTTTAGTCAAAACCAATGAAATAAACAAAAAAAACCCCAGCAAGTCTCAGCCAACCCAGAAGAGGAGTTCACTCATAAGACCTAAGGCCCCTCTGCTCTCCTCTGGAAAAAAAAAAAAAAAGGAAAAGAAAAAGAAAAAAATACAGGACTTGCCATGTGCAAATGAACCCAAGCAATGCCAAAGTGACCACCAAGAAGCTTGTAATATGTGAGCTAGCACATCCTGGGAGCTCAGGCATAGCTGTCTGCATCCCTGTCAGAACTCCCTCCTCGGAGGAAGGTGCTTGCTGACCACCCTCCTTGGAAGAAACTGGCTCCCGTTTCCCACAGGCTCCACAGAGCTGCCCAGCTCACAGCACCCACCTGCAATGTGCAGACAGGATCTCACAGCTTCACGGTGCTGGAGCAGCTTCTGCTGTTCGAGCAGGCTGAAGGACAGCATTTGAGTTTCTCAGTAGTATTACAGGATTGGAAATTTTTTTTCACCAGGTGTTAAAATAAACATGAGAACTTTTGAAGATTTTTGCAAGAATAGAGTTACGTTAAAAAACCACACATTTTCAGGACAGAAGTTCTACTTTATAGCTTGAAATATAGTCCAATACGCCCTACTGATTATTATGCTACTGGCTAAATTTTTAATTTTTGTGCAACAGATCATCATGAAGTGGGCAGAATGGGGACTTGCACTCCCACACGGTGCAAAAATGCTTTACCAGCAACGAGAATAATCCCATTCCTCTTCTAGCTTTCAGGAGAAGTGCTGTAGACATGGGTACACTTCTACAGAGATTTCAGTTTTGGCAATGCACCATATTTTAATCAAAAATGTAATTAGATAAAAGCATTCCGAGCAGTTTTATTTGCTCGCTCAGGACGCTACGTGTCTCCAGAGCAGTGGCTGGAGAGAGGCCCTTGCTCCCTGCTTTTCTGCAACATGAGGCATCAAGTGGTGTAGCACAACAGAGTTCAGACTCCCACGAGCTACAGCAGAACAGCTACAGGAGAGAGGGATCTTCACTGTGTAAAGCATCCACTTCCAGAGTGCACGATGAAGAATAACAGCATTCCTTTTCAGAAGGAAGGCACAGAGCAGTACACCTTGTGGAACATGACTTTCATGTCCATAACCAAAGTTAACATTAAGAGCCCAGGGGGGACACTTGTGCATTCATTACAGCCAGTTATTAACACCCAGCTCACTTGTCCTACCTCAGGTAACAGAAGGGAGTGCAGGTCAGATGGATATCAAAATATCGCGGAGGGTGGGCGATACTTACAGTTGGTTGCACCTAGATATTGTTGCCCCACAATACTTGCTCTTACTTTGGCCCCTACACATTGTACACAGCAAAGACCATGGCCAATTTAGACAATACTTGGGGAGCACTACCAGCAAGCCCTGCCTGCTCCTCTCCCTCCCAGTATTCTGAAATATATTCCTGCTGTCATATCTTGCTAGCCACGACAACACTGCAAATTTACCAGCTGCTCTTAGCCACACAGAGGCCTGCTAAGGAAGGGACAGATCTGTCCTGAGGGACAGAAAAGAGCTTCCATACAGAAGATTTACAGTGGGTCCCATGAAATTTTTTAGGAGGAATTTACGATGTAAGCTAAGGTTTTACTAAAATCTGAATTTTTATGGGGCCAGTTACTATTATATTAAAACTGACATGCTTTCTAAATCTGTCCATGCAGCTGCAGCACACAGTGAAAAAACAGCTCAGTTACTGATAAAGGACACTACCATCTGCCCAAAGAAGTGATAGCAAGTCAAATGCGGAACACTTACAATTTAACCTTCTACTGCAGATGTCAGAAGTGATGCAAAACTACTTTCTCGAGGAGCTAAGTTTCCAATATAAAAATGAAAAGCTAAAGACTCCCACTCAAAATGTTTTGGAAGAGGTTGACGCTAATACAAGTGACCAAATTTGATCACTGCTGAGAAAGGACATGTAGCATCCCTCTCTCCTCTTACCAGATATCATCAGCCTCTCCAGTCCTGAGCTCCTGTGCCGATTTCAGCTCTTCAGCCTTTGACTCTCACTTGACCAGAAGCCATCAGTTTTCCACCAACACAAGCTAAAGCTATGTAGGGTCCTAATGAGGTTTCCAAACATGATCAAAAACAGAGTGTCATCATAAAGTGCTATATTTTCAGGGGGTCTTGGAAATCCTACAATTTAACATTTAGATGCCTCAAAATATTTTACAACCAGGGTCTCATATTCAACAGGATACAGAAGGTATTCAAGAGGCTATTTAGTATTCCACTCCCCTCACGCTAAGCACAATTTAAAACTTGGGTAGCAGAAAAGAAGCTTTTACATGGATTCAGAGCACACAATAGAAAGCTTTCTTCCCAACAGCAACACAGATATGTCACAACTTAATCCCATTTGTCACATTAGGTAAACAGGCATGTGGAGAAAATTCAGTAGCAGAATACTCAATATCTGAATTAAAGTTTTCTGTGTATTTAATAAACTGGAAAGAAGGTGAACAATGAGGTAGTGTTTTTTAGATTTCACGCAACTATTTAGGCTAGCTGAGGTTACAAGAAAGCTGTGGGGACTTCAGAAAGGGAATAAATGCTGCTGGATGAGCACATAGAGTAACAGCCAATGGATTTTACTGATGGCAAAAGATAATAAACTAATATATGCTGTTGGATATAAATTTCATTGCACTCAACCCAGTTATGAGGTGTCATTGGAGAGAAAAAAAAAACCCATCTCTGAGTTTATGACACAGGTTGTTCAGCCTGGAGAAAGAAGGCTGCAGAGAGTCTTTAGAGCAGCCTTCCACTACCTGAAGGGGTGACAGGAAAGCTGGACAGGGACTTTTTACAAGGGCATGGAGTGATAGGACAAGAAGGAAATGGTTCAAACTGGAAGAGGGGAGATTTACATTGTATATTAGGTGGAAATTCTTTCCTGTGAGGGTGGTGAGACAATGGAAGAGGTTGTCCAGAGGAGTGGTGGCTGCTGCCTCCATGGAAGTGTTCAAGGTCAGGTTGAATGGGGCTTTGAGCAACCTGGTCTGGTGGGGGCAGGGGGATTGGAAGTAGATGATCTTTAAGGTCCCTTTCAATTCAAACTATTCCATAATTCTATAATCCAGCAGCCCAAAACTGGTGAGACAATGCTCCCCCAGCAGAGGGAGACACCGAGGTAACACGGCAAAGGGAGGACAATGCCAGAGCAGTGCAATGGGTGACGGGTCACGGACAAAATGTCCACTGCCAGATTATGGATTTTCCGGACCATTGATAGATTTTAAGCACAATTTGTTACATTAAAATAATGCAGGGTGATCTCAACAGTTTGCTACATCAGTCACAAGCCAATGACTAAAACAGATATTAACTAGCTAAAAACTAAGCCAGGAATTTGTCAGAAGGCAAAGACTATTAATCCAGGGTGGACTGGCACAGTCACTTACACATACACACAACTGCAGTCATTTAGCTCATAACCATGAATACATTAAAACAGATAAAGAAATTCCCAGTATAAGAAACACCACTTCTTATTTAATCTTTTGTTTTTGTTTTTTGGGTTTTTTTTTTTAGAATGAGGGGCCAAAACAACAATTATATTGAACTCCTTGTATCCTTCCCACGTAGCATTTGGACACAGGTGCCTGTAGCTGGTTGGCAGCAGTAAATAGTAGCCTGTGCCTAAATAGTCATTACTAGAAACCAGCAGGGAAAAAAAATAAATTAAAAAAAAAAGGCAGAGCAGATGGCCTCAGGTGTCAAAGGATCACACTGCACCTTGCTGCAGCTTTGGAAAATACCTGGCCTCATCAAGGTGTGCAGAGTGCCTTGACACTGCTGAGATCTGCATTACAAACACCCCAGATACCCTCCGTCTGTCTCTTCAGGTATTGACCGCACTTATTCAGCAACACCTTGTCCTTCTCTTACCTAATCAGGTCTCCCTGCAAGATGTTTGCTGCTGATAGCAAGTAGCACCCTAGAAATGCAAAGCAGGGTCAGGCAGAATGAGACTGCAGAACAGGCTGTTTGGCTGACAGCCCCCTCCTCCCTCCACATGGGGAATAAACAGCAAAGTCTGCCACAAGTGCTCAGCACATCTCTGTCACCACATAACAATGATGATAATTATCAATAATAACAACAATCTGGATGTAAAGCTGCTTCAGCAGTTGGAGTTAATGGATGCTTCAGCTAGTATCAGCCTTCCTGGAAGCAGTGTTGGGCTGCCAGCATAGCAGTGTTTTTTGAAACAAAGAGAAGTGAGAAGCCTGGGCACCTGGAGTTGCAGATGAGTGTGCTGGCCACACTCTGGCAGCTTGTTAGCAACTGGGAACTCATTTCATTAGAAGGAAGAAAGTTTAACACCTTCTGTAATTTCCACCCAGATCAACTGGTGATATTTTCTTTCTTCACTAGTCCTAGTAGACAAGGGGCAGCCCTTTCTTTCTTGTCCATAAACAATAGACATGATGCAAAAACACCACTGCTTGTCCCTAAAATGCTCCAAGGTGAGAGGACAATCTCCATGTGTTGTCAGAAGCTCCATTACATGCAGAATACCCAGTGCCCTATCACATCAATATTTTTAATTAATCAGAACTTTCTCCATTGAGATTAAACACGGTGTTAATTTCTCATCTACTCTCCCCAGTACATGTTTATTAATTAGCATACTAATTTGTTTAGTTCTTTAGGAACTGCATGCCATGGAAAACGTTCTAAGTTGTCAAATGCAACTTGTCTATTAGTCCAAGACATTTAGGAAGGACTAATTGATAAATATATTGTAGCTCTCATTAACTGGTGAAAAATCCAGCATGATGCATCCTGCCATCCCTTCCTTTGTAATAAGATTCTTGAATTAACTGACAGCTTGATTTTTCCTTCTTTTAATTAAGAAAACCACAAGTCTTTGTGGAGGGTGTCTATACAATTTTCTAGTTATGCTTGAAGTGATATCTATTTCATCTACCTCATTAGCTGAAAAGTAAGGAAATTAACCTACTCTACAAACTAGAATTTATCATCAGGGTTGGGAGAGCTGATGTGGAAACAAAGGCAACTTCATTATTCTATTTATGATATGTATTTTTGAAGGTTCCTTTCTGATTACATACATTAAAAGTAACTTCTACATATCTGGAAGAGATGTGCTGCATATATTTCTCCATACAGCATATAGCAGTATATGAAACAGGCCAGTGTCATAATATGTAAGTTATATAGAATTCACAGGGTAAAATATACAGAGGAAAAATGACTGAATATTCACAATTACATCTCCAAACAGTAATGCTCTCCCAGCTCTGTTCATGGCCATGAACCCCAGTTACCCTCAGAGGAATTCTGCTGTGTGAATATTTGCCCTTTTAATCACTGATATTGGTTTCTGTGCTACCATGTCAAACAGAATATAAAACCTACCAAAGCATTTGTAAACATTTGGATTTTCTGACCTCTAGCTCTTAAAAAACAAGATAAAGTCTACTGTCCTACTGGTCACTGTGGCATCCAGTGTGCTTGCAGGCTGCTGTAATAACCACCATTCTTCCAAAAACTATAGCTCCAAGGAAGCCAAGAAACCTCATGCTACACAAGAGGCCAGATTTTGTCCTTAAAACCAGTATGTGCAGTGGTGCAGACATACTACTTATGACACTGGATAAAAAGACTCAGCAATAAGTGATGGATCTCTGGAGGTTATCAGTTATAACAACAACATTTGGTAATGTTGCGACTCTGCCAAGAGCCTTTCCAGATGCTGCTTCATGTTGCCATAAGAACTGGTCCACCAAGCTGAATATAATATATAACATGTGAAGCTGAGGAAGACACAGCTGTATTTGGTCCAAGTTGTATGTAGAGATGAGTATCAGGTTTAACCTGCTTTTCCTCTCTGCTCCTACATGCGTGTTTTATTTACACGAATGATCAAATGCTGAGATTGTTGATGTGCTCTGTTAGTCTTACATCCTACATAGTTTTTCTAGATGCTCAGAAAAGGGCACCCACATGTTATGGTGGATTTAAAGAGGATGTAAGGAATTGAGAACTGGAAGGGTTAATGTCTCAAACATCAGTTGTGACAAAAAGCAGAGATAGTGGGAATGAAGCGCTGCCAAAAGGAGTGTGAGTGAATGTTGAGAAAAAGGAGAGATAGCAGGAGTGAAGTGCTGCCAAGGGGGATGTGGGAGAGTGTTGAAGGACACTCATCCAGGCCTCCTCCTGCAACACTTACTTTTTTGAAGCACACACAGAAATTTGCTGTGTGAGGTCACCAAGTGGTAATAAAATATAGGATCCGTGCGACCCCCTACTCAAAATGTGGAAAGGGTTAATGCTGCCCTTCCCTCATGATACATGGGCAGTGACTGTAAAAACACCCATTCTCACCTACCACCTACTCTGGACACAACACCTGGAGGTGACGCCTGCCCCTGAAGCACAATAAAAGGTCCAAGTGCTATTCACCAGTGTGCTCCCATCACCTGAGGAACCAGACCTGAGACAATGCTGGAACCAGGGCTGGTGATCCGGATCACTGTTACTATCTCTCTATCATTTTCTCTTTCTCTCTCTTTTTCCCTTTTTCTCCTTTCCTTTTTCTTGTTAATACAAGTAACATCACATTACCTGCTACAATTAGTTGTATCCATATCGAATGCCATAAGTTGTTGTACATAGTCAATTATCATGAGTTCAACTAACACATTGTGAGAAGTTAATAAACTTTGTGCACAGACTTTGAGACTTGTCTCACTGCTGCCTACTCCACTGGGGATTTACAGATCTTAGTCACTTGTGTCCCTACCCTGAGTGAGACATGACAGAGGAGCAATACACTTTGACACAACCTCAGTCTTTTTCTTTTGGTGCTCTCTCGGACATACCCAGTCAGTTCATGCCCTTTAGCTTCTGGGTATCAAACCAAGTGGTTTTTTTCAGGATGAATTAGCAAATAATGACTTGGGACGGAAGACAGACTTTCCCTACTTCCTCTAGCAGCCTCGCCTCGCTGCTGGAGTGGCACAGCCCTGGCTGCTTTCTTCCACAAATAGTAGCTTAAATAATACAGAAAAGTGATTTCACAGGGGCCCTATTCAAATCAGTCCACAAGTTCCTCCAAGGCTCAGTTTTCCCCAAATGGAGCTTTCCCTCCTCCCCTCACAAAGCCTGAAGGCAACATGCCTGCTTTGGTCCAGCCCAGCAAGGGCTACCAAGCCAGCCCAAGGGAGCAGTGCCAGCACCCAGTATGGCTCTGTCAGCTTCCTGGCTCCCCTGAAATAACAGCAGCTATTCTCATTTCTCCCAGTTTTTCCACAAATTTTCCATGCCTGTTCTGAAATGATAACTTTTGCCAAAAAAAATAAATAATCTATTTAGTGTCGTTTGCCTGCGGAGAAGTGTTTGGGCCATCAACAGCTAATACTGGTGCTCTGGTAGAAAAGAGGAATAATTACAATTCCTCTTCAATTCAGTGATATTTACTTGCTTCTAAACATGCAGCATGTTTCACACCTTTAAATGACCTTAAATAATCATCTTCTAGGCAGAACAGAAAATCCATTTCCATTAGTTTCCAAATACTCAGAAAGTATGTATGTAGGAAGATCACTTCCATAAATTTACTCTTCTAGAGTCACTGGGTAACCCAGAATTTATGCAAGTATAGGTCAATCAAATAATTCAGTATTTATATGCTCCCTTTCAAGCTCCAGGGAACCAGAGTAAAATGCTAGAAATAAAATACACATGTTGTAATACACAGAAGATTTAGAGATGGAACTATTCTGACAGACCAAAATAGAAGGTTTTATTCATAAGATCTCAATGGCAACGTCTGTATCTAAATCACATATTGATTTAACTCACTGTAGACAAGTTATATAAGCTTTGGAATGATGTATGCTTGGTTAATCTGTTTTAGAAATGAATCTCTGTCTGACTTAATCATTTAGGCAAGTGAAGAAGTCACATAAATATCCTTACATTTTACTTTATAGGACAGTAAGCCAATTTCTAATCAAATCTGTAAGTAAACAGCATTATTTGTTTTCAAGAAATATCAATAATAAAATACTACTCAAAGAAAATCTGAAGACAGGCTTAAAAGTGATTAAGTGTTATCTATTAAATACATATACATTATATTGATACATTAACATACAAATATGATGATCAGAGATACAGAAGCAAATGCAATACCCCTTTGTAATATCCAGGGATGGAGAGTCCTAGCACCATACTGAGAAAAAAACGGATTCAGAGTCTCAGACTGATGAGAAAGTTGGATGTGTTTGATATTTTACTCCTTTGAAGTGTTAACAGTGATTCTACAATTGAGTGCAGAAGCAATGTCTCACTTCAGCACAAACACACCGACCCTAATATGATAGGGGAGAGATAAATGCTTACACAGGCAGATCTCCAAGTGTTTTAAAACAGAGGACATATTCTCAGGTTAGAGAGGGAATCTGAGGCACAGAAAGGCAAAATGACCCCCTGAAAGGCACAAGGCAAGTTCAGGTATAAATGCCAAGAATGAAGGCTTTTGTTTGAATACCAAATCTACCAGTGCAAAACTCCTTAACTACATTATTTCTCAAATAAAAAAAAACATGGGGTGGGGGGTGAAGCAACTTAAATGCCTCTATGCAAATACATGTACCATGGGGAATAAACCCCCTGCAGGGATCTGATCTTATTAGTATCACAGAGACATGGTGGGATGATTTCTATGACTGGAGTGTTGGAATGGAAGGTTGCAGGCTCTTTAGGAGGGACAGACAGGGGAGACAAGGAATAGGAGTTGTCTTCTACGTCAGTGACCAGCTGGAGTGCATGGAGCTCTGCCTGGGGATGACTGAGGAGCCAACTAAGAGCTTATGGGTCAGGATTCAAGAGAGGGCAGAGACAGGGGACATTATAGTGAGGGTCTGCTACAGATTTTTTTCTGACATGAAAAAACAGGCAATGCAGATTGCTTCAGCCTCAGGGGATTCCCTGCAAAAGCAAATAGTCAAACAAGGAGGGAAGGCACTTACCGTACAGGACTGTAATGAGCGACACGGGCATGACCAGGATACCCACCAGCATGTCTGCCACCGCCAAGGACATCAGGAAGAAATTTGTGGCATTCTGCAACTTCTTCTCCAAGGACACAGCCATAATTACTAATATGTTCCCCCCAATGGTCAGCAGAATGACAACCAAGATCAGGAGGGCCGGCCAGTTCTTCTCCCTCACGGACATCCGAAAGACTTCACCTTTCTCAGAGGCATTAAGAGAATCAGATGTAGGGAAACTCTGATTCAGAGTCAAATTGCTGCTTAATGACCAAGCCATCAGACCACCATGCAAACTAAAATCCAGTGTAACAGATACTGTTGTTAAGCTGAGTACTATTCCAGTGCCACTTAAAGCGCTCATCATCTGGCACTGGTTTTCTGTCTCTTAACCGTGTCTCAGAGATGATCCCCTTTCCAAACTGCAGGTCCAAAGCAGATGCTGAACTTCACAAAACCCATGCCAGAAAATCATTTGATCTTCCATAGTGAAACAAACCTGACAGAAGTTAGCATGGAGCTCTCCTAGTTTCCTTGGCTGTGGTGGAAGATGACCGCTGACCAGCAACCCTGAGGAAAAGGAAACTTTGCAATCTCCAGCTGGTTTCCAGGCCCACCATTCTGAAAAGGAACGAAAAAGTATATTGTTCATGGGAGTCACAGTACTTTACCCCCATGCAAATGACCTTCTTACTCTCTCCAGTCCTCCTGGCTAGGATGTTCTCCAGGCTGCAATTTATCTTATGGGTACAGACCATGCCTACAATTATGGGGAAGAGAGGGAGAGAATGACATCAGTGTGTTCTGGCTGGTTCAAAGCCATTAGTATCACTAATTAAATATTCAATTTGTTTAAATGCTTTGTGAAACCTGCGAAAGCAGGTCTGAAGAGCAAAATATGTTTCAATTGAAAGCCACTTCACAGACACTCTGCTGCTGTGTAAAATAGGAATTGCACGAAACTCCAACAAATCCAGTAAGGAGAACAAAATCAATAGCATGCAACTTATTTTTAGCATATTCTTAACTTTTTGTGTAGTCCATAGGAAAAGAGCTGTTCCATCACTGTTAAATAACTAACTAACTAAAAGGCAGATTTCAGCCCTTGAATACACTGTGGCACACGTGACACACCAATTTGCTACCAAGGGATCAAAAGCTAAATGTAATTCATGGGATTACATTAGATTTTATGTAAAGTAAGAAGCACTCAGAGTCCCATAATAAAATGTTTAAAATTCTTGGAGTTTTTGGAAACTTACTAATGGGTTTTGTGCACAAAAACATATCTTAAATGAACAGTGTGTACAATGAATCCAGATTTGCTTCTACATTATAGTTAATTACTCTCAAAGGGTCTCTAAACCTCATATTTAGGAAGAAGTTTTGCACTATGTGCACAGAAAATAATTTTGCAGCTGCACATGCAGATGAATTAGCAAGTAGTCACTGGACCATTTATTTTTTCCAACTTAGCCAGTCTAAAAAATGTCTCTAGAAAGTTTCAAAATACTTCAGAGTATTTTTTTCAAAACACAGCTTTTATTTTAAAGCTGTAAAAAATAAGAATTTTTCCAAGTTACCTTTCCACAGTGAAGGAGACACTGGGCAGCTTTGCTGTGCTGGACATCCCCATTAAAGCAAGTGGGAATTTCTGGGTCTCCAGAAACTCTGTCTCTTTGGCTCCATGGGTCTTGGCCACTCTTGCTCATGTTACAGTAATACTTTGGCAGGATGAGCAGAAAGTTCCTGCCCAAACATGAGGACATGACCAGACAGCAGGATGTCCAGTCTTGGTCTTACTTCTCAAGTCTGACCTCATGGAGTTTTGGAAAGGTGATGCTGCCACCACTCTCACCATAGATGTGAATGAACTTGATGTTCCTGGCATGTGCTAGTTGAGGTTGTTAAAGGAACATGAGCAGGGAGGTGCCTCGACTTTAGACCATAAAAACCCCCCAAAAAATAACCTAACTGTAAGATTAGATTTCCAAATTAAAAATGTCTAATTTTATAACTGCTCAGGACTGAACTCTGAAATGGTCAGTAGGGTCATTCTCTCTCGCACTTCACAAATGTATTTGCAATAATATTTTCTTCCACGAATGATGCCGCATCAGTGCATGGAGTTAAAAAAATCAGCAGGCAGAATTATCACTTGCTTATTCATCAGTTTTATTATTAAAAATAAAGTGTACATTATTTGGCTACTATTTGGCAAAGCATAGGGTTCAAAAATTATACTAGTCACCAAATACAATTTGCTGTCAACTAAATTATCCTCAGGGAAAATAATCTGTTTTGTCAGGAAGGTCTAAGAAAAGGAGACTTCAAAATTCATTTCCTTGCTCTAAATGGGCAGTTTTTCAGACACACACAGAGTCAGACTAAGCAAAACACTTTCTACACAAAGTAAATTCTGAAAATCTGATACACGCTGACTTCTTAGCAAGAAAATTACATTTTCTAAAGTCTAACAGATTTCTCAGTAATCCTCCCCCTACACTCCTGTCAGTAGTTTAAAATGTACATGTTCTACAGGCAAGAGTAAAATTATGCTATGATATTGAGAAACTCAATTTTTTGAATTAGGACTTATAATGGTAAAAATTAATCTCAGATCATTGCTATTAGAAGGAATTACAATTTCTTTTCCAACTTGGCCCGTGCACCTATTACGGGTCTATTACTCATGAAGAGAAACACTATTTTTGTGCCAATACAGAACTAGGGAAAGAAAAGGAAATCACAAAGACAACTAAAAATGTGTTTTGCAGGTGCACTTATGGAAATGCAGTGTCTGAAATAACTGGGTACTTACAAAGGAGAGATGTGTAAAAAAAAGGTGATGACACTGGCAGGAGCACTGCTTTATCCTATAAGCCTCCGAATTCCTGGTTTAGGTGGATTGAATATGTTAGCACTGCCCTGTATGTCACCTTGTCCCTGACGGTGGCCAAAAAGAAGTTGGCATCCCTCATTCTCGCTGCCACTGACAGCAACCCCTGTGTGCAACTAGGTGCCCACACCTGGGAAATGCAGGAAGGAAGAGCCAGAACATCATGACCACTCATTTTGGTGTCCCTTAAATTCAGCCATCATCAGGTTTTGCTTAAACAGTGATGAACCTTCAACTTAGCCTAAATAGAAAGAAAAATATGACATGGAAGAGAGGTGACTCTTCGGTCTGAGCCAATACTTCTGGCTCTGCTCTAGCACATTTCTGTGAAAAACCCTGTGCTAGAGTCCTTATCAAGTCTCATTGTCCCCCTTTTTTCTACATTGCCTTTATTTATGGTTTTATTTTCAGTTTTCACTACCTAGACCATCACTGTTACTCATCCCAAAGTAGCCTCAGGTTCTCTAGTGACAGTAATACCTTGGAGAGGACATCAGGATAATGTGTGTTTTCAAAAGTTGTGTAGGTTTTATCCAACAATATAGTGGTAAAAATATTAAATAAATCTATCTCAACTGCCTTAAAATCAATAGAGGAAGCATTTTGCATATTCATCTTGAAAAATGATACATGGGACTTTGACTATAGCCATGCTCAAAATTGAGTTCCACATTCAGAACTAACTGTCCTATTGATTTGTTAATATTTTTATATTATTTCACATGGATTCTGGCTTGAAGTTATGAGCTTTCTTTTTCACTGCATCCCTCAGTCCTCACAAGGTAAAACGTCATGACTAATTCCTTCAGCTACAATCTTCTAAACACATCACTGTACCAGAAAAATAATTCACATTTTATTCATGAATTCTGCATATATTTAAGAAATATCTCCATAATTTTAAATTAAAACCTGTGCCTACCACAGGTTTTTTCCCAATAGCTGACTTCAAAGCACACATACTGAATTTTGTGGTCAAGCATCAATTCCAGTTCAACCTACTACTGACAGACCTTAAAATTATAATTTAAACATTCAGCAATGCCAAGTTTTTGTCTCTGCCACTCCTGTTTTTGATAGAGGTAAGTAATGAGTTCTTTAGGCATGTTTTTTTTCCTTCAGTCTTTAAATCCAGTTTAAAATCAACTGAAGCTAAAAAAAACATTTTTTGTTTCTTTCCTATCAAGGACACAAGAATTATTTAAAGCAAGAGTTTGATATGCTGAAGTTTTCAGATATTCCAGAAGGTTAAGTCAAAGGGAAACAAAAGCTGTGGTGGTTCACAAGTCTGCAGGTTAGAGATAGGGAATCTGAGGCATAGAAAGGCAAAATGACCCCCCCGAAAGGCACAAGGCAAGTTCAGGTATAAATGCCAAGAATGAAGGCTTTTGTTTGAATACCAAATCTACCAGTGCAAAACTCCTTCCTTAACTACATTATTGCTCAAATCCCACCGAGAGCGGTGGGATCTCAAGGACTGATTCTGACCTGGCTTAGAGCTAGGGCAGTCACAAACACACTCCTCAGCTTTTGCCTGAGATTGTCTGTCGTAGCTAGTTTTGAGGCAGCCCAACCAAAAGGTAAAAATCTGACTCACTGTTGCAGTTTCTATGGGTGGTCTCGGCAATAACTAGATGATCTTCAAGGTCCCTTCCAATCCAAACCAAACCATCAGACAAGGGAAGTGGGTCACAGAGAAACTGCAGGATCTCCATCCTTAGAGATGCTCAAAACACAGCTGGGGTTTATCCTCAGACACTGGGTCTAACTTTGAAGTTAGTCCTGCCTCGAGCATGGGGTTGAACTAGAGACCTTCAGGAGGTCCCTTCCAGCCTAAATTATTCTACAATTGGATCAGGAATGTGCTTCTGAGCAAAGCCATTCAGCCTGGGGGGGGGGTTTGAACTCCTATCCCTGGATACACACCCTACGCTTGTTCCCTACTAATCAAGCTCAGGATAAGACCAGCACATTCTGTCCCCCTTTTTTACCCCTAGGCCAGAAATAAAACTGCATGCCCAGGTGGGAGATCACAACCATGAGGACCCCAGTCTGCACAATGTGGGGTACAGGACCATACAGCTGCACCAACACATGCCCCTACCACACCATGGAGATGCACATACTGATGCCAAGCCCTCACCTGTTGAGGTCCCAGGCATCTGAGCAACCTACAGTTCAAGTATATGCTGAAAAGTGGTAATGTAGAAAGCCCCAGCTGAGTTTAGTCACTTGGTAGCTTCAGGAAATCCTGTCTTTTGAAAGCAATACATGCACAATCAACACAGAGGGGGAAAGAAAAATCAAAAACTAATGATTATCATGCAAATCCCACTTAAAAATTGCCTGAAGATGCAGTCCAGAGAAACGCTTATTCCTAATTTTAAGTATTTAAATGCTTTCCAGAGCCAGTCTTTAAATGGGGACCGTATTACAAGCACTTCAACTAGGGACCTTCCTCCCAAGGAAGTATTTGATACTCCCTCTTCAGTTTTTCAAGAAATTCTGGAAGCTTTCCCAGCTTCCAGATACTGGAAGATAAATGAGGCTACTGGAGATAAATGAGGGTAAAAAACACTTTATAAAACCTTAGGGAAACTTCCTCAAACCCAGCTTTCTGCCACATTTTTTTAAATTCCAACACAGGAAATAACTATTTAATTACTTGCAAACTAAAAAAGAATATTTCATGTTTTTCACAGCAAGAGGAAAATGGATTTTTCAAACACATGCTCAAGTAATGATATTTTGTAGGGTCATAATAATGAATCACTACTATTCTGTCCAAAACCAAATAGCATTAATTTCCCTCTCTGTATCTTCCCTCATTCTGAGTCAGAAAGGCATTAATTTCTTTTCCAGACATTTCAAGGCAATACAAGCACACAGAAAAGATCTAAATTTACCTTCTGGCAGTGAGACTAGCACCCCTATTTTTTATTTTCCCTTGGTGGAAGAGCATCTGGGAACCTCACAAGAAGAGGTAGATAACTCTGCCACCCCCTGCAATGATAAACTTGCTCTCTCAGCTCAGACAAGCGGAAATACTACAACAGAATAAATCTGAGTCTCATCACATACTGTCCTAACTTCTTGGAATGATTACACCATAGTTGTTCATATTTTCTGTGTGTAGATATCATTCCAAGCTGCCTTTTTTTTTTTTTTGTTAAATAAGCATATTTCCAGTGGCTGAAATTCAGCTTTGTAAAAAGACCAGCTGAGCATCCCTCAGCCTCCTTGTCACGTATATTTTTTGGGATCTCATTATTCTGTGTGATGTTTGCATGCCCCTGTGCACAGGGTTAATAGTGAACTAAAATTTGGGTTTTGCTTTAATTGATAAATAACTGAAAGCATTCAATACCAGCATTCAAAAGTCAACATCATGTTATAGGCATCGTGTGTATTTGCTCCCTGGCACACAGAGGTTTGAGTCTGCAGAATCCCCCAAGGCAGATCTCATGGCTGGAAAGATACTTCTTCTGCTACCACTGGGGTGATATTCCCTGAGTCCCTTTTTAATTCAGACATCAAATGTAACATTGGTGGAAAAAACTTACGTAGTAGATTCTGTACCCTCAGCTTTTTAGGTTGTAGTAAAGTACTATTAAACTCTTTCCTACTCACAAGAAAACCATTTTTTCTCTCCTCTCTTAAATGTTTTGCATGTCAGACCTTTGTTTACAGCATTAAGAGCACTTGCAAATGTTTGCTCCAAACATAAAACATAATAAAGCAAAACAACAAAACCACTTGCCTAGCTTTCTGTAGCTAACTTTTTGCAAGTTTGCAAGCCACACCTATTTAAAAACCATAAGACTCCACATTCTTCAGCACTTTTTGCAGCACAGTGCTCTATTCCATGTGTGGTTGAATATCTTCATAATTCTAAGTTACCATATATATGGCATTTATTACCAGTATGTATGCACCTGTAGGAAAACACACTTAAATACACACATGCATCTAAATAAAAAATTATCATCAAGTGATTTATTTTCAAATTATGTTTTGGGAGAAATCTTACATTCAATAAAAATGAACGTGACGTTCTTAAGCTATTGTGCATACTTTGCAGTAGCAATAGAGAGCAGCAGTCAATCTGAGAAGGAAGAACACAAATATTCACCAGGCCAGATCATGAACGCACACACACAATTACATAAAACACATGTGCCCATTTTTAGAGGAATAGTGGCAACTCGTCTGTTACTTAATAAGGCAAATGTCTTAATCAAGCAAGAAATCGTTTGGTGCTGCATTTGTAGCTTTCCTTATGCTCCAGCGCTCTGTCTTCTGAAATCACACCAGTTTGGTAACAGCATTCTTTTTCTGATGAAGAGAGTGCTATTTATTACACGGGGTAACCCTGCACTACATGCCACACATGATCCAGGGAGAATCTCCCCTTCATTTTGCACATGGACCCGGGGTTCAGGCAGCTCGACCCCTTGTGCCTGTGTAGAGCCTGGTGTATCACTGGGATGTGGCTGCTCCCCGTGGGTTTCACACAACTGAAATTGCCTCTCCCTTAAACTAATTTTCTCAGTAAGCAACTGAACCTGCATAACCCTCTAATTCAAGGCTCAGAGGTATTTATTTTAAATTATAAGATGTTTAATAGAGGTCTCCCACCTAATGCAGTGGTGCATTATTAATATATGCCACCAAATGCCCTTCCTGCTGTCAGTGCTGCCTGAAATTCTTTTAAAAAAGTAAATAAAAAGTCACAGCATCAGATAAGCCAGGGAAAAGCAAAGCAAAGGGCAAAGCATAATAAATAGTGTCCCTAATGGACTAACAAACCACTCAGGGCTTTTACTGTAATAGTATAATTAAATTTCACATACCTGTACAGTATCAGAGAAGGGATTATTGAAACATTCACAAGTTATTTGACTTAATCTGTATCTCATCCATAACAACAGTTGATATAAGAACATCTACATAGAAAATTTAGTTGTTCATAGCAAAAATAGTCAAAGGTTATTACTACTGTATGGATCATGCTCACGGAGTGATTCAAACCCAGCTCTTGGCAGCGTGCAGCCTATTACAGCCTGTGTTGGGTCTGTGTCGGGTCTGTGTCATGGGGCTTTGGTAGTGGGTGAGGGACTATAGGGCCAAGCCCATCAGCGAAGATGATAATGCCTCTGTGATTAACATATTTAAGAAGGGGAAAAGCAAACTGCTAAAAGGCCTGCAGGGGAGAGAAGAAAGGGAGTTGATATCTATACCTATGCAATACCACCTAAAAACAGTGGTTCTTATTTGCACAGACTTCATTAAGACATTTGATAAGGCATAACCAGGGAAATTATTAGGTAAACTCCAGAGAAAAAGATGAACAGAGCAATTGTGAAACTGCCATGGAATTGGCTGCAGAGGAGACGTGAATGTATTAGGCTGAAAACCAAAACCCTGGTCTGGAACTAAGTTGTTCATTGAGGTTGGCAAGGTTTGATCTTGATAGTAATTTCATTCTGATTTTTTTTTAATGATGCAAAAACAAAACATTTACTTTGGGAATTAAATGTACTGATGATTCAAAACTGGGATGCACCACCCACATCAGGCTGGAACATAACAAAGGAGAAGCAGGATGGCTTTGAGAACTGAACTAATCAACTAATAATGCAATGTGATGATACAATCTATAAATAACTAACAGAATTTGGCTGCAATCTAGGAGTTTATCTGTAGGAAACAAAGATAATTAATTCAGTGTCTGAGCCATACATCAGCACATGAGGGACGTGAAAGAGACAAATATAATCTAAGACATACATAAAAGAGATTTCTTGTAAAGATAAGGAGGAATTAATGCCAATGGCACGAGACGCTTGAATCCTAATACTTCTATTTTTATTCACTAATCTTCCATTTTCAAAGACAATTCAAACAAGAACAAGCTGCACATTCATGTGTAGGCGTGTCCTGCTTGTGAGTCAGCTCCAGGCCATTGTTGCACCTAAGATGTGTTGGTGCACTGAGAAGTGTACTAGACATTGCTCTGCCATATGGACATGGCCATGCAGAGCAGCACTAGCATCTACTCAGCTCAGAGGATGGGCAAAGCAAGCATGGTTGGGCTGCACTCATCTATGGGGACAGCAAAACAAGAGTCATCTTAGAAGAAAAGAGTAAAAGGTTCAACTTGTTTAAGTCTGCATCCCAACTGGCTCTCACCCCTCCTTCCTCACTCCTACACCATTAGACCTCTTGCCTTGACTCCATCAGGTTTTGCCCTGCTCCTTCCTCTTCTTCCCACAATCCAGGATCCCAAGTTTCACCTGTTTTCCATTTTCCCTTCCTTGTATCTCTGATCAGATGCATCCTTACGCACGTACCCAAGCACCTTGCAAGGCTGCTTTCCCTTTACATCATTGAATAGGAACAGTTCGATACTTTTCAAAATTGTTCTAACAACACAGCTTTTTGATGAAATCTTATCATCTTACTATCTATTATTTACAAATCTTACTAGCTTGACTTTTTTTAAGAAAAGCATTTTGTTGCATTTTTTTAATTTTGGTTTCTTTCCTTTCCTAGGTCTTACAGCTGAGAGAAAGAAAGAGGGGCCAGAAATAAAAATGTTTGTCCAGCTTTGGGTTTAGTAATAAAGAAACTAAAAAATAGAAAGACTGACTATTAAAAGGCTTTAATTACTTTTCTTTTTTCCCCAAAATTGTTCTGGGGTAAACCACACTCCAGTATGAACTACTGACTTTCTTCATATAATAATACGAATTTGAGCTTTTTTTTTTTCTATTTTTCTTACTGTTATCTAACGTCAGCCCTATTATTTCAAACTCATAATTCACTGTTAATTATTCTTAGACTGATGTAGAAATTCTATTATGAACTGCAGATTTTTTCCCTTCATTCCCTTTCACCCGTTTGATAAATGTAATAATTAACAGGAAATGTTTCTCTCTATGTTCCACTGCTCTAAAGGCAAACACCCCCACCCCACCCCCCCAGTGCTGGGTGCTTCATGCCATGAGAGGTCAGTTTAATCTGGATGCCTTATTCCAGGTAAATCTGGCATGATGCTGCTGCTCCCAGACTAATCCAGGGAGAGATTCTGAACTCTTGCACTAAAGCAAATCACAAATATAAATTCAAATATCAGTTAAACAAGATTGCCCAATCGCCTCTCTGGTCAGACAGCCCTCAGTACGGTCACTCTTGATGTGTGCTAGAAAATAAGCCAATTGTGTTGAAATATATTCAATGAGATCAGAAGCTGGCTCTTTATTTAGGGAAATAATTTACTTTTTAAAGCATTTGACAATTTTAATAGACATCATCTATGAATGAGTCAGGGTGTGTAATATGCCTGAGGCAAGAAAAAAAAGGCTCACTAATTTTGAGAGAATAGACAGATGGGCACGTTGGGACAGAGCTCTGACAGCTCCCAAATTATGTAAGAAGTGAAGAACGAGGAGTTGGATGCCATGCACAAGTGTGCAGGAGTTATTTCCATGGGAGCAAATTGCAGTGACACAAACTGTCATCTATGACATCAGTAAATGAGTCAGGAAAAACGAAATGAAGGAGAGAAACCATAATGGAAAATACTTCAGTTTCCAGCATGATGTGAAAGGCAAAGCAGGTCTATAAAAGTTGATGTAATTTGGATTAACCCGGTTCTCTTTATCTTTACACATGAAATAAGGATTTTGTACAATTTGGATTCTATCACAAACAGGTTGCACGAGGCAAACTGCAACTGCAGCAAGGGAAGCAGTCCCGAGATGGCTGGTGCTGCGAAAAGCAGGCAGATGCTTGGCTGCACTTAACAAAATAGTTAGGACTACAGCAAGGAAAATTAAAATAGAAGAGAAGCTGTAGACAAACCCAGGAACATAGTGAAGGAGAATATATGAAGGTTAAGGACCAATAAAGTAGCAGACACTAACTGCAATGTAAGGCCAACCCCTGGTCTCAATGACAGTTTACAAGGACTAACATTTACAAGTAAAGGAAAACTGGTACTAAGAAGTCACATCATTCAAGCACGATCCAAATCAGCCATTTTCTTTTTTAAAGTAATATTTTTTTTTATATTTACTTAAAATTTGGGTGAAATTTGTCAGGTGCATCAACAGTGTTTTCCAGTCAACCTGCGGACAACTGCTGTGTTGTGGTCAGAGACCCAAAGAGAGTCATCCCCACGTAAGTGATGAGTGACAGGAGACCAACCTCTCCTTCAGCAGGTCGCACCAGTGTGAGTATGTGAGAGGGAGGTGGTCAAGTGCACTTTTAATAAACTCGACAACAGAAAAATAATAAAACTATCAAACAATTTATATATGAATCAGGTAGTGTCTGCATTTTAATGGCTGGAACAAAGGCAACTGATCTCTAACGAAGTCGATTTTCTCTTGCAAGTGATTACTAAATTGCTTTCACTTTGTCAGCAAGGTAATATCTCTGTGAGCAGCTCAGAGTTAGCAAACTGTCAGTTGCCAAGTTGGGAAAGATTTTTTTTTTCCCCCATGGGTAAAGCACATTTGAAGGAGAGACAATTCTGTTCCTCTGGTAACAAGAAGCCCTTCACAGGAGGGAAATACTCCCATCAGAAAAAGGGCAGGTCCATCATCCCTGCCTTTTGATCTCTAAAAAGTTCAGTACTGCCAAATTAAAAATTGGGGCTGGAGCTCTCTTTTCACTGTATGGAGAGACGTGGAGACATCAGCTAATGTTGTCCCAGTAGTAGAGACATCTCATTGGGCTCACAGCCCATTAAACACCTTGTTGATCAGCGTAGGGACAAGTGCAACACAACCACATCCAGGCTGTATTGGGGAGTCAGCCCTGTCTTTGCACAGTGTGTGCTGCAGCATGCAGGCACTCCTGCTCCATCAATGGTAGTTTGAGATTCCCAATACACAGCATGCATTGTGCCAAATAGATACAACTTCTGTGCAGGCTGGATTAATTAATTATGCTGGCCTGTTGACATATTAGCAAATATGAAAGCCAAAAATAGAAGCCCAAAACTCTGATTCCTGTCTCATTCCCAGTTATTTGACCACATATTCTGCACATCCCAGCTGAAGGGAGGTCTCCTCCCCTGTATCTGCCAGCCAGCATTTGGAACAATTGCAGAAATGGGGTTTGGGTATATTTGTGCAACAACACCACAAACAGCTCCCAAGTCCTGTGACAGCAAAAGTGCATCTTACATTTTTGTTTTCTAAATCTGCCATCAACTAATAAAAAGAAATCATCATGGGAATATTTAAGAACAAGTAGCATCAGGCCAGGTAACCTAATATTTCAAGTAAGTTTACACCAGCACAAACAAATGTATTGATAAATGGCAACACTCTACAAATGAAACAATTATCTTACTTCCATTAATTAACAGGCAATAATAGACTTCCATGCACAGATGAGCTAGCAAATGTCATCATATATTTTTTAAATTACACTGGCGTCATTTTCCTCTCATACACATCTGACCCTCAAGGAAGATTTGCATATAAAGGTCAAAGTAGCAAACACGTTTTTCAGTTCCCAGTTTTATTATACTGAAGCAGCACAAATAGCAGCCAGAGACACTAACTACTCAGTGAGGCCCCAGTCAGCTTCATCCACACGGGTCATCAGGAGCACATCCCACCCCAATGACACTGTCATGAGCCACAGTGCCTTGCTGGTGGGAATCAGGCTGCAGGGCTGAAATTGTAACTCTCAGACTAGGGAAGATGGCAGTAACCCCTGATGCCACTGCTACTCACCATCTCCTTAATAATTTGGAGAAAAATCCACTGAACCAGTTGCTCTATGAGGCATATGTTTTTAACACACAACTTTAACTTGCAGGCTCTTCAATAAACTGTCTCATAACTCCCCAAAATAAAAACAGATTCACTCCTGCTGATATGGGATCCTAAAGTAAAGATGAAGAAGGTGGGATGCAGAGGCCCATAACACAGAGATAAATGAACATCTGTACCTTAACAAGGAGAAATTCATGTGTGGAGTACAACTAAAGCCTCATTTCCAGTTACAACATAGAAATTTCCATGACATTGTCCTAAGGAGAAGTAGGTTTTATGTTCTGCTCCAAAATTAACAGACCTCTCAGTGTCACTAAAATTAATATCTTACTCAAGTGCTTTGTTCTGCAAGTCTGAGCTGTGAGAACACTAAGGAGTTCAGTATAGATACTGACACAAAACAGGACAATGGAAAAACCCTTTGGGCAAGAAGAACATCAGTAGGTGGTAGGCAGTAAAAAGCATGCTGGTGGTTATGTGCTACTGCACAACACTTTGCAAAAGCTTCAAAGAAAGCAAGATCTGGCAAAACAGACATCTGAGCATTATTCCAGATCAAGGCTGCCAAAAGACACATCTGGGAACACCCATCAACAATATTGCACCAGAAAGGAAGACTGGAGGAAGACAGACAAACATTTGCCAAAATGGGGAGCATCATACAAGCTGTTAGATACCTCAGGGATGGAAGAGGCAACCAGCAGTCATTAAACATCATGGCTAGAGATACCAGTTTACAGCTCCTGAGCAAGACAGGATTTTGAACCTAGTTGCAGCCTCAGTGTTTACGTACAGCTGTGAGAGCTGTTGAGATGCAAAATGTTAGAAGTCAAACACCTCTGAAACGCTGGAGAAAGTCACCCAAGCACAGCTGATGCATCTGAAGAAATCTTCTTGCAGCAGTTTGTCTCTGTACAAGTAAAAAAAAATTTAAAAATTGAACACAAGAGGATCCAGTTTGAGCTCTTTCATTACTAGCCAAGTTGTATGACTTCACATTTGATGAGGACCATGGGAAGGTCAAGTATCATTACTATGGCATATACTGACCCAAGGCACAGAAACGTCACCAAATTTGAGGACCTGAGCCCCACAAAACCAGCAGGCAACTCTGCCCTGGGCACAGAAGAGATCTCTGAAAGTAAGGAAATGTAAGCTTAATCCTGCTTTCACTTCCCCCAACAAAGCTGTCTGGGAGGACAGACATTGTTCAAGCACAGAACTGAGGAGGAAGGCAGAAAAAACCCAACAACCAAAAACTAGAGATTGTAACTTCATTGAGGATTCATAAGGCTTAACATTACCAAGCAAAATTTTTTATATTTGATACCTCTATAGTATTAAATTAATTTAGAATACTGAAAGATTTTTGCACTTTCCAGATAAAACCACTATTATAGTCATTCAGATGTAGAAAGGCTTCATTCTGCCAAAAATATCAGCAAACACCTAGGAATGCAATTGGGAGGGCAGGGTAGAAAAGGCTGCAAGAACAGAGATTAGTTTTTGAGAATTAGAGGTATTTTGGTAGCTTGCTCGTTATAATAATATGCATATTTAAAACTTAACAAGAAAAACAAGACCCAGGAAAAGCAAGACCTTACATCAAAGCCAAATACACCATGTAGCTTCTTCCCAGGAGAGAAACAGAGATAGCACCTCACAGGTCTGAATCTTGACATATAACAGGAAAAATACAGAATAAGCTTTTTTAGAGGAATGACTGAAATACAGGACAAAGCTAGAATTTCAATCTTAAAGGGTTTTTTTAACAACATTATAAAGAATTCTGAGAAGCATCTTAAAATACTTCTTGCTCCCACTTGCTACTATTTAATATCAAATGAATTATTTTTACTTCATTTCTCTCAAGCTGCAAAAGCACAGTCCAGTTACGAGAGGTAACAGCAGTGTGAGTTACTCAGACTCCTGCTTTCATATTACTTTGGGAAAAATGAAACTAGCCTAGTGTTACCAGCTGTCACAGGTTTTCCTCAAGTCTTTTAGTATCTTGTATCTTAGGTTTTTAAATCCCAGCCCTTTGAGACAGTAGGTCCCACGGCTGCAGACAAAAGATGAAAAATATATCTCCTAAAGGCTTCAAAACCAGAAAGCAAAATATAAGTAAACTATTATATATAAAAGCAGGGTATGTTGTCTCCTGAATTTTCTGGTCTTTAGGCACTTGACTCATGGTTCTAAAAGGCTCTCAAGGCCAGTGACTTTGCTGAAAATCTTCAATGAGAGATTCTTTAAAAGCCCCAATATCCAGAACAACTAAAATTTAAGGACAGGGTTCAAGCTTCATATTCAACACCATCCTTCCACCACAATATTATTTGCAGATGCCCCCAGAATAACACACTGTATTCCCCAAAGCTAGCATTTAAGTTTGCAGGTTCCACAACACCCCTTTTCCCCAAGTCAAATCTGCACTCCAACTCGCATGTCTCAGCTGTGCCAAACCTAAGGAGAGGTGAGGCAGCAGGTAACAAGGCTCCTGTACATTGCATTGTGATCAAGCTGTGCTACCTTATCCCTTTCCAGGACAATGCAAGCGGGATATAGAGCCTGGTTAAGCCACAGCTGGGGAAAGTCATTCTCTGGGATGAACCAGATCAGAGCAAATTTCTCCTATAACACTATGGCCATTTGCTGAAACAGGTAACAAACCAGATTTTAATATCGTAAAATAGTGACTGATCATTCTTGGGCAGAGAAGAGCATTCACAGCAGGGTCTGCAGCTGGCCACCTGGGAGCTAGCCTGCAAGCAGGGCATCCCACAGCACAGAGGGACATCCTGGCCTGGGAGAACTGTTGGTGCCAAGAGACCTCATTTGCATTTGAAAACTTTTTTTTTAGCTACCTGCAGAGCATCACAGAAACTTAAGATGAGCCGAAGTCAATATAAACCCAGTACATGCACAGTTTGTACAACAAACCTCCTAAACCAGGAATGGTTTTGACATTCACAAGCCTTTTGCCTACAGATGTGTTGGCGGTCAGCTGAACGTGTTTCCTTACTAGTGAGGAGATCCCAGATTGGAACCATTTGAGAGGGAATTAATCCCTGCTGCCAGCATCGCAATAGAAGCTTTAGTGAAACACCAAAAAAATATTGCAGGCACACAGAAAAAAGGCAAACCCATAGATCCCAACCTCCCATCCTTCAGGCCTACCAAGAACTGCTTACTGCATTACCACCCAGGAGCTGACAAAAAAGCAGGCAGGACTGCTCTGTTTTAACCCATCAGGCTATGCTGCTTGATCATGTCTTCCCCAGAGGTGAGCAGCTGATTGTATATTTTTTTTCCCCTACGTTTTTGTGAAGACAGAAAACAGACCCTCTCAATGATACAAAATGCACACAAATAATACATGAGCAAAGCTGCAATCCTAAGCAGTTCTTCTGGACAAGAAAAGGACATGAAAGACTTTCATAAACCTCCTCTTACCTGTTTTCCTGCTTGGATAAATGCTATTTAGAAGATCTCTTTATCAACACAGCCAGCATGAAGCACGTTTGCTCTGATGTGCTTCACGCCGAGCTATCAAAACCAAAGCCATACCCAGGCGTGCCTGGTGTGCTGATTGTTATGAGCTTTAGCCCGATTTTTGAATAACAGCAGCTGTGCACTTAAGCATCTTCCTATTTTCTCCCTGTGCTTCAACATGCCTTATTGGCAAAGCTGATAGAGTGAGAACAACAAACCATCAGGAAATTTCTCCATGCCAGGAGTATCCCTTATTTTAGGAGCTTTTTTTTCTTTTTGGTGCTTGTGAGGTCGTTCACAGAATACCAAGTCCTGCACTGTTTTGTGAGATCTAAGAGCAGACCCTGCCTGGGCCCTACCAGAATGGCTTGCCATTGAAAAAAAAAAGATTTTTTTTTCCCAATTTACAACATAGAAACTTTTTTGGTGGGGAAATAGTTTTGATGCATTTCTCAACAGAACGTACTGGGGGAAAATGTTGAGAAAATTTCATTTTTACAGTTTGAAAACAAAAATGATCCTGAATCTGAAGTAACTGAAATTACTTTTACATTTTTATATTTAATAAAGTAGCAGCAAAAAAAGTCTTATTAAAAACTATATAGAAATCAAAGATTTCAAGACATCAAACTAACCCAAATTGACCCAAACTTATTTCTGGTTGAGATTTTTAGTTTACATAGGCCCTTTGACATTTTTACACTTTCTGAGATTTCACACAGGAACTAAAAAAGGATTCCTGAATAACAGTTGTGAGCTAGAAAAGCTGTTTTCCACCTAGCACTAGTTATGTTATTAGGCTAGCAGTGAAAGAGAAAGAGACACCATGTTACTCTCTGGATCTAACAACTCCTATCATGCTAAGATAAAAATGTGTGAACATCAACCACATGGAATACAAGTTCTTTGTTTTTCTTTTCCTAATGAACTGTGCAAAGAATGCAACATAATTATGCCTTCAAAAGAAACTACTACACTATCACAGACATTAAAAAAGCTCTGTTCTTTGGCTGGCACCCATCTCTGCAAGTGCTGTCACAACAGTCTCCAAACTGTCACTTCAGCAACTGCCCCTCATAGGAAAAACATATTTCTTCTAATTAGACAAAATTCTAACTCCATGTTTGAAGAGTATAATTTGATCTTTTCTCTAGAAACTCATTAACTACTCGAGTTTAATTATTAACATTTGCTTTAAAAACTCACTGAATTAATTACCAACTGTGTAAGTGCAGCTACTGCTTCGGCAAGATGATGCTTATTGCTGCGGTACACGGGCATGCCACCAGGGGAGGTGGTGTGGTCCATGGCCACCTAAGAAACTCCACTGAACGTCAAAGAGATGAAGCTTCTACCTCTGGGTCTGTCACTGGCTCACTTTGGGCAAGTTAACCCCTTTCCAATTCTATTTAGGATGATCAGGCCATGAATTGTTTGGAGCAGGGACTTCTCCTCCCTTGTCTCTTCCTTCAGTGCCACCATGCTTTATAAAGCATCCAATACAATAGGACACTGAGGTCATCACTGCAATAATAACTGCTGGCAAGGAGTACTCAGGGAACTTGCTGCTGATGTGTCTGGTAAAGTGAAGCTCCCAATATGAGAAAAAAATCAATGTAAAAATTCATGCCTGTGCAGGGCTTAATGCCAGAGTTACTAATGCTGGGGGTCCCACAGAGCCCAGAGCAGAAAGAAACCTGCTGAAAACCCTTGGTCTTCTGGGCCAAAACTGAACAATACTGATTCTTCAATGGAAACCTTTCAAAGAAGCAGAAATACACTATTTAGACAGTAACAAACAGCTTTGCAAACAGCATCTCAAACACTGAATGCATGACAGATGCTTCAGCTTGGCCTCACTCATAAAATGCGGTGATTTACAAATCCAGGACACCCAGGACACAGTGGGGGTGATGCAGAGTACAGGAAACTCTTTTTTTTTTTTCCAATGCAGAAAGATATGATCAGAAAGTCATTTTCTCACAGAGGCTCTTCAACTTGATTAAAAAAATAACCCAACAAGCAAAAAACCCACAAACAACTAACTACTTATTTTGGGGAGTAAATGCATTCAATGCTTCTCTTAAAAATAAAGACACAAGGTTCCATGGGGTTTTTTTGGTCTTAGGGGGACCGTTCTCATGGCATCTATGTTTTAGCACTTCTATGTTAAGGATTTCCTGAGTCATTTAAATTCTCTAGCTGGTATTTGCTGCAGTGTTTTGGATATGCAGAAATGTGTGAAACTCCCCAGGAAACCAAAGGGCTCCAGTATCAGCTCTCTGCTATTTGGATGCTAATTCCAACACTTCCGCTTCACAGCAATGGAATCTAACAAAAGTTACTTTTTGTTACCAGATTTGACACATTTAGACAGCCATAAAAAAAAATAATAATAAAAATCAGTGGTATAAAGGAGCTAGCTGGAAAATAAACTTTTTCAAGTTCCCAGTGTCGTATTTTCAGATGACTAAAGGCATAAACTTGCACAAGAAATTCTACATAAACTGTAATATCAATCTGCATGAGACCAGGTGCTTTTGTTATTTCTGCATTTGGTAAATTCAGGCATACCTATTCCTGAAATCCTTCAGCTTTTACAAACAGGCATGATTGACAGCCTCTAAAGGCTCTGCTTTTCATAACAACTGTGATTGACAGCCGCTTAGTGTATAGCCCAGTCAGCCTAACAATGTTATTGTTCTCTAATAATTACCTGATTATTTTTTTTAATGTGTTGCTGTTAGTTATGGTTCAACTAAGTGAGAGTCCTCAAAACTTTCCAAAAGTTTATTTAACTTTCATTGATTTTGGGCTGCCTTCCTGTGAGCCTCATTCTGTGGCAACACTGGGATTGCAGACATTAGTGCCCAAGGTGCATTGGCTGTCAATCTATCTGTAACTGATGCTTTCCCTGGAAAACAGAACATATTAAAGCCCAAATATGTGACAATTCATGGCATATATCACTCACACAGTTTTTGTACAAAGGGAAATCTTTCTTAACTTAATAGTCCCTGGAGCATAAGAATAAAGCTAGTAGTTTGTATGCATCTAGGGCCAGAGCCTTGCGTAGGATGCATGACTGTAGCTGAGCTATTGAAGTTTATTGCCTCCAGGCTGCTCAAGATGGCAGTTTAACTTCTGCTGAAAGAAATAGTTGGGATTTTTCTGTTTTACAGAATGATCATCACAAAGATGGGGGAGACCGACTTTTGTGAATCACAAGCAGAAAATCATGACTCAGTGGGGTCACTTTTCTGAGTATTTCCTGATACCTACAAAATAAAATGAATTATATTATTTTTATACAAAGCGAGTCAACCGTAGCACTGTGTACTAGAGAATGACAATCCTAGTTAGAGAATGACTTATACCCTTGTACTAGGTGCAAATCCAAGCTGGCATTCTTCTAAAATTTGAAAGCGTAAGTTTTTCAACTCTTGATTTTCAGATAGGATGGAAGCAGGCAGGGCAGAAAAATTAAAAACCACATTGTCTCAGGTTTCCAGCTGAGGAAGACTCAAGAATCTCCTGGATTTTTGCATATCTATGAAAATTGAACTCGGCAGAGCAGCTTGAAGTTGAACAAAATGTTACACCCACATCAAAGTAGTATTGGGAATGAAGATTAGTCTGGGTGGCTAGTTTGCCAATTACAAACCACAACACCTCTTTTGGAAACTTTGTGAATTTTTTTTCTTGAGTATGTTGAAAAAAATTATAAAACCCACCTATCCTGTAAGAATGGCAAGGAAAGATTTCTGTCAGAGGGCTATTAAAAGTATATTGTTATATTATATTTAGTTACTCTTAAAACAACCAATAAAATAAAAAAAGCCCTTGAAGAAGAAAGCATGCTCAGTCTGTCTTTCCAAATGTTTCCAGTTCTGCACTGAGGTGCTCAAAATAGTAAGTAGATATTGAAAGGAGAATGCTGAATGTCATTCTGGGACTTTGCTTTTCAAAACCAGAGCTGTGGGCCTTGAGCAGAGTTTTGTAGTTCACCTGCTTGGTTGCCTTTTCAGGAACTGGTCTAAAGTTTGGCCTCTGCACCAATGTACATTATGCATCACCAAACATACTACAGAACCAAGGCTTGGATTTGCACACATAACACCAGAATATAAAATTTTTAGTTCACATTTACTGCAAATGAAAGCAAGTACACAATGCATTGATTGTATAGCCAAATGGGCTAATTCTGCTCACTAACATTTGTTCACACAGATTTAGGGGCTATGTTGGGGCCAATTGAACAGTTGGGCTTTTTTATTTGCTAATATACTTTTCAGTACTTCTGAATTTTACCAACGTATTTATAGAACTGGTAATTTCAATAATGTACTATCTATGGCTCTGACCCCAACTGCTAATTATCCACAGAGCTAGTTCTGTCATTAAGTATTTTTCCCATATTGTAGACATACTGGCCACTTTCTAAAAGTTGGGTTTGGGTTGATAAGTGGTGTACAGAATGATAATGAGGTGAATCATTGCAATGAGAGTGCACTGTCTCACTACAGACTGAGGAAAATACTCATTGCATAATAGATACAAAGCAGAGGATAAAAAATTCAGCCATCTATACCTTATGCAAACCCCATGAGCAAGAGCTAAAACCAGCTTTCTCACAGATCTTAAGTCAATGGTATCTCTGACCCCTTTTTGAAGGACTTTCAGGATGCCTTGATGAGTTCTCAGCCCATCATCTGCAATCCCTCACCTCCATCTTGGGCTCAAAGACTCCTGTAATCCAGTAAAATCACCTTGGTATGTCCAAAGCCTGTTTTGGCACACAAGCTCTGGTGGCTCACCAGAACACTGGTCAGAGAATGGAATAACCACCCTACAGGTGAACTCTTTCGGGGGCACAGAGAGGGTAGGAAGGACCCATGCCTAACACCTAGGGACCTACTCCATCACCAGCAGCAAGAAAGAAGTTTCCAAGCAGATGAGAGCAATGTGTTTCTCTGCTACCTAAGGCACAGCAATGTGTGGGTAACAGGCACTGGAAAAACAGCATTTTCAAAATGGCAGAGATGCAGATTTGCAGGGAGAAACACAGTCTCTTGTGGGTCTAGAGCTTTAAAAAAAAATAAAATCTTTAAAGCAACTGGACTAATTCTGGTATTTTTCCTGAGATTTCCAGACATTTCCCTAGCACAGACCAACCCCTGCCAGGCAGCTTGTCTTGTGGATCCTGTCATTCCTACATTTCACAGATGCATGGTTAGTCTTGGGGCAATTCTGCTGCACAAAAAGAGTAAGGTGAAGAAAGTATTTCATGTATTTTTAGGATTAGACATAAGGAACAGAAGCTATATCAACAATCAGTTCTTCACAGATCATCAGCTATACACAAACAAGCCGAAGAAAATCCTGCATATGGAAGAAGTGTTAGCACCATCCAACAACAGCTCATATCAAACAGCTACATAACTACAGTGTGTGTTGTACTAGATGTATCAAACTAAGGCAAATTAATGCCTAGTTTCAAGTCTTCTTCTCTGCAGTCGGTGGGATAAGCTTTTCCATCAGCTTTTGCTGTGTTGCACTTCATTTGCCTCATCCTGCTCCGACCAGTTCTACCCCACAATCCCACAAGCCCCAGATGAGACTCTAGAGAACAATCAATTAGATAAATTTATTATTTTTCACTTGTTACAAGTTACTGATTCATCTAAGTTTATTCAATATGTTCATGGTCCTCCCAGGAGTTTTCATAGAATCGTAGAATGGTTTGGGTTGGAAGCGACCTTAAAGATCTGGTTCCAACACCCCTGCCCTGGGCAGGGACACCTCCCACCCATCAGACCAGGCTGCTGAAAGCCCCATCCAATCTGGCCTTGAACACTTCCAGGGAGGGGGCAGCCACAACTTCTCTGGGCAACTTCTTCCAGTGTCTCACCACCCTCACAGGAAAGAATTTCCTTCTAACATCCAATCTAAATCTCCCCTCTTTCAGCTTGAAACTGAATTTCCCCTTGTCTCACTCCACACCCTTGTAAAAAGTTCCTCTCCAACTTTCCTATAGGCCCTTCAGGTAGTGGAAGGCTGCTCTAAGGTCTCTCTGGAGCCTTCTTTTGTCCAGGCTGAACAACCCCAACTCTCTCAGCCTGTCATCATAGGAGAGGTGCTCCAGCCCTCTGACCATCTTCGTGGCCCTCCTCTGGACTCATTCCATCAGCTCCATGTCATTCTTCTGCTCTCAGCCTTAGAACCATAACAGAGCATTTCCCCAAATGACTCCTGCTACATTTATCACCTGTCCTTACACGTTCCAATCATCCACACATGGGAAGGCAGACAAAAATACCACAAAACCAACTTCTGATACCACATCTTTGAAGCAACATCTCTTTCCACCCTTACAGATTTCCTAAATCTGAGGCAGCTCTGCAGAGAACAAGCAGGTACAGTGTGCAGTTGGGGAGGGAATCTCCTTGGCTTGAGAGGGAGCATCTTGTGCTGTTAGTTTGGGAGTCTCCAGCCTTGCTCCCCTGCTGTGCATCACTCATTCCTGACCATGGTTTCTTCCCTAGGCAAAATCACACCGCTTGCTCTTTGCTGATTAACACTTGACTGCTCAATCCATATTTCTCTGCTTCAGTTCACCAAGCAAAGCCAAGTACTTTGAGTCTTTAAGTCACCCTTAAGCACGTCACTATTAACAACAGAAAAACACTGCTGGGTTTTTGGTTTTGTGGACTGTTTTTTCTAGCCTGAGGATTTTGGGGCATTTTAGCAAAGTGGAAGAGAACAGAGCAATGACATTATTTTTGTCCCATTTCCAGACAGAGTGGCAGAGAGCCATTTCTCAGAATTTTTCTGAGAAGCCAACTGATTCCTGCTTGTCTCAAGTCCCAGTATCCTTGTGAGAAACTGTCAGCAGGCTTCACCTACTGCCAAACCTGAGATAACAGGCCATTCGGTTGCAATCATAAACAAAACCAGAGAACTGTCACAGAGCAAACAGCCTTCCCCAAAATTCAGATTGCACCCAGAAGTTCAACAGTCAGTTAGTTATTGCTGCAAATCAACATGACTAATCAGCTTATCTCTGCATCTTAATGAAACTCTGATATTTTTCTACCAGCTCAGGACTTATGGGTTGGTATGACCCAAGGCATCACAGGTGAACTGCACAGCAGGGTAGAGTCATGTTGAAGAAGCCTCCCCACAAGATCCTCAGCAGGTCTTGCTTTAAGCCAGGTTAGAAGGTGTCCCGTGGCTCATACTGCCAGCTTCCCACTTACATACCTGGCCAGTGGCAGGAGCTGTGCAGCTGCCAAAATGGGAGGGGAAGAAAGAGCAAAATGGAGAAGATCACAGCCTGGGTTTCTTTTGGTTTTGCAGTCTTTGAAACCAGCTTGTGTCAGATACAGAGAGAAACAGGACTATCATTTAGAAATGTTCTTTCTTTAGGTGAACTAATTCACCTGACCATATTTCAAAGCATCCTTAAGACACCAACATACTGGCATATCTTCACAAGAAAAATTCCAGAGAAAGACTGACAGCTCATTTAGCAAGACTCCTTCATTACAAGTGATGAGGCTGCAACTCAATTATTCATGAACCCTCGGACAGGCTTTCAGCCACACAATGTCTGTATAACACTGCCAAACACACTTACATTCAATTTACAAGTACAGAAATTAAGACCTAGTATCTTGGATACAAAATCTGAGAGAAGCAGTAGGGGAAACAATGTACCCCAGCTGGATTCATCCTTGGTTTCTCACTGCACAAAGTCTGGACTGCACATACTCAAGTTTTCAAGCTTTTTGCTCAGCCATGAGAGCAAAGCTCACCCTTCTATAGAAACTGGAACTCTTTGATAACCACTCTGCTTGCCAGACTAGAAGCAGTAACAGAAAGGCAGAAAATAGAGGGAGGTGATAAAATTAAGATAGTCAGGAATGTATTTCACAGAACTCCCATGCTTCAGTGCTGTTCCACCAGATACCATCAGATATCTGAGAGAGAGCATGACTCTTGGACTGGCTATTCATCGTGCCTGAAAGTCATCACTTGGAAGTAAGCTGTATCAGTTCACCAGCCCACCAGTTTCTGGGCTATTCACTGTCAAAATCAGTGAGTTGAATGAGTTCACTAATGGGTTCAGTGAAGGCGAGAACTAATGGAGGAAAAGTGCTGAGAACACACAACCCCAAGTGAAGGTAGGGTGGGGAAACCTGAGCAGGACCACTCCTTTCAAGGGCAGCGAGATGCTTTTTCAGTAGCAAGAAATGTGGAGTCAGCAAGAATTTTTCTACTCGAAGTACACAGAAGGAAAGGAACCTCTGACTTTCAGTTCATTATTTAATACACTTAATGAAGCCCTTATGTTCACAATCTGTAGCTACAATGAGGAACATAAGTGATCCAAAACCTCCAAGGACCTTAATTGTTACAGAACATGCAGGAGAAACTTGCTGACAACAGAAGCAGTAATTTAAATCTGCTGGCACCCTCAGAGACAAATAGCTCTGTATAAAATCCAGCAGAAGGTGGTTTCCCCTCCCCTTGGTGTCAAACACTGATGTCCTAACCTACACCCACTGGGTGACTAGCAGGGCAGTTAGTAAATCCTGCAGCTGATTGCATGGAAAACACTCGTAGGTTAGGGAGGCTTTTTGTCTCCTGAGAGAAGCACGAAGCACTTCTACTGCAGCCATCATGGGGAGAAATGCTCCCCCAGAAACAACCTGTGTGGTTCTTCACAGTGTTTTTACTGCTAGATAGCAACCATAGATTTTTCATGGAAATAGTTACCCTCTACAAAATTAAAAATCTTCCCTATCAAAATCTACATGCAATAATGGGTTGGTGCTGTTAAGGCTTTTTTTGCTTCTCCACAAGAAAGTTTACTTATCATGATTTTTTAGACAAATTCTAACAAATTATTTTCACTCCTGCCAGAAGAGAAAAACCAAATGTTTTCCTTGAGCAGAATTTGCATAACAGCCTCCGCATCCTCTTTAATGCAATTTCTGCAATAAACATATTTTTAAAGTTTGTCCTTTGATGCACTTGTCCAAATACTAGGAATTTCTCGAATAACAAGATAGGAATCTGCCTTCTGAAATGCTCCTGGGTTACCTCTGCTGCCAATGCCAGCCCATTTGTCCTTCTTGTTCCTGAGAAGTTTCTCTTTCAAAATAAATTCTGGCCATTGCTGCTCCCCAAATCTCTACAGAATGTAGGACTCATTGACAAAACTAGCAACCACACAGAGCACTAGGTCAAAAAACATCCCACCTTTACCTGCATCAGTCTGAGACTTCACAAGTCTCCTGTCACCAGTGAGATCCTCCAGGGGTCTTGTCCTTGTGGGCAAACCTCTGTCTCCCTGCTACCTGCTACAGTGTTGCTCAAAAACTCCATCCAAGACTGGTACCTACCAGTTTTGTAGTCCATAAACTTCAAAATACTTTTCTGGATTTTAAGGGACAAGGGTAGTTCATTTAAAATCAAGAGACATAAACACAAGACTTTGGAAAGGAGATAAACCACCTTTGTTATATTTTTTTAGACTAAGTCTACAGGAGCTTTCATGAAACTAGTCAAGTGGCTTTCCTCAGGGGTCAGTATTGGGATCGGTGCTGTTTAACATCTTTGTCAATGACATAGATGGTGGGATCAAGTGCACCATCAGCAAGTTTGCTGATGACACCGAGTTGTGTGGTGTAGTCAGTGTGCTGGAGGGAAGGGATGCCATCCAGAGGGACCTTGACAGGCTTGAGAGATGGGCCCATATAAAGTGCATGAAGTTCAACAAGGCTCCAGAGGGAGGATGTACAGAGCTGGAAAGGTAACACTTGCTGCCCTGCCAGCAGCATGGCAGCAATGTCTTCCTTACTTCCCAATGGTTTTAACTGCATTGGGCTGCAGAGAAACATTCCGAAAAATATCTCTGCTCAATGTTCAGTTCTGCAGTGTCAATCTCAAATTACAAAGCATTTCTAATACAGGGTCATGGAAGAGGATGTAAAACTAGCTCAGTCCTGTAGTTGCAGGGAAGAAGAAACACTGGCAATAGTGGAAAGACATAATCAGTATTATTGTGATAAAATGTTTGTAATTATTACACTGGCAATTTCTTCAAATGAATTGGCTTAGAGACAGGTCTCTTGCACGAATTACTAAATTATTTTCTTTACAAAGGTTTAAATGGCTCTGTTTTCCAGATGAATAGCCTTAAGCCGCTTGGTTCAGAGCTTTAGTCCCCTCAGATTCACCTTGGACAATAAAGAAATGAGACAGATGAACATTAAACTATTCTGTGTATGAACCCAGCAGTGGTTTGGCTGATGAGAACGCTTTACGTAAAGTACCTTTCAATTTAAAATAAAGACAGAGATGAATGGAGGCTAGTTAAAAATTACAAGAAATCAGAAGCAGTATTGCTAACAAAGCATTTTAAACCAAGCAAACCTTTGTAAAAAGAATCTTGGGTTCACCTCATCTCACTTCATCTGGAAGAGCTGCTTTGCCAGAAAAATTAAGGGCAGTGGATTGGCATTGGCACTTTTCCAGTCCAGCCAACCCAGGCACTGCCAGACTTTTGGACTGCCCTCTCCCCTTCACTTGCCACCAAGGAGCAGCATTTTTTAAATCCAAACATATAGCAATACCTTTGGCCAGCATTTACTGAGCAACACTTACTTTTTTCTTGAAGGAGAGCACCTGCGCTCAGAGAGGGAAGCTCTTTGCAGCTGCCTGCACATCTGGTGTGTGGTGACACAATGCTGCTGGCAGGGACTGCAGGGAGAGGCCGTCAGGGAGCTGGGTGAGTATCTCACTCTCACACAGTATCACTTAGACGTAGGTTTCCATCAGCCTTTGCTAACATGGAGAAGGTTCTGGGCAGCACAGCAGGAAAAGCGAAGTTCAGCCACTCTGGTAGCTGCTCCAAAGAGGATTAGAGGCCAGTGCATGGTGATGAGCTAGGAAAGTTTGCTCCATTTGTGATTCAGGGTCTTGCTAGCATGCCTTCAGTGGGCTCTTTTTGAAGCACTCTGCCCTTGTGGGTGACACCAAGCCAAACTGCTCACCAGGGAGGATCCTCAAATATGCCACGGAGACCTTTCGGGAAAGAGAGCAAGAGAGGGAGAGAGATGGAGGAATGAAGAACAATATTCATCCTTGAACTTTAAATCTACCTGTGGCTTCTACACAGTACATTTCAAACATCCCCATTAAATTAGTCCAACAGGATAAAATCCTGCTACTCAGATGACTTGGTTAGCTGTGGCTTACTCAGAATTTGTTGTGAGTTTAGTATTTTATCATCAAACATAGTTCTGGGTAATTCAAACCTCACAACACCAAGCAAAAAAATGCCACAATTAACAGCTTCAAATATGAGCAGCTTTCATCACAAAAACACCAGCAAGAGCTCACATCACTCTCCATTCCACTTTACTTGTTTATTTAGTTTGGTTTACATCTGAGTTTCTTCCCCAGGTTCAACTGATGCAAGCTCGTGCTTGTTTGAATCCACTGCAAACACAACAAAACAGATCCAGCCAGGAATATTTAAATCCATCCCCAAAGCTTTTCAGCAATCAGATCCCTAAACATTAACTTTTGTAATTAAAATAGCATACCTGACAAATTAGCAGAAGAGAATATAACAGCATATTTCTGTGCAACAGGGAGAATTTCTACCTTCTGCCATCACCAGTGGGCTATCAAAGCCAGTATAGCATGACACAGGGTGTTGCAGCATCCCTGGTCTAGAAAAGTAAGCAGTGTGAGTCACCCATAAACAGAAACAAATTCAGAAGGTCATTAGGAAGCTACTAATTTAGCCCTCACAAAATTAAATAAATGCATCAATTAATTAAAACCTCTGTGAAATAGCAAAGTTGAATTTTGCTGTAGTAGTATCACACTGCTTTGGAAACTGCACTTCAGTAATCCAACCACAACTTGGCATGTTTCCATCTCTGCTTATTCCCAGGGTTATGTCTACAGCATCATCAGTCACCCGACTGAAACATCAGAAAGAAATTAAAAATAGGATGGGGATAATCAAGTAAAATAAATACTAGTATCTGGTTTCCACCTTGTCCTTTTAATTAATGAATCTCAAACTCATTTATCCAAGACAGCGAATAGTATCCTTTTGCAAGCACAAACCGTAGCCATGAGCCACTACACTTATTATGGAACACAGCATGGCTGGCAAGGGGATTCAGTCCAGCATGGGAACCCAGGCCAGGGAAGAGCATAATAGTCTGAGAAACAGAACAGTTCTTGCTCCAAAACATCACTGCTGCACAGCCTAAGAAAATAAAATGGCAAAACTCAGCAGTGCACCCCATCCACTCACACAAACCCCAGAGGATCAAAGCAGCACCAGCCAAGGCTCATTCTGCTAGAGGCTGTACAGGCATCCAAGAGAGATGGAAATCTCTGCACAAGAGTTTCCTGTGGATATCTGTCACAATGCAAAAGTGCTAAATCAGTGGGAAGGAGGAGAAGAAACAGCGGCAGTCCAAGGAAGGCTGTTAGCAAGTGTGTGCTGTTTGCACCTCCAAACCATCCCCAAAGCAGGACTGGCACATAAACAAGAGCATAGTGGAGACTGACGTCTATAAGCATGGAAAACAGGGGAAAGTTACCGAAAGTAACTGATCTCAGCTAAACCACAGACCTACTGTTGTATCAATACACTAAGTACCAACTCATTTGTGCTCTTGGAAGATGGGAGAAAGGCAAGTGTAAGGCACAGGAGACTTGTACAGTGTGTTCTTTTATAAGAGGATCCTGTGGTGGAACAGCCATTGCATGCTCTTGGTTCTGCATCACTGTCTAAGTACCAAAACCCCTCTTTTTTTAAAAAGTCATTTTTCCAGTGTGATTCTGAACTGGCAACATTTTTCCAAAAGTGATTCTGAACTGGCAACTCTCCTTTACCAGGCCACCCTACAAATATGGCATAATTTATACTGCATACAGATCACAAATCCCAGTGAAGACTTTGCTGTGCTACTAGCTTGAGGCTGAAGGCACTCACCTTGGTGACCATCTCAGCATGCGATAGCTACCAAGATAAGCCTACAATGACAACAGACTGCTGTAGCTACGTTGAGGATGAGTGACAAGCCCCCAGCATCAAGCATCAGCATTGCACAATGCCTCCTCTTGTATCTTTTATAAAATGACCTTTCAGGAATGCAATTTCCAAAGTGACAAGTCTTGCTGGTGACACACAACTAAGGGAAACACAGAGTTTACAACGATTAGAATAGATCAGATTTACAGACTAACAAGACAGATGAGGCAGTGAAGCAAGGAATGAAATGCAATGAGGCCAAGAAGAAATTAAACACATGCCGTATTCCAGCCTAAACAGCAGTGTACAAATAGACAAGAAACACAGCCTAAAACAATTCATAACGTTTAGTGGCATTGCAAAGGAAAACCAGAAAAGATCTTGCAGCTCTTACAGACTTCATAATGCAGGCTTGAGAGGTGGGCCCATGCAAAGGGCATGAAATTCAACAAGGCCAAGTGCAAGGTGTATTCAGGATAACGGGAAGAACTGCAGCTCACAGAGAGCGAAGGGATGATACAACATTCTAAAGTACTATCAGAAGTAACAATTTTTTTCTAAATTATCCCTTTTACTTGACAGCATTCATTTTTAAAGGCCCTCTGGCACATACAATATTATAAAATATTTCCTCAAACACAGCAACTTATTAGCTGTATTCCTGACTAATTTCTTAATTGGGCTCAGAAGTAAAAATATCATTCATTTGTTAGCGGTTTCGCTGTTCAACGTCGAATCTATTTTGAAAGCTTAAACAAATTCTATATATATTTAAATTAAATATAATCTGCATTTGCTTAGTGATTTTAATTAAGAATTAAGTTGCTTTCCCTTGAAATGTGTAAATGTTTAAAGCCAGTGCAGTTGCAGGATAATTGAAGGGTATTTAAGATTCTGTACCTTTATTAACAGATTTTTCAACATATTGCAGGGTGAGCTTAGTGCCATAGTTGAGCTGCTACACAACTACTTAGAATAATCTTGAAAAAAAATTTTAACTACAAAAAAATTTGAAAACTTAACTCAATTTTAAACTATTGTGACACAGAGAACAGGGTTTTATTCAGGATTTTTCCATTTTTATTTCTAATTTAATCCCAGTTTCTCCAGACTTTCTTCCACAGACAAAACTTGTGACTTTGTGCTCACTGGATTTCTTCTGGGTGTGATGCAGGAACCTCACAGAGATTTGTACTGCTTTAGGAAGAAAAGCCAGCTATGCTGACTTCACACCACTGTTTTAAATCACTAATCTTTGAAAGTATCACTGTATAAACTGCAGTTGCATTTTGACCACAATATAGACACTCTATTGGGCAACTTTTTCTCTGCATGGCTCTGCACACTGGTTTGATGGAGAGAGCCAGAAGTGAGAGGATAGACTATGCTGCTCCTTACCCCAGAAGTGCTTAAATGGGATCAAACTGGGAACTAGCAAATAGAACCCAAAAAAACAGAATGAAAGAATATTTAAAACCAGTTTCAGTGATACTGGACATTACTACATAAAACAAAGGCATATTATTATTTTACAGAAAATGGCTTTCAGTTTTCCTTTGAATGGATTCATGTCATGTAAGAAGATCACAAGAAGGTAGCTGCATACCTCTGGAGGCCTGATTTAAAACCTCTAACTCAGAACCAACAACACACTTGGTAACCTAGAAAAAAACAACCACAAAAACGCAACCCAGCATCTCACAACACAGCAATTCCCACACACACGTTCACAAGAGGGCAGAAGATTAAATCTCATTTTGATCTTTTGATGAGAAAAAGCACAATTTGGACACAGAACTGCATTTTCTCCAGTGGCCACTAAACAACTCACAGACTAAAAGAGTATTTTCAACCTGCCATCCATCTAAATTCAATCTGTTATATCAGTTCAATTGGTGACATCCAAAGTCCCAAGGTATGAGGGCATCACTGTTCCCTCATTGAAAAGTCAGAATGGGCAATTTGGGATATGTAGATTTTACAGAACACTCTTAGGAAAGAAAATAGAATAGAGTTGAGCAAAGAGTGAAAAATTAAGCTTTTTCACAGCCAGAAAAAGCAGGTAATAATGTTCTCCACCATGCTTCAATTTTCATCTCATGGAAATTGTCCCTGGGTTGAAACTATGCACCCCTGGGTGCAAAGTGGCAGGTTCTCTGCCACCAAGGTAGAGTACAGCAAACACATTAAACCCACAGCAATTTACATGGCTTCAGCTTTGCTCTCCGGCATCTTCCTTTTTACAGCAGTCCTTTGCATAGAGAAAGACAGATGCAAGTGTCGCCTTCTTCTCTGTTCCTCAGACACTTCTCTGACATTGACTCCAATTAGCATTCCTGTTTGTTATCCAATATATCACTCGTAATAATTTTAGTGCAGTCAACCAGTTCCTCCCCAAACGAGAGGAAGGTTAATGATGCTTTCTGTTACTGTTACTATATGCTTTGCATAAGAAAGGGAATGGATTTCTTAAATAACAGGAGACAACATTCCTTTCCTAAAATGTCTTACAGCAGAAGACATCTCCTCTTCACCAGCGAGGTTCAACTCGACTGCCCACATTTTACCAGGTCAGGAGTTGTTTTCTGCACCTGACACAACAAGTACCCCATGGCCAACAGAGAAATAGCCCAAGTGCCTTCAGTCTAGATCCTTTTCTGTAACAAAGCAAAAAACTGTCCCTTGAAAAGAGCTAAATTCACCAGTGACAAAGCCGTTTGCATTGGTGCATTGCTGGGGTGGTTTTTTCCTTTCCCCTGGACCAGATACTCAGCCCAACACCTCAGCCCAGGAGCCACACACCACCTCTAGCCCTGGGATCAGTGCAGGTGGAAGGAAGGGGAGCTGCTGCTCTACAGTCGGGAAGGGTGAGAGCAGCATCAGATACCCCCTTCACCTCCAAAGCAATACATGCTAAACCCAAGCTGGGCATTTAAAGTGCAGGAAACATTAGAGGGAACACTACACAAAACAGAAGTATGATCTAAATAGAAGTTTGACCTAGGAGCCACGGACTACAGCCAAAACATTTTCATTTAAGCAACTGATGTTAACCCAATTGTTTAATCCTCGTTACCTGTTAATCTTCCCCCAGAGAAAAAGACTGGTTCTGATTGCCTTGTAACAGTTACCACTGGTTATGTTATTACAATAACTTCATTTTTTTAATGCTAATAGAACACCATAATTAACAACTATACTTTTTCTTAATTTTTACATTTCTAATTCATCAGATGATTAAATTTACCTGCAATTTGTGTCAAACTGCTTTTGGATAGAAGCTGGAATTCAATTAACACTGCAGAAAAAAGGTATTTTAATAAGTGCACTGGCTACAAAAAAAGTCAAACATGATTTTCATATAATGATTCATCGTATGAAGAAAATTATCTCCATAATTAGTGACTTAAGCCAATTGTTGCTGATCATAATACAATCAAAGGGCTAAAAGAGACCTCACCTCACCTACACCTTTGCGTAAGAAAAGATTGATGATAGCTGCTCTTCTGAACTAAAAATGTCTGCAATTAAGCATAATTTCCAGTGTTTAGCCAGAGAATTGTTCTATCTGTCTTTACACATTAACAGGAAACATCTAATGCTTAAATATTGGTTTTACGTAAATTTAAGATATTATGATGGGTTAAAATATTCATATAGATATTATGAGATGCCATTTTAATTCTGAAGGGGATTATTTAAAATATTTTAATTTCAAATAGAAATACCATGTTTAGTTTTAAAAGACAAAAAAAAACAACCCAAACAAAAAAAGCCCATGACACTTCATGCCCCCTGGAGATGCAACTAATCTGAAGGATGCTATCAACAAGAACAAGCACAGGACAGATCCAAAAACTTAATCCTCAATGGCACCAAAGCAGATGAGGCAGGAAATTTAGCCAGCACACAAAACCACACAACCCCAACCAATTCACAGGAGCAAAGGGGTCTTATCCAAAACAGGAGGTGGTACCTGGGCTGAGCAGGTTGTTAGGCACATCTCAGCTCACCACCAGGATCAAACATCCACTCCTTCAGTCCCTGTTTCTCATTGGATCCCACAGATCCATTGCCAAAGTGGGAAAACTCTCTGCATGCTATTTGCCCTGGCAATTTTGCCACATCGCTTTTGCTCAGCATCACAAACATGACCCGTTCTGGTCTAGGGATCCAGATGCTCAGGAAGACCCATCCCCACACACCAGGATGCGATCCCTCTATCTGGCAGTGAAGCCCATAAGCCAGCAGATACAGGGCAGTTCAGGAGAGAGCTTCTCACAGCTCCATCCAGCAAAGCACTTGACAGGTCTGAGCATGCAAAGCATCCTATGAACCTACCGGCGGGCTTGCCCATGTACCCAGCTGAACCCAAGCCCTGTGACAAAGATGGTCTGTGAGCCCAGCTCCCTGGTGCTGTGGCCATGGTGCAGGCAGCTGCACTTCTGCAAGGTCTTGCTTAAGCTTTGAGCTTTAGTTCAAACAAGAACTAATTCAGGGAAGCCCTTAAAGATCCCTCTCGGCATTGGGATCTCTTAAAGCAAGCACAAATCACTAGCATCTTGTCTTGGCACCAGGCTTTATACTCACTTTGCATTACCATGGATGACTGCCAAAAGGGAAGAGAGAGCAACTCAGGTTCATTAGCTATACTTAATTTTTTCACGATCTTCCCAGAAGTCATTGCCCACACTGTTCTGATGCATCTTTGCAGTCCTCATTCAAGGCGCGGAAAGCCCTCGCTGCAGCCTTGGGATACCTACAGCTTTTAATCCTGGGTGACAGCAGCACAGGCAGCAAAAAAAGAGCTGAAGCTCCAAACAGTATCATTGGGATGAACAAACACCATGTTAGCTTGCTCTTTTCTTCGCAGAATGACATGCACTGTTCAAGCTGCAGACATCATATAAAGTACCAATTTGGAATATATGCAGAATGAAGGAAGTGGCGTTTCTATCAGCAGGAAACATTTGGGCCAAATTTAAGACAACTGTTTAGGAATGATCAAGCGTACTCAGAGTTCTGAGTACAACATACCAAGAGTTCATAGCCACAAGTCTAATTTTGTCACCATCTAAATGTTACTGAGTAATTTCTTCTAAAATATATATGCTTACTTTTGCCCCTTTAGGGTGGGACTCACCAAAATAATTGGCCAAGTGCTCACAGAGGGGTGTAGAAACACACACCAGGACCTCCCTTACAGCCACTACCTTGAAAAATGCTTATTTAATGTCTAAAGACTATGAGGCTACACTTTTCACTGTTGGCTTTAAGACTTAGCCTAAGACAGGAGAAGCGCCACTTAATTCCTTTAGTTATTAGTCTTTCAAGATAGTCTCAGAGAAAGTTTTTTAAGAACACTAAGCAACAGCAATTAATAATATCCAAGTCACTGGGCTGGCTTGGTTTTAGATGTTAAATGACTCCCTGAGCCTTCAAGATCATCCAGTCAAACCCCCTACCTACATCACCACTAACCCACATCACCCAGCACCACATCCAGACACCTCTTGAACACCTCCAGGGATGGTGACTCCACCACCTCCCTGGGCAACCTATTCCAATACTTAATCACCCTTACAGTGAAAAAATTTTTCCTAATGTCCAGTTTGAATCTCAATATAAAACTCTGTTTTCTGTGGTTTAAGATTCCTGAAAGCCTTTTACATTAATGGAATTTAATTGTGATAAATGCAGTTTAAAAAGCATCATAGAATTAATTTACCTTTCCCAATCATTTTCTAATGAATAGTTTTGCATGCACATAGTATCTGCTCTGCAGCACGGGTCACTCAAACGCAGTGTTTGAACAGCTACAATCCAACACTTTGAAAAGCAGTCACCCCAGTCCCCATGCCTGCATTCAGTCCCAAATTAATTAAAAGTTTTGTACAATGTCAGAAGGCTGCACAATGTCACCCAGATAAGCCATACTGTAGAGGAAACAGGGAAAGGGCAGGCACTGGGGAAAAGACCTGGTTCCACACTATATCTACCATGGAATAACAGAAGCTGCATGCTTGGCATGTTCATTGGTGCTAACAAGGAATTAAGAGCAGCCTTAAGAACCATAAGGACCTAGGAGCTGCCTAACATTTGAATTTTACATCCGGCTTTACCGATGTTGTAAATGTCCATGTCATTTTGAGTCACACAAATCTCACATTTTGTAATCACACAGCCAAGTGAAAACTTCAATTTTCACAATATTGGGAGCAGGGGGAAGGAGTTTATTCCCCATGGCTGAGAACTGACAAATGAAAATAATAAGATCATAAAATTAATAAAACTTACAGAAGAAGTTGAAAGAACCACTAAAAATCCCCCAGTGCAAAGGTGCTGAGTCATGTTTTTTTGAGTGTGTGCCAACACTGCAATGCTCAGAAAACAGTTGAACTCTTTTAAAAAGATATTTCATAACTCTTCTGAAAATATTTTTCTTTTTCAATTCACTTGATAAAATTTCCACTATGGACAAATGAGAATCACACATCCAATGCTACACTGTGTGATGACAAAGCTGGTCCTACCTAATGCCTAGTCAGAATCTCTAATGGACAGCAATTATACAAGGAGATGAATTAAACATGAAGATTATTTATTTCTATAATACATTTCAAATATGTATTTACTTGTAGGTGATGAAACATTTATTGGTTTTGCTTGGGAGATAAAAGGGATAGAATACTTAGTGTTAAAATGAATTTTCTAATTGGACTTTAATGAACCTCTTTTAAGACTTTTGATGCAGCTTTCTCACTTTTAAAGATCCCTCAGTCTCTATCTAAAGAATTAGATTACATTGAGATTTAAAGGTCTCCCTTTTAGTACCAGAACTGTGCATGCTGAGTCTTAACTTCAACCAGAGTTTTGAAAAGAAAAATATTTCACCTAAGAAGAATCAAAACACTAGCCAAATGGAATTACTTTACATTATTTTAGACAATGCAAACTATTTATTTATGTTATTTTGTTTGTGAAGGAAAGCACTTAGGAAAAAGAAAAAAAAAATCAAACAACCAAAACACTGTTGGCAGATTAAAAACAATAGCAAATTCTACATTCCAGAGTATTTTTTCCTTGAAGTTTCCCCTTGAAAAATAAAACGACTGTTTTGGCTTTTCAAAAAGAGATCACATTTTGACTGGTCTGCTGTGACGCAGGTTATAGCAAATGCCTTAGAACAGGCAGCACATTTATGTTATTCACACTGCCAGGAAAGCTGTTACTGGATTTTTGATTTTTGATTTTTTAAATGCAAACATTACCATAGCAAAAAAATATTTTGTGTAATTCAAGTAGAAAACAGTTTCAGACTGTACTGAAAGTTTGCATATGCCAGTGTCAGTGAAGGCAAAGAGGACAGTGTGGATGTGCTCCTGTCTCATCTTTGCTCTTCTTGGTCTGGTCCCTCCTCCAGGCTGCAATGGATGCCTAAACACTGCAGCAGGGCTCCCATAATATCCCCAAATGTTCTCAAAAATAAGGCAGACATGACTTCCTAGTTTTGCAGGCCTTTTGGAAACATTTTATTCCTCTTAATGTCAACCTTTTCCTCTTATATACGTCTATTCCTTTTGCCTCAAGGAGGCTTTTATAGCCACTGAGCTTCATCTTACAGATCTGAAATGTCAAATAAGGCTACAACATTGCAATGAATTATTCCCATCAGTCCCATATTACAGACTCAGGAATTCATATCATCACCAGTAGCTCCAAAATTAAGAAATAGTTTATGAGCAACCCTCAGTTCAATTTTGCTACCTTACACCAAGTTTGAGACAGGGAAAACCACAGCTTTAATCCAGAAAACAGTGTATTATGCATCAATTTACAGGAGCACTCTTAATCCAAGATTGGGTAACCACTTGTTCTCATGCTTCTGTGATATCAAAGGCTTCTTCCATTGAAAAGACCTTTTCATTATGTCATATTTCTATTCTCTTTTAACAAAGGCTCCCCAAAGAAATACAAAATCCTCATCTAATTACATCCCCAGCCCTGAAAGCCCCTTGACTGCTTTGTAGGAATAAAAATTTCCTAGATGTTAAATGGGAACATCATAATGGCAAGGCTAAAACTTTATTCACGAAGAAAACTAGAACTTCATTTAGTATTTTAAAGACTTCATTAGCAAAATTCTCTGTGGGTATCTACAAATGTTAAATTAAGATCGAGACCTTAAAAATTTTGTCAGACAGATGAGCACATCAAAGCGTTTCAAAAAGGAAGAACCCGAGACTTGAAAAACTGTCAGAGAGTAGAAGAGAAGAAATAAAGGCTAATGAAGTAACTGCAATGCCTGAAGAAATGCCTAAATAGGTTTCCCTTTACCATATCATCCTCTGACTTTAAAAGGCCTAAAAATGAGGCTGAATTAACTTCATGAGACTGAATTCACTTCATAATATTACATGTTTTATTACATAGAGGTGCAGATATCTATAAAAACCTGTTCTTCCTCTTTTAGTCTCCTCTTCACTCTATACCTGAAAGATCTCTTTGCTGTTATTTCAAAATTCCTTGTCAGACTGGGAAACAGAGGAGAAAATACTGCATACATTCCCATAAACCTGCTGAAAAGATGCTGTAGTCCTGGCACAATCCCTGGGCTAGCTCCCTCTGCTCACTGCAGCCCCTGCACCCCCATATCTGTGGATATATCCACACAGGGAGTCAATCCCAAGCATTGTCCCCTCTAAAGCAATCTGCAGCCTCTAATGGCCTACGTATGTACGTGTATGCAGACCTTAATGGCCATAGCTAGGCATAAAGATCAACCAGAAAGGTCTTCAGATATGTTGGTGGTGATGAAGCAGTCTAAGGCAATTAGGCATCAGACAGATGCACAGATATGCCAAGTTGTATTCCAGAGGAGATCCTCCTCCTTTACTGACTACAGCACAGCCCAAGGTCTCCTGCCTTCACTAGCTAAATCACCTTGAATGGTGAGGCAGGGAGAAAATAGCCTGCTTACTACAAGTAACTCAGTGTAACTTCATGTAAATATACCTCTATAGATATCTAGAATAAATAAATTAAACTTTTCTACATCCATAGCCTACGGCTCAAAGAACAACACAACACCCTCATAGTGCAACATCTTCATGCTTCACACATTAGCTGTGGCAAACAAGTATCCACCTCTGGCATCCAGCTTGACGTGACTCTGTACACACACCTCTCTTCACTGGCAAAGGCAGGTGTAGGAAGAAGTCCAATAATTTATTGTTGACAGTAAATAATTTTTTGGAAGAAGGAAGACAAGTTAGCAACTGACTCCAACTATAAAGCAGCAGCGCCTGCATGAGCTGTGTAGTCATCCCTACATCTCCTGTGCAAGCTCATAAACACATGGGTGTAAGATGTTATAATACTTCCCTTCAGTTTTCAAAACAGTATTTTTTTGTACCCATCATGATTTATAATGAATGTCCATTTTTATCTTGTGTAACACATGCTGAATTTGTGGTCTGCATGCTAATTCTTCTAGAGCAACAAGGTTTCAACCACACATGGAAAGGACTAAATCTGCTGTAAGCATTGACATTAATCCCTCTGACTTGCCAAAATCTAGTCTCAATCCTGTCTCTCGGCGTTCATTGCAGTGTTAGACTCCAACACAACCTGAATTTCAAATGTACTTGCTGCAAGAATATTGGAAGATGATATTTTAGTTGCTTATTTTATTGAGTGTAATGCTTTCCAAAATATGATGCTCTTTGATGCATGATTATTTGAAAACCCTGCTCTTAAGATAAAAGCTAAATCAACAAAACAGTGCATTTCATTTAGCACAGACCATTTGGGAACACTACTGGAGATGCATACAAAAGCACTAATTTCTAGAGACACATATTGTACCCACGTCTGACTGCAACAGCGAGTGCATTGTTCTCAGGAAAATTGCCACGGTCAGACTGTAAACTCCTTTCAGTGAAGAGAGCTGCAAACCCCCAGGTGCCAGGGAGGAAACCTCATTGGTTTCCACCTTGGCCATGTGTCCTGGTTTGCAGGTTCAGTCCTACCACTCCAATTTCCTTGCTGAGTTGGATTTATCAGCAAGGAAAGTCTCTGCACCCCCAAAGACAAGTTTCCATGACCCAAAACCTGTTCCTTGGGCCCTGGAGACTCAGCGCAGAGGAGTAAAGAAGGTGATGTCAATTTTCTAAGTATGTTTGATGTAGGAAAAGAAATATTGTGCAGGATGAAAATGATCCCTTTGCCACTGATAGGAATTCATCATCATATAGTCATGCATGGCAGCTGCACAGTCACTTCCACCTGCCATTGCAAGGGTTTCACAAAGAGATTCACCCCTGTTCAAGATACCCCTAAACTCATCTTCCCTCTAGTGGAGCACAGTCAGGACCCTCAATTACCATAAAGTGTATTTTTTACCTTGGTGCTTGGTAAAGCATAAAGCAAACGAACACTATCAGAAGCAAAAATACAATCACAGACCAGTGTTGTTGCTGGTTGGAAATTATGTGATAAGCTGCCTGCAAGCTCATTACCACCTGGCTTCCAAAATAAATTAGAAATTTTCAAAACCAGAAAGATGAATAATCAAGGAAATTCTCTAATGTCATTTGCTGAGGAAATAGGATTACAAAACAATCTTTGCTGCTGCTGCAGATTGACTTTAGCCATGGAATTTATTAACCACTTCTAAATGTCAATCATGTTTTTCCTCCTCAAACAAAGCAAGCCTCTTTGTGCTCACCCTATGCCCCTTAGCTGGATCACTAACATTGTGCTTAATGCTAGGGATGAAAAGAATAATGGGATTCAAAATACAGTATCATTTCTAGACATTAATGAAAGGAAAGCTATGGAGTACAAACCTGGGTAATTACTTTTACTCACCAGAAAATTACTCAGGCAGTTCTCCAGTTTAAAGCACTCAGAGAAAAAAAGTTATGTTATGCTTGTTTTCATAATTGGACTGTTTTGCAACTGGGTGACTAAATAAATAACATCTGCAAACAAGAAAACAGGATCCATGCTGGACAGTGCAGCTTTTGTTCCTTACTTTCAACTGTACTTCATTGTATTTTTATCAACATCTCAATCTTTAATTTAAAATTCTATATTTCACTGGTAAAGCTTTTCAGTTATACAAAATTTATTCTTAGTTTGCAGAGTATTGTTGAGGTTAATAATATCAAAGAAATGCCTCTTACAGTAACCTGAGAGAAAAAAAATCTTAGAAGTACTAGATAACAGTAAGTAAAGTATTTGTTTGCAAACTATGGGATATTGCAGTTGATGAGAAGTAATAGGTGAGTAAAACTTGTTGAGAAAAGGCACAGGAATGTCCTCTTGTCTATCTATCTATCGATAAATGCATTTGAATATTGCCTTTGGGGACAAATCTACATAACTAGGTAATAGCTGTGAATGCTTCCCAAAGGACTAAAGTATATTCTTTGCCTGATTGTACCAACTTCAGGAAAGGACGACCCCAACGCGGCACTGATGTGAGAGCAATCAAGGTGTCCTGGCTGCAGGTCACTGATGTACAAACTGACAATATGCAGGTGATGCACTGAAAAAAGTCCCAGTCTTAGATTTCCATGCCTCAGAACAAAGTATTACTGTGACATATTTGATCACAAAGCACACAGCAGGGGTGATCGTGTTGTTCTGTGATTACAGAGTATTTCTCACTAACTGCTAGTCATGATTGCAAAAGTTGGATTTACTGCTATGACATGTACAGTGGAAGACTTCTGTTTTAAAGCTGTCTGGGACATTTAACCACTTTCCAGTTATTACTCCATGACTGACTGTTACCTAGAGGATCAGCGGGTTTGTTTGCTAAAAGACAGCTGCGTGTGGGGACATGCTGGAGTCAGCATGATCTGCAGGGTCTCAGCATTTCTTCACAGTCACACACACCAAATAATCACATTTCTCCCTGCTGCCAGGCACTGCCTGAGCCACAGCTGGAGGTACCTGGTGGTACTTCACAAGCAAGCAAGGGCCATTTTCAGCTACATTGATCTGGCACCTGGTCTCTTTAGGAGAAAGCTCTCCCCTCATTTTTCCTTTTCAGCCTTTCTGCTTTATTCCTTTCGCCATTTTTCTCTTTTCCCAGCCTCCTCTGTCCTACCCAGCAAGATGAATCAGACACCCCACTAGATGCATCTTACAATGCACAAAGACACCCCAAAAATTGTTGAACTCACTATTTGCCTATCTCAGAAAATCCTCAGCTATCCCAGAGGCTCTAAAACAGCTCTGACTCTAACCACCTCTTGGATGCTACTACAGGGCTCATGCTTAAGGCTCTCTGACCTCTAAGGGAGTCGCATCTGACCTCCTTAATTTGATTAGTTGGTTAAACTACAGCCATCACCAGACATGCAAGAGTCACCAAGGGGTTTGGGATCAAAGAGACTCAAAGACTGTTTATAGCATTAGCAGTTACTGTCAAGAAGCTGAGTGATAGTGTTTTACAGTTTACTGAAACTGTTCTGCTGTTTATTTACAGTTTAAGGAAGAAATAGATCCTCTCGGCAAACTGGAGCCTGCAGGAACTTCGCAGAACACGCCAAGTTCCACTGATGAAGACAGGTTGCATACAAATGAAGTAAGTGATAAAGCAAATAGCTACAAAATGTATGTGAGGGGCCCATACACCCACATCTGAAATGTCATCCTGCATATGAAGTAGTTTATAATCTCCCATAATTCCCAAGGAAGTAAAAATGCATGGAAGCGTGATTTATTTTAAACCACAACAACTAAAGGACCTCTCAGAGAAGGGAAAAATTTCAGGTTTTTAAGCAAATCTGCTCAAGTATTTGTGCTATTTTCAGGACGCTGTGTGTGCACAGTGGAAAATTAAATCATTCCCAAAGTCACTTTGCACAGCACCATAGGTAAACCAGGGCAGTTTAGATGACTTAACACAATCTGTGCTCTTTAGTGCTCTGCGTTAGCTTTTTTTCTCTGCTATTAATTTGACAGGCTGGCACATGGATGTCACCCTTCATCTCAGAATTTGTTCCATTCCTACCTCCTTACTACTATTTGTTCTCCTACTACAGTTTCTTACACCAGCACACTATCAATTCCACAACTACATCCAAGAAGAAGAACTGCCAAAACAAATGTCCTACCAAACAGGACATGCCAAAATTTTTTGCTACACCTACTTCAGTGATGAGTTTCAGTGTACCAGTTTGGTAAGACAAAGAATATTTGCATGTGAATAGTGCTGCACTCCTGGAGCAGCCTGCTAGCACTTCTCCACTGCCAAGGAAAGCACAGGCCTGTCTGCAGTTGCATGTGCTGAAGACAAACTATTTTTAACAGTCAACGCTGCTGTGTTATAGAGCAACAAACACATAATAGCAAATCCTAGACAAAAAAGCAATGATTTTTCAGCTGACCACCCACACTATCACAATAATTTTCAATCCATGTGAGGCTCAAGAAGGAGGGCATCAGCTGCAGATCTGTATGAGGAATGGCCAAGAGTATTTCATCCATTCACCAGCAATACCAAGAGGCGCAGATCAGCTTCCCTGCCTTGAAATTCAGTTCCTGCTGTACAGGCCCTTCCTCCTCATTCAGATCAGTCTGTTCCAAAATTCCTTTTGGACCAAATACAGACCCCATATCCTCTGCAGTCTTCTAAAACTTCTGTATACCCCTTTCTAGGGCTTTCCTAGAAAGGGATCTGAGCTAGCCAATGTTAACAGACCTGCAATCTCAAAATCCTCTGCAAGAGACAGAGATTTGTTTCACAGTTATACAGGGAAGAAAACAACAACATCGAAAAAATTAAACATCCTGCTCAGCATTGCACAGTGCCAGTCTCAGAGGAGGGGAGACAGGAAAACAACCCAGATCACAGCTGTCAGCCTTGTGCCTTGATCACCAGAACTTGCTCAGCCCTACACAGTTAGGGACAAACTGCAAAGGCGATACAGCTTCCTCTAAAGCAAGATGCCATACAGCTCAACACACAAATACAATGAAATGACCGTAGCTGTGTGAATGCATGGTTTTGGCTTGCAGTAAAGAGAAAAGACTGTTAAGGTTGCATTTGAAAAAACCGCAGCATTTACCAGAGGCTAAGGGCTCATATACCATTATCACAGCTCAGGTGATGCATGGTGAACTGTAAAACTAATCATGAACCTGAAACTTCATCTATTTACATTGTGATACTTGGCTGTCTAAAATCCCCTAGAATCAATGCAAACTCTGCATTCAGTGCCTTATGCTTTCTGCTATGGCCACGTTATTTACTTTGATTAATGAGCACTTTGTGTACTACTAGCTGAGCAAGCAAAGTATGACTCCTAGAGTCTGAAATAAGGCCAGGGAGATATTAAAGCCTACAGCACAATCAAATGGCCTTGCAGCTCCCCACCTTCTCCTTTACATCTCCTTTTTAGCTAGTTCTGGACTACAGGATATATTTCCTAAGAACCTTCCAAAGATCCCATCTTATTATTGAAATAAGCAATAGTATTTAAAGCTCCACTGGGTTGTTATGAATAGCCTTCCCTAGCTTTTGAATTTCTCCCAGAATACACAGCTAGCAGCCCTGGAGAAGTTAGCCAAAGTGGATGTGTATTTTACTGAACAAGGTGCCATAAATAAATCATCACTTACTGCTTGGAGAGTTTCAAAAGAAAAAAAAAAGCTAAATGTTCCCACAGTACCAAGAAGAAATGGCCTGAAAATAATAATAATAAAAAATACATAGGAAATTCTAACACTGCCTCCACATATCTAGTTTAAGTCAGAGATATAGGGGTTTGGTGCAACGATTCATGAAACCTTCACGGTCAGTGCCCCGTCGTCCTTGGTGGTAACATGGCTGACAGTCTTAAACAGTTGAAATAAAGTGGACACTCTCAGTGAGCTTGTCTTCCCTCCTCAACTTATTTCCCCTCCTCTTCCTTCAAAATAGAAAGTATCAGAAAACACCTTTCTGTAGAACAGTTTTAATCAGAAAATTTGTTCACAAAAAAATAAAGCCTTTAAAATATTATTCCTCAAAACCACCAGATCACATAAACGCAATGCATATTTATGAAACATGTCAGAGAGATCAGCAATCAGGTCTTTTACTGGAGAATAATACTCATGTAATGAAAACTTTGTTCAGTCAGAACCAGGATTAGACTTGCAGTTGTCCTTGACTACAACCTGAACAATTTCCTTCCCCAAACACACTGTATGACTTTGCCCAAGGAAGTTTTCTCATGGCCTGAAGCTTTAGGCAAGTTCCCCAACTATTTCTCACTAAAACATTAACAGATATAAGGGGTTAACTGTCCTTTTGCTACCAAGGGAAGAAGAGGTGTAGAGTGGAGTTCAAGCTTTTTCAGCCTCTACCAAGGAAATCTGCCAAAATCACACTGCAGATCTCGGCAGCTTGCTGGCTCCTGTTATTACCAGCATATGAAGCACTAAGGAAAACAAACAAACAAAAAAACCCACAAAAAAACCCCCAACACAAAACCCCAAAACTATTTGCAGATGTTCTAGTTGTTGTCTGAAACCCAGGAACAAATCTGTATGTGCTTCAGGATCTGATCTTGTATCTAATCCACACTGTAGGGATGTGTTTTAAAGAGCAGACCTCTAGCAGCTCTCCCTTCCACCTCTTCGCTCACCTTCCCCTGCAGATTCAGAGCTCTTCAGATAACCACAGAAAAGAGGTAGCCAAGAGTTGTCTATAGACTAATGTAGATGCAGACACAGGTAAACAAAGAATCACCAGCATCACATACATTACTGAGTTAATGTATGATGCAGAGTTGAGGTGCTCATGACTGTTTTCAAGTCTCAATACTTTGCTGCAGTTTCTGAAGCCTGAAAGGCCAGGGTTGCAAGCAGGTGCTTTCCAAGTCCACCTTTGAGAGGGAAACTCAGAGCTTTAATCTATAGCTACTTTGAATCAGCTTTAAAAGTCTCTATATAAAAACCAACAATTGGGCATCTTGGAGAGGGAACTCAGCTTTTAAGATATCAGGATGATTTGTGAAGGACTAACACACTGCAGAGCCTACAGACCTGTACTTTGTTCAGGACTGCTAAACCTGCACTGTGGATTTGCAGAAGAGGTCTGGCACATGTTTACAGAATAGACCGAAAATAAATAAAAAAAAATAATCAACAAATATGGACAAAAACAACTGTATAAGAAAAACTGTCAGAATACATGGGATTAGAAACACTTCCGTTTTTAGAAACCCATTATTTTGTTAAGGTGAAAAATTATCAAAGTTCTATTTTAAACTTCAAGAAAAGCAAGCCCTGGAATACCTGGGAAATAAATATCATCCTTTGATTTACAAGGGAAATACTCCCCTTTTATCCCCCTGTAATTCACAAAGAGAAAAGCATTTAGAATATTTTCTTCCAAAATAGCACTCACTTGGTTATCTAGATCAGAGGTCTACCTACAGAAATGATAATGAAACGGCAAAAGTGTTTAGTACCATCTTGGCTCAAATAAATTACATGTCTACTTTAAATAGACATTATGCATCAAACTGCAGTTCTCAATCATATTTTAGCATAACATTATATTCCTAGAATATGTTATCCACTTGTTATATATTAAACGTGGAGTTTAAATCAATATATGAAAAAACAATTGCAAGACTTATTCTTGTACAAAGCAAAGTGCAAAAAAATCAAGTTTCTAAAAAGCAATGAGCTTTTTGCTCATTTGTTCATTTTGAGTCTGGGTTTGATCTGTTTGGCTTTTGTACCCCTCGAGTGGCCTCACATGTAGTTTGTTCAAGGAGCTGTTCCCATCCTAAGGCAGAACTCTGGCCTTTGGGAAAAGGATGAGTGTTGATGGCTTCAGATCTTCACCTTGCAAAAAGGAACAGTGTTAAGGGGGAGATATTGCTGATGCTCCTTCTTTTCCAGTAACATACTATGTGAAATTCTAGAGACAAGAAACAACTCTTCATGCACAAGATCAAATCTGAATAATCGCCTTTAAACCACACTCTGAATACCCACTCTATTAAAGATTAGAGTGGTAAAGCAGTTCAAGCCGTGAAAGTCTGGAAGCAAACTAAAAGTTGAGTGTGAAAAGGGCAGAACTGAAAACTAACAATTTCCAAACACAAAAAATAGAAAATAAAAAGCCAAAAATCATTCATTGAAATGAGAAGAGGGTGTTTTTGCTGAGCTTCACAAGTTGTCATGCATCACGGAGGTGATATTCACATCCAAAGTGTATGTGTGTGCTTTGTTTCATTTGGAGAATTGTCATACTTTGGCAAAAGTCACACCACACAGGGCTTGAAGCTTTGATGCTTTTACTTGACATAAAGGCTGCAGTACTGCCTACTGCTTTCTTTCCCCACAAAATGGTCTTATGAAATCTACTGTAGCCTTTTGCTTACCTCTTTTACATCACATGCATTCAGGGTCTTTATAGACTTCTCAAAACCTGATGAAAATGTGCTAGAAACAGTAACAATGAGGGTTTTTAAAAGATGTTTTGTTTGGAACTAGACACCAGAGGAAATCTAAGGTCACATAGATTTAAGCAATAATTAGCAATGAATATTTTCTTACGGAATTTAACTTTTTCTGCTTGCAAGCTAGTTAGGAATGGTACAAAAGGTGTCAAATTCAGCATTGCTTATTATTTTTTTTTTCAAAACGTTTGATAGAATTCCATTTGCAAACCTTAGGTGGAAATACGTAGCATTCAAATTTTTAGGCATGCATTCCTGTCTTTATTTTGTCACCAAAGAGGTGCAATATCAATGCAATCACTAGCAGTCAGTACAATACAGCACTCCTTCCCAACAATAATCAAAAACCACAACTCAAACCAAAAAACCACAACCCACAATCCTGCTGTTTGGCCTACTTTACACATCTTTCAATATAGTATCTAAGATTAATTCATACTTGACCCACATTTAAATTATGACAATAATTTTAAAAGGGTTTTTTTTTGCATAAGCAGTAATATTCAGTCATTTGAGAGGCACTTGGGACTCAAAATGCATTTCCTGGACTCTGTTCATGCCATGTCTAAATATTTAGCTTTTTCTACAGCACTGGTCATCTCCCTGAATGTAAGAGCATACGAACAACCAGAAATAATATTCCTGTTTTTTATGTAACCATGCAGTTAGCTACCTCAGCAGGACTTCGGGTCTCCTTGATGTGAGATGTCAAGTCTGTGCTGATGGGGAAATGATCATCATGATGCTTTATGTGTTCATGAAAACAAACATTTTGAACACATAGAAACACAATCTTCAAGTAAGCACTCATAGGAGATGAATTGCATGGATTCTGGCTCAGAGCTTTACTCCAGCACGCTAATCTCCACTTTTAGATCAAACAATACTACATACACAGAACTAAATCCGTGACATTATCCACAGTTATGTACATGTGTAAATGTTAACCCTGAAAACTCATTTTCAAGCTTATAAATAGCCCTATAATTACAATACTTTTGATCAGGTTTCAGAAAAAGTGCAATTTTGCCCACTTGACACAACAGGAAAAAAAATCAAGTTGCTTTTGCTATGTCCCTTGTCATAAAGAAGCCCCTCAGCATCAGCTGAGATAAACTCTCTAGAATACATTTATTTTGTCTCCAACAGAAAAAAAACCCCAACAAATCCAAAACCTTCCACCCTTTTACCAAGCAATAACTGAATCAGAACTCAAGGCCTTCATCGCTTTCTGTTGTGCTCCAAAGTATTTCATCTTGCCCAAGGCATTTTGGACTCCCCATGCCACAGTGCTGTGACAGGCATTGCATGTGTGGACCTGACCATAGAGAGCATCCTGCTGCAGACTTTTCATCCCACAGAATAAAACATTTCAACTTCCTAAATCCAGACATCTGTTATCTCACACCACTCATCCAAGAACTGGAAGCTTCTTCAGTAGCACTTCATGATAACCTCAGCTATTAAAACCATTTTAATTTTACATGATCTGACATTATTTTGCACTTACTTCTGCCCTCACTTGCTATGATGGATTTAGAAGGGTGGCTGATAAAGCATTAATACATTTATCTGGTTTTATGCAAACAGAAACAGCAAACTTGGGTTTTTGTGCACTGGATTTAAGTTCAATGTGATCACAAGAATATGTTAACATAGTAAAATCTCTGATGAATAATTCAGGCTGTTAGGATTGAAACACTGAAGGAACCATTTTCAGATGACTGTGTTGACAGGATCTGATGTCCAATATGTTCAGTGCAATGGAGAATGAGTTGGAAAGCCCGTGAATGTAATTTTTCTAGTTCATTTACTTCTCATCAATAATAAGTGGCATTATGCATTCATTTCAGATTCCCTACTGGAGAGACTGGAACATTCATGCTAGAAATGAAAAGTGCATCACAATGACGTCAATACCCAGATGCAAGAATGAGTCAGTCTTGTGCTTCTGACCAAGACAGCATTCAGAAGAGTTAAAAAAAAAAATTCCCAGTATGACCACAATATTTACAATAAGGAGAAATCGTGTGTGAGTTATGCCACACGTGAGTTCTCTCTTCTGCTGGCAAGTTCAGGTTGGTAAGTGATATGCTTTCTCCAGTGCCTTTACATACATGCTAGCCTCTGGCCAGACTGTCAATCTGCAAACAACATGTTAACTAACTCCTATGTTTGCTTTCACATAGCCTTTTATCCCTGCCAGGCTAAGATTTCACAAAGTCAAAAACAATTTGCCTGGATCTCAAAGATTTTAAGTGTTGGCCCACTGATTGATTTTGCAGATAGAGACCAGATGAATGCATCACAAACACGAACAGCAAAGCATTACAATCAACTTCTTTATGTGAAACGAACCATTGAAAGTCTCCCTCACTCCCCCAAGATATTCAGTATTCAAGCTCATCAACTCACAGTCATCATTTTAAATGTGATTTATGTAATCACACGCAGGTCTATTGAGCACAATTAACCTATATGAATATATCTCCAGAAAAAAAACTTTCACTATTGCAGTTGTAATTAGTAAATAGCAAATTCTCTGCTTGCTAGAGAAACAGAGGTCACCCACAGAATCACAGAATTCTAGGGGTTGGAAGGGACCTCGAAAGATCACCTAGTCCAACCCCCCTGCCAGAGCAGGGTCACCTACAGCAACAACCCCATAGGTCAGCAGGCTGTACAGCACAAGAGAAAACAGGTAGCTCAGCAAGGCTCACACCCAAAACAGCACAGTTTTTTCACAAAGCAGACGTGTTACACATCCATTTATCACGTGCCTCAAAGTTGTCCCTTAGGTGGGGACATCTCACAAGCTGCTGAATGCTCAGACCTGCCAACTCCCTTGTTTTTACCAACACTCCTGGTCTGTGTCTGAAACACCGAGCAATGCAAAGCAGAGTTATAAACTGTGGCAAGCATTGCTCAACAGGCTGAAGCATCCATCAGTGACTGCCAAGGCAATATAAAACCATTCTCCACACACATCCAGTAGAATTTTCCCCTGGGCTGCCCAGGACTCGAGGACAAACAGGCGCATTAATGGGATGGTGTTACCCATCCTAGCAAACCACCCCCTTTAAGGAAAAAAATGAGCTCATTGCCCCTTTCCTGGCACTGTGAACTTCTTCCAGTCAACCCACACTCATACTGGTAACTCCTGACTCACAGGATCTTCTTTCTATTTACAAACTCCAAGGCTAAGCCAAAGCTGGCTGGTAACATGGCAGCTGGTTTGCAGAGTTTCAGCTCTCCTTAGGCTTTAAATCAAATATATTCAGAAAACATATGTCCCAAATCCTAGAGCTAAAGCACAGACCAATGATTTCTAGATTTGTGCAAGATGAAAGTGCCTAGAGAGTGGATTTTCAGAGGCATTTTGTCAACCAGTGCAATATTGAAAAATAGCTATCGGCACTTGAAAGCACTGGAAGCATCTGGAGGGCTGGCTCAGTGGTTGTCCACATCAACGCACCAGGAGAAACATTTTCAAACTTCGTCTCTTATACACAGAGCTGTCTTTCTAAGATTGCAAAATTGAACTGCATCACAGCTGTGGTATAAAACTAACTAATTTAATGTTTTGACCATAAAATCATAACTTTGACAAAGACACAAGATTTAAAATTACTTTTTGTATGATTTCAAGAGGAGCTTATTATCTAAATTTCAGACGCAATCAATAACATTACTTTTTGGTATATCCCAGCGTACATGATTTATTTGCAGTAATGTTCCATAATTACAGCTGATATAAAATGACTAATCAACTTCACATTGCGACACTAATTCATCACAGTTAACCATTCCACTTGCAACTTCATCTCTATTTGTTATTTAACATGTTTTTAAAAGATGAATGATCCTTAAATAAGCCAGTGAAGCACAGTCCTTCACGGAGATTTGTATTTATATGTGTGTACATATATATATATATACACACAGACATACAGAACTATGTAATGCTTTCTGTTTGTTGAAATATTTTACAAACTTGAAAAGGTGGCCCATTTCCAATGCAATTCACAGCAGACGAAATGATTGAATATTTGACAAGTGACAGAAATCAAGCCAGTTTCTACTTCCTTTCAGCTCTTGTCATTTATTTTATTGGATTACAGTTATTAGAAGCTGGGGGAGGAAAGTGGGCAGGAGTAAGGGATTAGGTTCAGTTATTCAGTCGACAATGTAACTTACTCATTTTGGCAAATACCGCAATGCCTATTTTTACACAGCCCATCGCTCCGCTTTCCCTAAGATGTGCTTTCACCCACACACCACTTGTGCACTGTACAAGTCACATTCCTTATGTAATGGCAACATTTCATCTCTGATACGTAGGCTTGTGCCAGAGCATGTGAAAGGGGGAGTGAACTCGTAGAAAGGAACCAGCTGGAGACACCGACTCAGTGCACGAGGAGCAGGCTCAGCACAGCTCCCTGCTGGAGGGATGCTGAGGGCTTTGAAGGTCCTCAACAAAAGTAAATAGGAAAAGAATAAGCATAGCTGATACAAACTTGAAACTACAAATCAAAACCAGTCAGTATGGTATGCAAGAATTTACAGCACAAAAATCTCTTCAGCATCATTCAAAATGGCCAGCAGAGTTTTTCAATGTTTTTTTTTCTAAGTCCCTCCATGACGATACCATATATTGCTATTAGTAATATACTGCTATAACTCTGCTTTGGCAACATTGATTTTTGCTCCCTACACATAAAAATAAAGTTCAAAATTAAAGGGAATTTCTCCTTTTTCCTATAATTTAAAGTCTGTAACTATAAAACCGGTATTTCAAGCTTCAGCCAGTCACATGGCTTGCTTCCTCACATTTTAAAAAGGATCAATTTACAAGAGAAATGAAAACTGAAGTCAAACCAGCTTTTTAGTGATGTTTTTTGCAAAACTATATGTGGTTATTGCTTATGTGAAAATCCTAAATAGGAAGTTAAAACTAGCTCAATAAATCATTTTACATGGTGAAGCTATGTGCTTGAGTGTGTGTATATATATATATGTATTATATTACATTGGTTAACAATCACGATTACTTCTCTATTTCAAAATTTTCATAGATAGCATCTAGAGATTTTAAGCAGTTCACACCCAAAACATAAAAGATTAAAATTACTTATATTTGCCTTTATGTATTACTGATTCAAGAAACAGAAGGAAAAAACACCCGTATGCCAGTACAGAAAAATACAGCAGTATATTAACTAACAAGCTTACATATAAAACAGCAAAGAGACCAGTGGATTGAAAAAGCTCAGGAATTCAAAGGCTGAAAGATGACTGTTGTCCCAGTCCTCCAGGACACACATTGTAACCAGTTACTTTGCTCTACTGACTACTCAGCAGCTCGACACCAACTCACTAACTTCTCTGTAAAAGTCCATGACGTGACTTCTAAAAAATTTGTATAGAGCAAATTGAATGATTGTGTTGTCCACAATTACTTTGTAAGTTACTGTCAACCAGAGAAAGGTCAGTTAAACATGCTAAAATACAGGGTGTTTCAAAAATGTGGACTCAATTTGAAATCACTATATCTCTGCAACCATGAACCACCCCTGAATGAAACTCTCACCACCTGAAAGGGCAGGGCATAGAGTTACAAATGACTATGGCTAGATGCCTCTCCCAGCACATGAACAGCCCCACAACACAAGGCGTTGGGTCCATCTTTTTGAAGCATCCTGTATAATTATTAAATGATAAAATAATTTCAATAACAAGCACAACAGACATCTATCTAGATACCTTGCAAGGAAACCAGCATCCTTGACTGTGCTATCTAGAGAAACAAATGCATACAAATAGATAATAATAATAAAGCAGAGTCATTGAGTAATTTGAAAGATATAGTGGCTCTCCTTCCTACAGAGATTAAAATTATATAGCAAAAATAAGATAGTAATGAGCTAATTCCCTCATCATCATTATTATTAGCCTGTACAGTTTATGTAAATGTTAACAGGGGTTGTCAAGACAGTTAGATGATAAAGCATAAGCAGCAGACAGATTGGTTAACTTTAGCATCTGAATTTACATTCTAGCTAAAGAGAATGATTTAGATATAGATTTCATTTGAATTAAAATATACAAAAGTATTTTCATAAAAAGACTTTGTTCCCTATAGATCTGTACAAAAAAAGCTGTCACCAAAATAGAGTTGTTTTAGCAGATTTCTTTCTAAAAAGACAGGAGATGGATGATATGAAAGTAAACATCAAATACATTCACTTTACGCTATGCTCTTCCCAGGGTCATGGAGAGACTCTAACATCTGCATGGTCCTCTCAGCCTTGTCCCTCCACAGAGCAAAGCTGCACGTGAAACAGGGCACTAAGCCCTCAAGTGAAGGGACTCACTGTGGGATGGCACAAATGGACCAAATCAGCTTCATGCAACAGATCACTATCTCTTATAAAAACTCCTGGTTTACACTGGCACGAGCAAATTGGGTTTTTAATGCCCTGGATGGTGCCAGCATTGGCACAGGTGATTTTTTAGGGGAGATCCATTGCCAAACAAGCTGGAGGTCAGGCTCTGCTCTTTTTTTTTTGCCTTGCAGGGAGCCTGCTCTTTGCAGAGACTAAAGCGACACAAAGACAGGGAAGAGATGGCATGGGACTCTGGCTGGTTTCTGGCTGTTGGGGTCAGCACTGTCAAAAGTCCTCCAGGAGCACTGACATGCCATGACCCTTCAGAAACAACCCAGAGCCCAGTAGGGGCCTGCAGACTATAAAATATATATAATCTTTGTAGTTTTTTATTTAATGTCAATAACTCAATAAGGTGAAATAGTGCCTGCTTTTTTTCATATGAATATCTTCTAGGGTTTTTTCCATTTCTGTAGGAATTGTAAGATCTTCTATAAAGTCTAGACACAATTTTCACAATGTAAGCCCTAATTAGACACCAACATTGTTGTTTCCAGAACAGACAGCTGTTGTCAGCAAAACAACACTGTGCATCTGGAACAACTCAATATATTATTTAAACAGGGTGTTAGTTTTCGGAAAATACAAACTTGAGTTCAATTCTATGGATACAGAAAATCTGGCTGCCTCAGGGAAACAGAAATGCTGAAATATTTTGTCATTTCATTTGAACACTTTTGAAATAATATTGGCACTACCTCCATGCATAAAACATACTGCAGAATATGATAGGAAGGTAAGCTGTGAAAATAGACAAAAAATTATCTCAAAATTAAATTGATTACTTCAGCACCGCTAATTATGATGCCATTGAAAGATATAATTCAGTCAGCCAGAAGAAAAGATCAATTGGAAGGGAAATAACCAACTAACTGTGGTGATACTCAAAATTAAAACACCTAAAAAACTGCAAGGAATTTTCATGATGCCTTAGGAAATCACCAGACAACTGTTCGAGCTGTTCTTCAGGACATGCTATATCTAATGGCACACTTTGTCCCCAACCAAATCCTGCAACCCTATGCAGTTCCTTAGGCAGACTGTATAGCAAAGTTTTCAAACATCTTTAGTTCTGCTCCTACACCACACTCATCTGTGTTGCTCTCATTATGACTGGGGGTGGAGACAGGTTTTCTGACGGAATTTCATTCAGTGCATGTGACTGGATGCAAAAACACTCAACTAGAAATTCTGAAGATAAGAAAGGAAGCCAACCTCATCTGCAGGAGCACTGTGCCACAGTCATATGCTATTGCTGCTGAGTTGAAGTTCCTTGTTTCCATAAGGTGGCTGCAGCCATTTTCCTACCATTCAATGCAAGTCTGCATGATGTGGATGCCATCAAAGTATTAAATCTTTTTTTTTACTCTAACTGCATAAAAGAATAAAGGTGGGATTACGTATGCTGGCACACACACACTGTGCATCTACAGCTCATAAAAGCAACAAATCCAGTAAATTGCAATGACCATTTTTGCCAAGCAAAAATGAAATACATCATCACTTCCAGAAAAAAAAGTCCGCTAACTCTTGAAAGTCAATGTTGTATTTGTATATAAAGTGATCTAAATATTACTCTTTTCAGCCAGCATGAATTTGAGGAAAAGGAGTTTTAATGACTATGCTACTGAGAGATACTTAGCAGTAATTTAAAAGTATCTTGAACTAAAAGTAACCTTTCACAGTGTTGCTCTACTCCAAGTATGTACTTGTTTGAAATACAAGATCTTAAATCACTGACTTTTTAATAACCACAGGAATAAGGAAAAGATGCAAATAAATGAAAAATGCACCACTACATGCATTTCAGAGATAAAAAGGGTAAAATGATCTTAAACAAGAACTGTGACCCATTGCAGAGTAAAGGTCACTCACACATAGAAGTCCAGGTAAAGATGAGAGTATATCATGGGCATGGAGACCTAGGCAGCAGAAAAACTAAATCCAACTTAAAACAGCAGCACAGAGAAACCAAATAAACAGATGAAAAAAAAATAAAAATCAATTCACAGAGCACACAGGATAAAAGGAAAGACTGGAAAAATATGATTTAGGAGGGCATCGGAAGCATGGAGAAACTCCTCTTAGGGTAAGGAAGACCATCTGTCATGCATGGGACTCCACTGTCACCAGAGTTTGGCTGTGGTTTCATGGAGACACCTACAATGACTTTACAGGTGTGAAAGAAGACCACAGCTGACGAATACCAAATCACCAAACTCAAGATGTTGACCTGGAAAAGCATTATCTAAATGTGTCACTCTCACCACTCTGCCATTACAGTGAAGTTTTGTTGACCACTCAGCTAACTCTCTGGACTGCAAATGCACAGAAATCGTGAGAAAAGAAGAGAGGCTCTGAATTTGAGCTTTGCTTTCCCCCACAGCACAAAGTTTCCCTGTGAGGACAGATGTTTGCTAAGATTATTGTTTATTTAGTTACACTAATCTTCTCTCTGAAATTTGCATTTACATTTTTATTTGTGGAACCAAGATGAAGAATGACATATTTTAAGAACAGAAAAAAACAAATTCAGGGAATTTATTGGCATGGTCTCTTAATATAGACAGAGATATCTCAAGAGCAAAGCAAGAAGAAGGCCTAAGGGGGGCACTTTACTATTTGAATTTTCAGGCTCAGTCTCCATTTACAGGACTTCGCTTTGGAAAAGCTTTTGGAAAAAAAAAATTAAAGAGAGATGGAAAGGAAGGTTTGCCCCTTAGCTGTTCCTGCTGAGGCTGCATAAGGAATAGATTTATAATGTTAATGTTTTCTGCTTCCATAGATATGACAAATATGTATCTTGCAATTACAAAAATGAGATATAACTAATGACACATCTGAGTTTTAAATAATGAGATAGCATCTTGGGAAGCATAATTAGAGAATCAAGGGTGAATCTGAGGCCGTTTCAGCACCACTACCTTTCCAATAGCTCTGAGATTTCCGTTTGTCAGTATAACAGAAAATTCAAGTTAAGACCTAGTAAAAATTCAAGTAAGCGTTGAGGTTGCTTCATGTCTCTGAAAATCCCTCTCCATTGCACTGATTAAAGAACGTTGCAGTGCCAGTAAAAGAAGTGGAGTGTAGTAGGAAGGGCAGCACCTGCCAAAGTGGAGAAATAACAGAGCAAAACCAAGGAAAATGAGGGAGGTGAGATCTACAACACACTACTACCAAAATCTCTCTCGTTTTCCAGCCCCATGGAGGTGTACTGGCATGGGAGCTCAAAGACATCCAGCTGAGGGCAGAGATGAAATCACACCACACTGAACAGTTAAAATACCCTTTACGGGGCAAGCCCAAAATGCACATTAATTAGTTATTAAAAAACAAGGGCAACTTTTTTTGAAAACTTGCTTATTGCACATCTGAATTACAGCTGCTTTGTACAGTAAAGACAAACAAAGATGAAACAGAAACTAAGAATCAAAACCAAATTTCTGGCTGTCTTTATAAATTTGCAGTTATGTTCTTGTTTAGGGGAAGTCCATCAGGACCAGTTCACTCTCTGCATTGCACCATTCCAACAAATGCATCTCTATTCTTTCTCATAAATAAAATTTATTTTTCTTCTTGGCTGATGGGATGACTGCATACCAGTAATTCATCTTTGTCTATAGAAACACTTCCTGACACTGCTCTATGATGTGTTCTTTAAATGATGCTACTTTCTACTCGTCCATTATCTCTTTGGCTGCACATCAGTGCTGCTCCATGGGGCTCTCCTCCTGCTGTTCTTACTCAGGCAAGACTCCAGCGATGCCTCTAACATCCCTGTACGAGCAGGTTTGCTGCACACAGGAAACACTTTATTTCTTCATTATGGAAAAACTGAGAGGGAAACAGTTTTCTTTCTCACTTACAGCATTGCATTCAAGAGCCTTGAATATAATTAAGTGCCTACTTCAAAGTCCTTCCTCTTAGTTTCAGTCTCTTTCCCACAGTTCCTCGTGTATAGTGAAAAATTTTTTTATTCATTCTCCTCTATATCAAAGACAATTTTTTACTACAAGGAACTGAGCAAAACCATCACCTAAGTGAACCAGAGAGCACATTAATAAACTAAAGCTGTCCAGGGCAAGGGGTCTCTTCATGCCTGATGGCAAAGTACCAAGCAAGGATACCCTGTTGGGTGGGAAACAGGCTGGAAAGCAAATCTGTGCTTCAGACAGAAGGAACCAGCCCATTATGCCACAAGGCAGAATAAGCCAGGACTGCTGTAACAGGCAGTCAGTGTTTTCAGGTGTGTGGATAACCAGTATCTCTGAAGGGTGCTAATGATACCCAATTAGCCATTCCCTCTTGGACCTTCCAGCCCAGTTCACTGCCAGTTTATTCTTTTTTTTTTCCCTTTTGTATTCAGCTTTCCCTATCTCCATCTTAGTCTGCACACTTTAACACATAAGCCATAAGCTTCCCAGACACAAGCTGGCTGAGGTCAACTGGGACCAGTTTCAGGGACTATAGCTTTGCTGTTTGTGCCAAGCTTCCCTCAGAACTCCTCTTTACAGTTTGGACAAATAGTTTCCAAATAGTCAAACTGTTTTGTTTTGATAAACATTTCATAAATGTTTAATTAACTGAGATGAGGGACAGGGGTGGGAGAATTATGAAAATGGAAAAAAACATTTCCTGTGAAACACAATTTATTTTTTAAGAACCTTCCAAAACCAGTCACTTCTTAGGAATGAGTTTGCTGCAGAATAGCTCTTTTGTGACCCGTTGAGAAAATACAGATCTAGCAAATCCATTATCCTCATTTTGCATGCGGTTAATTTCCCTGAATTTTCAAGCATAAATGAATCCATAAGGGGCAAAAAGTAACCTCATATTAAAAATATCTAGATGGACCTTGAACAGATTCTTTTCTATATTATTGATATTTGCATAAATTTTCTGAACAGTATGGAATGTATGCTGGGGAGAGATGAGGGGGTAATCTGTCTGCATTTTGTCAATTGTATCATTTTAACAACACCATAATCTAAACCAGTATCAGTATCAGCAGCATCTTTTGCAATATATCTAATTGCTTGCAGCAAATAATTTGAACCCATGGAGAAGTATCCACCAGTAACTGTAGAGTCCCAACCATGACTCACTATCACTTCTAAAGATGTGGGTTTTGGACATCAACAACAGTGACGCTGATCTTATAAAACTGATTAATGGTTGGATGTGTTGGTTAACATCCCAATGCAAGTCCTTACATAAAAATAAGCAATCCAGAGAAGCTGGAACATTTATAAAACTGGAGCCAACAAGCCACAGCAAGGGCACTGGTTTGTTTATTCATATTTAACAAATTCAATCCAGTCTAGGTATTCCCTTACCCTGTGTATTCATTTTTTATTAGTCTAACAATCTTTTACTGCTGCATAATATTCTTTGTTTACATTGAACCAATATAGCTGTTGCTATCACTTTGCACTTAAAAGCATAGTTTCTGTAGGACTGAATGAATTACCCCATTAAATTGACTTTCAACCACCTGTCACTTTTGCCATCCCTGATGCTAAACACGTCCTTTTAACTCTTGTTTTTCCACCAACCTTAGAAAAGGTCTCTGAGACATCAGTCTCAGAACACATAACAACACACTACTTGGTGGATCACTTGGTGAACAAATGATTCATTTTGTCTGAAATTATGGACTCTGCCTCTTCACCAAGAAAACAATGACAATGAGTAGTCAAATCATCAGGAAAGTCAGTTTGCCTGTAAACACAGGTTTGAATAACATAGGAATATGGAGTTTTAGATATTTTGCAGGTTAGAGATGGGGAGCACACCACACACAAGCTGGTAGTAGCTATGGTCCATACCCTGACCACCAGCTCCTGCTTTGGCTTGCAAGGATGAAGCCCTCAGCAACAAAGAAGACATCTTTAAAAATAGGAATGGAAGCCTACAGCATGACAAACAGGCAATCATTTCTTTAAAAGCATTGCATTTGTTTCACCCCTAAGCTTGCCAGAGGCACAACATAAACTTCTCCACAGCTGTATTTTTATAAGCCTTGGGGATGAGTCTGCTAGAAGCAGCATCTAGCAGTAAAGAGGTGCAGGGTAAATTCCATTAGCACACAAATACCAGAATGGCAAAGGCTAGAGAAAATGCAAGAACAGATAAGTAAATCAAGTGCATAGATTAGATAAAAATAATGAAGCCCAGATTTCATCCAGTTTGACCAAAATATGTAAGCAAAGGACTCCTGCATTTTCCTTCCAGCCAAAACACTGGCTGCTTTTAATAACAGTATTCTGAGAGCCACCTTTAACAACTGTATGAAGAACTGAGCTGTGATGGGCTATGGGGAACTGAGAGCTGGAGCTGTCTTCACTGTTTGTAATTCCTTGCTTCTAGGGTTTGGTTTTCTAGTCTTTAAACATAACCAGAACAAGATTCAGTTACTGTCAGTAGGAATTAAGATCAGCTGAAAAAATGAAAGGATAGGAAAAGAAAGAAAAAAGCACATTTGCAAGAAAATTGTAGTCCTGACGTCTAATATAATAAACTTAAAAATATGCATATCATCAGCAAATATGCTGATGTCTATGTCTGTATCTTTCTTCATGCACTCACCTTGTAAATTTTGCTTCCCGGGTAGGTGTGTAACAATTTGGAAGACAGCTCAGCCCAAAAGACAGTGACCAAGCCCATTCATACAGACTCATTAGAATGACAGCAAGGATCCCAGCGCATGGTTTATGTGGAAGGGAAAGGAACATTAGTGAGAATAAAGACAAAGGCTAACCCAACCTTTTTAGTCATATTTTGTCAGCCACTGAATTGCTGCCCACCCTAGGCACCAGCTACAGCAGCTGGTTACCAACACTTCAGTTTGATCTAGGGAAACAACTAACAGCCCACCAGAAACCCCCCAAGAGCTGACTTTGATGACTTAAAAACAAGAAAATAGCCCAACTACCTATAAACCAAAAGAACTGCTACTAATCCTAATGGCCCCAGAGGACTCCTCATCAAATTTTCTAGTCACAGCACGGTTTATCCCTCACCAGAAAATTGGGAATAAATACATCCACACACTGCTACACAGTAAAGAAAAGAGCTGAGGAAAAGCCATCAAACTGTATGCTTCAGAGCCCCCCAAACTGCACCCACTCCAGATGACATGCTGGCTATCATGGAAAAGAGATGCTAAATCTTCTCCCATTCTTCTCCCATGCATTGGCCTCCTGTTCCAGCCCTCAACTCACTGCAGCTGTGCCAACACAGCTCTCATGGGCACCACACTACAAAGCAGCAATGATCCACCCTGCAAATGACCTCTGGTTTCCTCATCCCAGCAAAACTTTACTTGTAACCTCTCAGCAGCACTAACAGCACAGTCACATGAATACACCCCTCATTTGGACTAGATGATCTTTCGAGGTCCCTTCCAACCCCTAGGATTCTGTGATTTGAGGGGTCAACACACCGCAGCACCCAGAAGAAGCTTCTCCAGAGATCTGTGTGAGGTCTGAACTGACTGGAAGGTCATTGCTTATATTTAATTCAGGTATCTTTTTAAATTTTTATTTCTTTTTAATTTTAATTCAGGCATTTTTTTGCTGGATATTGGGCTTTAAAACAAAATACAGACCATCAGATGTGGAAACACAATAAGCCCATGCAACAAAATCAATTTTCAGTTGTGCTGTTCTGCATTGTTAGAATCACCAAGGTCCTCTCTTCTGTCTTCCTCTGTCTCCTCTGAGACTATGCATTCCCAACACAAACATTCACATTTCCATTTTTATCTTATTATACTCAGATACGATGCAACCTGTATTTAGCAATTCATTATCATTTTCAAGGGCAAATATTTTTTCTGTAATCCCAACTATGCCATTATTCTCTTTTTATTACACATACTTTAAATGTCAAAATCCATCTCCTAGAACTAATCAAATACAAAATAAGTCTAGCAAGAGAAAGTGAGCTTGAAAGGGGTATTCCAGATCAAATAAAATCTTAAATGCCCTTTCTTTAAGGGAGACCTTGCCTATTGTTTATATTTATAATTATAATTTATAATTATTTATATTTGTATTTTTATATTATTTATATTTAAATTATGTTCAGGTTTTGAAAAGATCTTCCAGGTACAACATATGGTAGACCAGGTTCATGCTTGTCACAGCTCTGTGGAAATTACCCCCAACCTGGGGCAGCACATATTACATGGCTAAATGCTGAAGAAGAATTAATCTGAATGTTACGAAAGAGGGAGGGAAGAAACATCATCACCATCTCTGATTTTAGCCTCTCTTTTACTCCCAACATGCCATCAGGAAAAGTAAAAGCACAAAGACAACGTTAATGCAATGAATGACTATTTTATGAAAATGAAAGTCTGTCAACATCAGATGTTCAAGTGTTTGAAATTAAGCTTGTGAGTTACCTTTTCCGTAAATTCCTTTCCCTATGCAGTTTACCAGAGCTATTTTCCTCTCCCAGTAGTGCTTTATTGCCAGCATTAATCTTAAATAACATACAAATAATTTATTATCTTTTAATGCAGGTGGTAAAGTTTATCTGATACTGCAATACATTTAACTAATTTTACATTTGTAGTACAAAACTCTTCTTGGGGGTTGGTTTTGGTTTTTGGTTTTGGTTTGTTTTTAACAAGAAGTCCCAAAGTAATGCCTCTCTCAAGGTTTATATAATTCTTTTTAAAGTACTGTGTGATTTAAATTGTTTTTAATGTTTGGAGGTTTTAAAATAATAAATCGGTTCAGCACAGGGCTTTTATTTTTCTGGCCTCTTAATCAGTTCAGAAAGTATTTCTGCATGGTTCAGTTTCTGACAAAGCTGTACCAACACCACAGATTAGCTGGCTTAGCAAGGACAGTATCTCAGGACTCCAAAATTTCCATGCAATTCAACCAAGTAAGTTGTTCAACTCTTTTTAGGCTGTAGCTCCTTCAGTGAGTACAGAAATACATCAAGTCTTAAGATATCTGTAGTCTGCTTCTAGGCTACAGCTGGGATCTTGTTTCCACTCCCAGCTTGATCAGCCCATTTCAGTTACAAATGGGATCCTGTGCACTAACACCAGTTAGTATGTTTCTGTCCAATTTACCTCCTTCTTGATTCAGATAAGAAGCTTGATATATTTTGTATTATACTTGCCAGGGTCTTCATAACCTAAAAACTCTATTTTCTCCAATTTTGGGCATTCACTGAAAAAAATACATTTACTTTTGTAGGATATCATTGATAAGACTAGACTACAGCTATCTTGTCTACAGAATGGTATTTTGGCCTGTATTCACTACTAGTTTTAACACTGACTTGCTTCTTTTGAGCATCTCTGATGTCATCTTTGGGTGCCCTCACACAGATGGGCAAGAAAATGATACCCTGTGTAGTGTCATCTAAACTTACAGCAACTCTGTAAATATCTATTCCTCATCTTAACATGCAGATGGAGATGAGTCAAAAGAGCTGACAGTGACTTCAAGTGGCTGTCTTCTCTTTTTCTCTGTTATGAGGCAGGATAAAAAGCATATATAATCTTCCTTTACTAGAAATCATCCAACCGGGTTTTAACCTGTAGTGAATTAATCAGCGAAGTTGTCACAACTTCCACAAGCAGCCAGCTCTAATGCTTCATGGTCTCTGTAGCTTGAAAATATTTCCTAAGTCAAAATTCATTATTTACTTCTCTTATTTTCTGTAATAATTAATGGAAGTTCTTTTCATAACAATCTTTTATGTATTGCAAAGTTACAGGAGCTCTCTTTAGTCAAAAGAAATTCAGTTTGATGAACCTGTGCTCATCAGTCACATATTCTGTATCTCTCATCACTCCACCCTTTGGACACTTCCATTTGTCTGCAGATTTCTAAAAGATGAAGTGTAAAACTGTACCTCTTTAGAATAACATCAAAACTCTTGCAGTCATCACTCAAAGCTTTTTAGTGACAACGTGAAGTGGTTCCTTTATATCTGCACAGCATTCCTGGTGCCAGTGGACCTAAAAATCAAAAGTTTTTTACTAAGCCAAGTCCCTGCTCACAGGAGCCCCATGCTGGGTAGTCAATGAGACTGTCATTGGCAGGATCCCCCACTGTGTACGCTTACCGAGTTCACAGTCAATTCTAATCCACACAAACTTCTCATGAAGCTCTAAACCTTACATACTACAAAAGAAATCTTCATAGACATTCCCCTAAAGTGCAGTGAATCCTGTTACATTATCATATAATCATAGAATCATTCCAGTTGGAAAAGACCTTCAAGATCATCAAGTCCAACCATCAACCCAGGACTGCCAAGTCCACCACTAAACCATGCTCCCAAACGTATTTTGAACACCTCCAGGGACAGTGACTCTACCACTTCCCTGGGCAGCCTGTGCCAATGCCCGACCACCCTTTCTGTAAAAAAATTTTTCCTAATATCTTGAAATTCCCCTGGTGCAACTTGAGGCCATTCCCTCTTGTCCTATTGCTCATCACTTGGGAGAAGAGACCGGCCACCCCCTCACTCCAACCTTCTTTCAGCGAGTTGTAGAGAACAGTAAGGTCTCCCCTGAGCCTCCTCTTCTCCAGACTGAACACCCCCAGCTCCCTCAGTTGTTCCTCATCAGCCCTGTGCTCCNTCCCTAGTCCTGCTGGCCACACTGTTTTTGATGCATGCCAGGATGCCGCTTACCTTCTTGCCTACTTGTGCATGCTGCTGGCTCATTTTCAGATAGCTGTCTACCAGCACCCCCAAATTCTTGCCAGGCAGCTCTCCAGCCTTCTTACCCAAGCCTATACCTTTGCATGGGGTTGCTGCAGCCCAGGTGCAGGACCCAGCACTTTGCCTTGTTGAAGCTCTTATAATTGGCCTTGGGCCATTGCTGCAGCCTGTCCAGGTCCCACTTCCTACCCTCAGGCAGATCTACACTCCCAGCCAACTTAGTGTCATCCACAAATTTACTGATGGTGCATTTGATGCCTTCATCCAGATCATCAATAAAGATATCGACCAGAACTGGCNATAAAGATATCAACCAGAACTGGCACCAGTACAGAGCCCTGGAGGACACTGCTGGTGACTGGTTGCCAACTGGATGCGACTCCATTTACTACCATTCTGTGCTCAGCCATCCAGCCAGTCTTGGGCTCAGCAAATGGTACTCCCATCCAGGCCACGAGCAGTGAGCTTCTTCAGGAGAATGTTGTAGGAAACTGTATTAAATGCTTTACTGAGGTCAAGATAGACAATGTCTACTGCCCTCCCCTCATCTACCAGTCAGGTCACCTCATCATAGAAGGAGATCAGGTTGGTCAGGCAGGACCTACCCTTCGTAAACCCATGCTGGCTGGGCCTGATCCCCCAGTTATCCTGCACATGGTGAGTGATCACGCTCAAGATGATCTGTTCCATAACCACCTCTGGCACTGAGGTCAGGCTGACAGGCCTGTAGTTTCCCAGATCCTCCTTCCTCCCCATCTTGTAAATGGGTGTCACATTTGCCAGTCTCAATTTGGAAGATACCAATTTGGAAGAATATCTCCAGTATCAGAAAAGACTTTTTTTAATATATATTATAGGACTCTGTTTATTAAAAGTTCTCTCCCATTGAACCTCAGCACTACTGTCATATGCCTATTTGCTACAGCTATTCCTAAAAACAGACATATTCCTCAATTGAATGAAGTTAGGTAATTTTAGGCAAAAATGAAAATGCATTCCAAACTGTAAAATTCTTAAATACAACTTCACTAGATGAGTAAGACAAACAACCTTATTTGCTTCCTAGGAGAAGGTGTTTTAATGGTACAAAATCCTAGCACAAAATACATAGTGATCCACAAGAAACAACTGTGCCCTTCTCACCTGATAATACAAGGCTCCAGTTGCTGGTTTATGTACAGACTTTACACACACAGCTGCCACGTACCCAAAGAAAGACAGAGTACTAGTTAAAAGAGGACATTCCTAGGATGGAGGAAGATGCAGTTGTTTTTCCTCTGTCATTTCAAAACCATCTGAAGTTACTATGCAGCTATAAAACCAGGCAACTTCAGGGGAAAAAAAATAATTGACATGGTAAATGAGTTGATGGCGGAGGTTTGCATGCCCAGGAAGATCCCTTCTTATCTGAGACTTCAACAAGTGAGTTTTGTGAGACTGCTACAAGTATTTATGGCAAGATAATATTTTTTTAAACAAGAAAATTATGCATGGCCACCTGGCTTTCACACCAAGTCATTCTGGAATTGAGTAATGCACTTGAGCATTTCTAAGATTATACTTGACAGTTTAAAAATACACCCAGCTCCCACCACCCATACATATACAGCAAAATCACATCTGTCAGGGACAAAAGAGACGCGAAGGACAAGGCAAAGGAAGAAAGCAGCCAACAAGGACTGGAAAAATGAGCAAGCCAAACATAACACTGTTCATGGTTACCTGTTATTAGGTGACACTAACTTAACTTCTCTGTCAAACCATCTTCTCCCTCAAACCATCTTCTCCCTCTTAAACCTGTACTTAAGACACAGTGCATATTTTGTCATCTTCAGAAAAAACACTGAAATTTCATTGGAAATGGGACTGTCCTCCAAGACAACTCAGTCTTTAGCTAGCTGCTCTCCAAGCACATGGGATGGGTTTAGGAGAGGCCAGATGTTTGCAGAAGAGTTCTGGAGCCTCTCAGGGATCTACCACTGCTCATGCTGTAGCAATTTAGACTCCCTCATTGCTCACCAAAGGGTGCATTGCATGCTCAGAGTTATCAGTGGAAGACAGAAAATGATAGAGAAACTGATGAGAGACTTGTTGATGAACATAAATTAAAGAAAAGGTCCTTAACCTGTCAACTCCGTCTCTTAGAACTAGGTGAAGTAAAAGGTGGCACATTGAAAAATATAATTACTTACCTTCAAGCTGAAATAAATTATATGCTCTTAAGCCTAGCAGACAGTTCTGAAGTCTGCAGGAGCAGCAGGTAAATGAAAGGTAGCTGCTCTGCACGCTAGGTAGCTCTTAAATCTCTCCTCATTCTTTTCTATACTTGTCTAAGTTGCAAAAGGGACTAAAGGGTCATTTTCTTGAAAATCATGACTGCATAAAGTATAGAAAGCCTGGCAAGAGAAGTGTTCTGACACCAGTCCTGCATCTCTCTGGACACATTTTTCCTTCAATTGAAGAATGTAATTTATAATTTTGGGAGACAATCTTTCCTTCTCTGCAGCAATGAGTCACCACCCAGACACCACAGTAACCTCAGTTACGCACCGAACAGAGGTGGCTCATCACCCTCAGCCTTATCTATTGGCAATGGTGAGGAATAGGCCACCTCTCAGCATCTCTAAATCAAGTCTGATTCAGAGCTATGAAGGAAAGTTTTTCAGGGAATCTAGAAAGAGCTTTACCTCCTAAATTGAGCATCCTGCTAGTGAATAAGCAAAGGATAATTATTTTACCTGGACCTCAGGAGCATGCAAGGCAAATCAATGCAACCCAGGAGGGCTCATGGGTTTATGGTGGCTGAGGAACTGCAGACCTCATATATCTCCCAGCAATACAGATGACTGTTTTGTTGCTTCACTGACTTGTGTTTCAATCTACCTTTTTCATCTTAATTTCTGCAAATTCCTTGATATGTTGGCTATTTCCCAATGGAACTGAGAAACAGAAGAGAGAATATCAAATGGTGTTAAGTGAGATGCAAAAGTGAAATGGTTGAAGAACTGACATAAACCTGGGGAAATTAATTACAAAACTGTCATCCAAAACATCATCAAGAATACAGTCACACATATCCCAAGGCCTTTGCTAAAGAATGTCTAATACCAGATGAATTTGAGCTCTCCAAGCCACTCTCTATCATTTTTCAGCAGTCCTGGTTGAGTGAGCAGGTCCCAGAGGATTGGAGACTGGCAAATGTGACACCCATTTACAAGATGGGGAGGAAGGAGGATCTGGGAAACTACAGGCCTGTCAGCCTGACCTCAGTGCCAGAGGTGGTTATGGAACAGATCATCTTGAGCGTGATCACTCACCACGTGCGGGACAACTGGGGGATCAGGCCCAGCCAGCATGGGTTTATGAAGGGTAGGTCCTGCCTGACCAACCTGATCTCCTTCTATGATGAGGTGACCTGACTGGTAGATGAGGTTGTTTGGATGAGATGTTTGATGTGGCCCTGGGGGACATGGTTTAGTGGTGGACTTGGCAGTCATGGGTTGATGGTTGGGCTTGATGAACTTGAAGGTCTTTTCCAACCAGAGCAATTCTATGATTTCAGAGAAGGAGGAGAAAGCGACTCTCAACATTTCACACATGCTGGAAGCCGATCAAAATTTGGCCATGAAGACAACATTTCCTTTAAATGGGTTTCTCTTCAGCTTGTCAAAATGGTGATAGTTTTAAATAGATCGTACTTTGCAGTTTAATTACTAATGTTTTTTGGTTTGTTATTTGGTGGTCTTTAATTTAGTGTAGATATTAAATTAACACAATAAAGCAAACAACCATTATTCCTCCTCTTAAGACTGACTTTTACAAGACATTAGAAATATTAACAAAAACTTTTGAAAAGCCTAAAATTACCATCTGTGGCAAAACTTCTAAATAAACATGAATGAACATTTCAGCATTTGTTATATACACACATAAGATTTATTATTCTAATAGATTCCTGGGCTTGGAGCCACAAGGCCACAGTCTCCTTTCTCCTTGCATACTCTGAGCTACAGAGACCAGGATTTATCCACTGCTGAGCAAAGCTTCAAGGAGCTGCTCAGAAGGAAGCAAACAAGCCTTGCCTTTTCAAAGAAGAAAGTGGGGGTCTGAATTCCATCTCACACCAGGAGATCACTAACAACAGAAGCCCAGAATGTGTCTGAACTTCTGAAGGCCAGCCCCAGGTAAGAAACCTGAGGACTGAGAAGGAAACAGAAAATTATGGAAATGCCAGTGAAAATGCACTGCTTGTAACCTGCAAAGAGTAAGATTATAAAAGTCATGCTCTGAGAAGCAAAGTCCTGTCCTGTAATAAAGCAAATTTTTTGAAAAATTTGCTTTTCATGAGAAGAAACTGAATTTACTATATCAAATTATACCTTCTCCAGGAATCAGGTGAGTGAAATAAAGGACAGGAGAATTTTGGTACCTTTTGGTACCTTCACACTGAAGCTCCAGGTACGCTCATAAACAGCAATCTACTGCTGACAAAACAGCCCTATGTGCTTCATAGGTGACTGAGAGCAGGACAGAGATTGTGTAAGTAGAAACAGTGTGAGCACCCTTTTGGGGACAGAGGAGGTGAAATGTCCACGTCAGTCTTACAAGGTTCTCTGCCATCTCCAGCACACTGGCCAAAGGAGCAGCTTAATCATATGCAATCCCAGCCAAGGATGGCCCAAACCACAGCTCACACCATTTTTTCCCTAGAAATGCCTAGAATTTCCCAAGAATTGCTGGAGAAGGGCTCACCCACGCAGGCGCAGCCTCCTTGTGCACTCTGTCCAGCATTTACGCAGAGGCTTCTGTGCCCATACAGCAGCAAATGCCAGGTCAGATGCTACAGACATTGAACTTGCTTGACCCTTTATGCTGGCCCTGCATCTGCCTAACAGACAAAAGCAGTCCCACATCTATGATGCTGTTATCAATAAACATTATTAGATAAAAAAATATAATTAGTAGGTGGGAAAAAATCTTCCGAATATCTCAAAATACCAGAAGAGAAGATTAATCTCTTCCATGGCTTGGAAGAAGGAGAAGATTTTAGTCCATGCTCACTAAAATTACAGCAGGGTTTTCAAAGTATGTACCTTGAAAGGGATAATAATAATACATGGTTACCACTTGTTAGCAACAGCCTCTGAGTACATAAAAGAAATAAAAAGCAACGACCTAAGGAGAGCAAAGAGATGTATTATCAGAGGTACCACCCAATGGTCTGATCAACAGAAAAGTAATTTCCAGTGAAAGCTTAGGTCCCTCTTCTGGACCAAAAGAGAGATTACAGCAGTTTGAAAACCCATAGTAATGACTTGTTGCTATGGCTATGAAAAGGCAAGAGCTAGCTTTCTTCAAATGCATACTCAAACAAGAGGACAAGCTACCATGATTACAAGTAATACAGAAATGTTCAGTTTTAGACTTTAAAAATGGTTTTCAGCATCTAAATCAGACACCTTCCCCTTGCCCACCCTGCTCTGGTAAATTCGGAGGCTCCAGGCTGTCCGAGCAGCAGCAAGAGAAGGAACTTTATGAGACAGTCTCTGAACATGTGTGACAACGAGTGACTAAATCTCAGCCCACCTTGCTTTCATTCTTTCCACACACATTCATTCTTTTTATACATTCAGGCTTTTAAGTAGGATAACATATGGATTTAAGGCTTCATGCCCCCATCTCTAAGTAAATTCTTAGTCACAGCCCCAGAAGAGCTGGATGATTCCCCTCTCTTTTATTTAAAAGGTTGCCTTTTCTACAAAACACCTTGATGAAATTCTGACTTTCATTCACATTTGCAATCACCTTGGAAGTTTCTATGGGGATTTGTGTGCTGTTTATCTGTGCCACCAACTTGATTTGCCACTTGCCTCATTTTGATGATCTGGCTAACCATACACTTGCAACCAGGCTCCCTTCTCTGGTCAGCCAAAAACCTTGGAGGCACCAGCTGGCAATAATTTTGGCCTGGGTGGACTCCAGGCAGATGCTGTGGACACTTCCACACCAACCCTGGAGCTCCCTCTAGCCCAGGAGGCTGCTGTGTCACCATTTCCCCAAGCCTTGAACCTTCAAATCCCTCCCATGCCACATGCAACCTGTGTTCAGCACAATGCCACAAACGTCCACCGTAGAAAGCCACACCTCTCACCTGTCATTAGTTTTGGATATTTTAAATTGACCCTTATAATAGAAATACCACCTGTCATAGAGGTCTGGCTCTGCAATTCAGGTGGGTCCAGCTGTTCCCAGCACAACCCACAGGCAGGGCAAATGCTCAGACACTGAACCACAACACTCTGGGCATCAGCCCCAGCTGGCAAGCATCAAGCCCACCAGCAATATAGGAAACACTGCTGAATCCAATTACTCCATCATCTCTACAAGACATATTGCTTCAAGGCTTGCACAAGGCAAAGCTACATCCTGAGACAGTCCTTGAGCTGGAGGAAAGGACATTTCTTGGTGAATTGTTTCACTGACTCAGTAACACAGCATTCAGTTCAAGTTTCAGCGGGACTTCTGTCACAGGCTGTAGAGGGGTTCATAGGCTCCTTTTGTCCGTGAAATCTGCCTATCCCTGGCCTGAAACAGCTCTGAATGCAGGTGGTATACACAAGCCTAGCAAAGCTGTGCTCTCTGAAATCAATTTAAGTTTTGCCAGGATGTCACTAGCAATCCCTTTTGCAGCCCAGGCTAACGTAAGGCTTGAGATAATCCAAGTTAGTGTCTGAACTGAGATCTCTGTATGAAATCTTCTGGCAGAACTGATTACGCCCCGACTTTGCAGTGACCTTCTGTCCAACATGTTGCTTCTACTTACACAGTATTCCCACAGCATCGAAGTCTGCAAAGGGTTAAAGTGCACCTACAATCCTAAAGCCCATTTTCACATCTACCACTCCCTCTGAAGTCGGTTTGTAGGAGGAAAGGCAATACTATGCCATCTCACCCCAAAACGTTTTACAGTCAGTATCAGAAATCCTCACCGTGACATAGCAAACAACTGAACAGCCTCCAGCCAAGTACAACACACATTACCTTCCCAAAAGGGTTGGAGCTCTAGCCACAAACCACAACTGGCAAATTAATAATTTAGGTTACCGAAGGAAAAAAACCCCACATAATCTTGAAGACAGTTCTGAAGTACCTGACTTCCAAACACTAAAAATTATATCTTATGCTATTAAAATATAAAGCAAGCTCAGCGTTACAAACCAGGGCAAGAAATTTACAGAGCTCAACATACAGAATTGAATTATAACAAAAAGTCACTTCCCTATCCTGAAGATTGGCAGCTTCTCTGCTCTAGAGAGAAACACTTTTGAACAGATTGGTTTTTATGAAAAGAGAGGAATAATGTTTCCATATGGAAGGCTTGGTGGTTGTTTGGTTTTGGTTGTTGTTTTTCTTTTTTTCTTAATTGACATATGCATTTCAGATGTAGCCATAAATTAAGCATTATCATGAATGTTCACAGCAGCATGCTCAGCATTGAAGTGCTCAGCTGTAAGAGACCCACAAACCACCAAAGTAGAAACTACACGTAGAGAAATCCAGTAGAGAAGTCCCAAATGACTTATGGGTATCATGCTGCCTTAAGACCATCCAACACTGTTCACAACTCTGTTTTGCTTTCTACAAGTAAATTTTTCTTCAGGTTGGGAAAAATAATTTCATTGTCTGTCCCAAGCTGTTCAGCATCCTCTAATAATTACAAATCTTAAGAGAGTGTAAAGGGAAATCACTGCCTGGGTGTTACAGCTTTGGCTAGCATCAGCGTTAGTGGAATAGCCACCCAATGCAAAATCCCAAGAATACTTGTAGTAAAGTAAGGAAAGTCTCATAGGGTATACATGTCCTTTTCAAGGTAACTGCCATAAGGTACCAGGGTTTGGGCTTCCCCATTGAGATAGTTGCCACCACAAAATGTTTATCCTCTGAAGAGAAGGAACAAATACAGTCAAATTCCAAGACAGCAGGTCCTTGGGTACCCAGGGAGGGACCTGCCCACCACGATCATGGTTTGAGTTCCTATTGCAAACAGTATATATTAGTACCTTTGATTTTTTTTCATGCCTTCCACATCTGTGTATTGCAAGCAAGAAGGTTGAGCATCCAGCCAAGGAGGAATCTGTTTTCCTCTCTTTGACTGTAGTTTCACAGTAATCTCACAGAGAGCAAAGAGTAGCCAAAGTGCCCACTAGTGACCAATAAAATCAGAAAAAACCTAGCCATCACAGCAGGAACAGTCTTGCAAAATTAGTAACTGAGGCATAAAATACAACATATGATGAAAATTGATAATGTTTGAAAGGTGAGAGCTGTTTCCCTGCACTATCAGGGACCAAATTTATAGATGCAGAAAGCCATATCCTCTCCTAAATTTTTATTTTTTTATTTTTTTTTCCCCAACGCTGTCATGATGAGCCAAAAATGTGACTTGCTTATGGAAGTCCCTCAGGTCCACCACCGTGGGCTAATGTGCTTCTCTTCTACATCAAGAAGAAGTGTTGTTTATTTTACCTCTTCCTGCCTCCCACCTCTTCACTTTGTCTTCTATTCACCATAGTAAACCACAATTTTCATTTCCCTTTCTTAACCCTGTAGTGATGTTTCTGTAACTACCATAGAAATGACTGCAATCAAAACAATTCCTATTCTACCAGTTCCAGTAATAAAAGATCAGGCTACACCTATCTGAACATACCTGAATATCTGAAGCCTTCCCTTCACATCTCCTACCTATTGAAGGCTAAATCACACATTTCTTGACAGAGATCATAACGTCTTGTCTACCATCATTCATCAGCTGATTCCAAAGCAATTTACAAAAAAGGTCCACATCAACAAGATAATGATGGCTCCAAGAAAGGAGGACGTGTCTGTCACAAGGAGGCAAAATATGGATAATTGCAAGAATGCAGACCTACCTACCTTAGCAATTTTTTGTTTGCACACATCTGGCAAACCTGATTTTTAGTTTTAGTACACAAATGCCCTCTGCCTCATCTGGGATTTTGCTTCCAACTACAATCGTCTATTTCAGGAGATGGCTGTAGTGTTAAACTATATGGATAACAAGTTAATTTCCAAATATTCCAAGCTGTTTGCATGAAGAGGAAATCAAGCCACAGCAGCTTTTCACACAGAGCTAAGCCATACCAGTTTAACACTTATGTACACAGTCACAGGTATCTATGGTAACAGCAAATTATATCACATTGCCACAGTACTCACACTTCTTCCTTCCCTGACTTTTACGAGATCTATGTACTGGATGGGACTGAAGAGACCCAGGAGGGCATCCAGTCAATACCTCTCCTAAATTACAATCTAAATGGAATATCATAGCATGCAGCATGCTTTCCAGAGCTGAGTATCAAGACAGGGAGCAGAAGTCCTGCCCTTATAGCTTCTGAAGGGACTTCCGAAAGTTAACATGCCTTGTGATCAGCAACCTCATTTTTGCTGATTTTTGTGTCATAATAGTTTTTACCTCCTCTACCCCGATTTTCCCTCTCTAAGGCACTTCCCTTGGCTCTGCCATTATCTGCTCCTACACCCACACCTACCACACCCAGAAATGCCTCTGTCCCAGAGTCATCACAACTCCTTCTAACTCCTACCTCTTTCCCAACACTTTTCTAATGTTGCTCCCCAAAATGAAACTGCTATTCCAGATCCGCTCTTGCTATCACAGAAAGTAGAGTTTTGTTGCTCCTTTCTTCCAGGGCTCAGCACTGACACATTATTATAGTTTTCATTTCTGCTGCCTCATCATGTCATACAGTCATGCCTATTTATTAGTCCTTTATTACCCCTACATCTCCCAGAGCTTTACTAGCCTTCCCCCTCTCAGTACTGATTTATTTCTCTTGGATTATGAACTCCGAATTCATTAGCTTGTACTTTCACAGATTGCATCTCAAAGTGGTTTTTTGGCTGCATTTGTAATTTCTCTAGATATCTTTGAATTTTTTTCCTTGGCATTTAGGGAGACCTCTAATTTACTATAATCTGCCACTTTGGACACAGCACTGTTTGTTCACTATTTAGATCAAGGGACATATCTGCATCGAAAAAAAAGAGATGATGAGTTATTGGAACTTCATCCTACAACTGAAAAAGACATCCTCTTTTTCATGAGGCTGAAGATGTTGGAGCATTTCACGGGTACCGAAGCCTGAGGACACTACGGCTAGCGTTAGCCACAGTGATGCTCACAGGCTCCCTAGCAGATGTTCAGACATCCTCCCAGTGAATTCAGACATACGATTTTGCATTTAATTGCCCTGATTCAGAAGAGGAAAAACAGGAAAACGGAATTCATTAAAGTGTAAACTCAGAATTGAAAACAATAACTGTATTGAATGTATTTCAATTTCAGTTATCAGAGTAAGGTCCTGTAAGTCACAACAGAGTAGTCTTTTAAATACTCAGGAGCAGAAACAAGTCATTAATTCTGTACATATTACTGATGTTTAGAACTTCTTAAAAATAATTAAGAAATTCTCCAGGGCTTGCTGTTTAACCAGTTATGACTTACTGCAGTAGGAAACACACACTGCATGAGAGTGTTCAATATGCAGTAGTTTTTACCTGCTGTGCATTTTTACATGACTATCCAGAAGCTGGGAGAAACCATATATTTTCAGAGATAAACTGAAGAAGTCCAAGATGCAAAATATCTTGCAATTATAAACAATATATAAATTGAAACCAAAGCCAAGAAACCTTCCAAGATAACTGATGGAACAGAACAGATCTTTCTGAAGATTAGAATGACAAGACATAAGTTATTTTAAGTGATAAACCCAGGCAGGAGCAAACACATACAAAAATCTTAAAATAATCTAGGATAACTCACAGTGGCTCAAAAATATTTACAAAATATTCATTGTTCACTTGGTCAGAATGCTGATTAACAGGTTAAGAAACTGCATCAAACTGTTGCCAAGCTGCAAGTTCAGATCCCCCAAACTATTCTAGAAATCACTAGATTCATGAAAACTAAATGTGAAATAATTTTGTGTTCTATCCTCAAAAATAGAGGAGAGACTAAAAAAACCCACAACAGTATTGGTGATAACCCACACCATTTGGAAAATACAGCAAGGCAATAGCTAACCACCTCTACCATGAGGCCAGGTATCAGAAATAGCAGAGTGTATGGTTCATCTTTCATTGTTTACAGGGACAATCACCAAAAAGTCAGAGTTTCCCAGATTTTCTACAGAATATTTTGGATTTCACTTCTACTAAATTATTCTTTTACTCAGAAAATGCCAAATGATAGCCACTGATAGTGCTGACATTTACTATCTTTCTCCTTATTACTGGCCATCTTAAAATTATTACCCTTTCCCCAACATTATCAATGCAACCCATTATTTCTCCACCAGTCTCAGTAGAACCACAATTTCTCAAAAGTTTGTTTAGCTAATAGGAGAAAATGTTATTTACTGACTCACTGTACTAAGCTTGGCAGTATGTAAAATAGAGAAGACACAGTTCACAGCCTCATGGCCTAAGCATACGTGACACCGACAGAAAGTTAGAGAAGCAAAATAGCATTTCAGTAAAAACAGAAAAGAAAATGCAACTGCCATGGTTTTCATGAGTTTGGAGAGTCCAAGCTCTCAAGTGCCAGTAGGGTATAAGGTGATAACTACCCAGAAAATTGAGCTTCTGCCTACCCAGTTCATTCGCTGCTCAGGTAGCAGCCCTGCAGCGTATTGCATAACTGGGAATTTAAGAGGGGAAAAAAAGAAGATACATGACAAAGAACAGACAGGAGAATAGTGAAGCGAATAAGTTGTTTTTTCACTACAGGTTTTTTATTCAGCTTTTCTTCCAAGGAAGTCTAAAAGTAACATTTATCTCTGTAAAGTCACACTGCTGTTCTTTGAAGATATTCCTAGAACTCAGCAGTGGCCCAGAATTTGGCAAAAACAACGCAAACGAATCCCACCAGCAGTTTGGAAATACGGCCTTGCTCTTGCTGTGTGTTCAACAATCTTCTCTCACACATGCACTCAGTCTAATCCATTTGATCTCTGCCTTCAAAAATCTCACAAAATCCAGGATTTGATGCTTCTGCAATAAAGCGTGGGTGCTAACCATTTCCAGAGATCGCACCCTGATCCAGCTTTTCTGGAATGACACATACCACCACCTCCTTGTACAGCTCGTTCATATACATGTCTTTTATCCTACTCGATGTTTAGGTTCAGCCCTTAGGGAGGCTTTGAGGATCAATCACCCAGGGGTGTAAAATAAAGCCAGTTTATATTTACCAGGCAACTCAAAAATGATTTAACATATGTTCTCAGCTGTTACCTGAAGCAGTTGCTGCAATTCTCATGTTAGAAGAAAAAAAATTGTCAAACTGATCAATGTCTTCAGTCTGACACAGCATCTCTCACAGCTGCAGAGATCAGCCACTTTACTGACCAGATACAGCTGCTCTGCAACAGTTCCCAGCAACTTTCAGAGCCTCACAAACAGCAGTGTGTAGGAACACGGTGCCTTGATTAGTTTCTTTGCCAATCAGGCCCATTTGCAATGACTACACCTGAAGCTCTTTAAGTTTTTAAGAGGATTAAGTGAACCTCCATCCACACATGCAGTAGTTTGAAGTCTTGTGCTACCTAGTAAGCTTGAAAGCTTCAAAGTGCAATATATTGCTTTTCCCCTTTCTTCTGTCTCACCTGACTGCGATATTTTTTCAGCATCTAGATTAAGACTGCCTTCCTTACATCCTGAAGGAAAAAGAATTACACCATTTCTTCATTCAGTTTTAGCTAAGATTTGGATCCCTGGTTGGGGCTTTAAATAAATGTACCCCTTCTGAAACTCAGTGAAGTGCAAAGAGTAAGCAGTAAAGCTGCACAGGAACACCCATGCAGAGCCTCTGTCTGCTTAGATACCAAGCACCTGCCCAATGCTGGTAAATTCAGGGAAGCAGCTTAGAAAGCTGCGAGGGTTTCAGTCCTGAGGTTCAAAAGCAGAAAAACTGTATGTAAAAGCCACATGACTGGATATTCTACATTTTAGGGTTAGCTAGTGAAGCATATGGAAGACATTTTCCTGAAGCTTCTTACAGTCTCTCAATGCCTCATTTACTCCAACAACATGAACACTGCATTTAACCCTAAACATTGTATACCATACACAGTCACTGTGTATACAATACACACTGAATAGAACACGTAGCACATTCTGGAAAGTGTGGTCTTTTAGATTAACATATGACATGGAAATACCATCTACTGAACCATTTGAAAACTTGGTTCAAAGCATACAGACATGTGGCAGTATCTGGGTGACAATTAGTTCTATGCAACAGAAAAGAATTAATGACAACATTTAATCCAAGGCAGTTCAGGACTAACTCAATCAATATCAAAGTCTAATATTGGAAATGTATGTTTGGATAAATATATCACCTAAGCTCTCATTTTTTCCTGTTTTTAATGTTTCTCTTTACTACCTGGTTCCAGCTCCAACTGCTACTGGAGCTGACACTGACCTGCATCCACGGTTATTTCCATTTTGACCAAGTTGTGTTAAACACAAACCAAGTTGTGTTTAACTATTCAGCTGTTATATTCCCCCAGAGGCAGCAGCATATAACAGATTTACAGATTTAATAAATCATCTTTTATATCAGTGCTACATTGCAAACCCTCATTGGATTTATTGATTTGTTCTTTTTTCCTTAGGTCAAGTTAAAACTTTCTTGTGCAGATAAAGATAGCTTCAGAGCTAAAACACAACTTGAAGCACATTCAATTTGAAGTTTCCTTCTGCATACTGTGTCGTAGGTTATGCTACCTGGTGGCCAAAACTGAGAAGCTAAAATCCATCTTCAGAGATAATTAAAAAAATTCAGCTGTGAAATGAAACTATCAGCATGCCACCTTTTAACTAACAAGATTAGAGCTACAAAACCTTACAGCCTAAGTCCCTGAGGAATTGAAAGCTTTATAAAGGATTTCAGTCCAAATCCACAATATTTGAACATGGCTGAAATGCACAGATCAAGTTATTTTATTTTATTGAGGCATCATACCAGGAGACACCACCGGAGCATCAAACATGATGAAAACCAAAGAACTGTGGGACCAAGGACTTAAAAAGCTATTGCTACATCTGCAGCACACTCCTGTAACCTTATTTTGGGCACGTCCTCTTGCCCTCAATGAGTTCAGTGATATAGTGAAACAAAATGCAAAAAAAAAAGGTTTTTTCCACATCCCACTTGGGGATATCAAGCTTGAACTTCCCCTGGGGCAACTTGAGGCCATTCCCTCTTGTCCTATTGCTCATCACTTGGGAGAAGAGACCGGCCACCCCCTTGTTGCAAGCCCCTTTAAGGTAGCTGTAGAGAGTGATAAGGTGTCTTCTGAGCCCCCTCTTCTCCATACTGAACGCCCCCAGCTCCCTCAGCTGCTCCTCATCAGCCCTGTGCTCCGGGCCCTTCACCAGCTTAGCTGCCCTTCTCTGGACCCACTCCAGCACCTCAATGTCCTTCTTGTGGTGAGGGGCCCAGAACTGAACACAGTATTCCAGGTGCAGCCTCACCAGTGCTGAGTACAGGGGGATCATCATCTCATGGTAAATCCCTCTTACAAAGTGTTCCATGGTAGTAAAAAAACTTCAAATATTTTGATGATGCTTCATTTTCTATCTTTGTGTTTACTGCTTAAATAAATCAATATCTTAAATAAATCAATATACTAATTATGTTAATACTTTTAAACAAAAAATTCAGTTCCTTAAATAATCTCAAAATCTGTAGCAAGTTCAATTTCTTACTCTTTAAAAAGCACCTTTGTAAAAGCGGTTGAAGTTGTTTGCATCAGTTTCAATGTTGCTATTCAAACACACACACTGACAGTTTAGCTCTGCCTCAGCATCCTTAGATGCTTACACAGCAGCAAAAGCAGCTGGACAAGGCACTAGAAATACTGACAGATATCTAGTTCTGTCCCTGACTTTGTGTACAACAGGAATAACAATATTTATTCTCCTGACAAAAAGAATGTACTTTGAAATCTATTGTTCACTGTAACAGCATAACTACATCACTTAGTTATCCACTGAATTAAACAAGAAGCTGTATTAAAGACAAGATGACACTCGAGTATTTCAACTAACACCTTTCAACTGCTGGGCACCCCCCATTAATGTTGTCATGCATATTTGATGGGCTTTGACCAGATATAATAATGAAAGTGATGAAAGTCCCAGTCACTGGGGCAGCTGTACCACACGTACATCCTTTGTAATGGATACTGTTGTGGAACGCCAGCTGCTGACAGTCACCATCTTATTTTATTGGTGTTCTAATTCTCTAGGCAAGTCAGCAAATGATTTCCCGACCCTCTCCTGTGTTCACAATTTCCCCTGTGCCTGCAACATGTGAATTTTCTTTGTGGCATCCACAAGGCTCTGTAACATTTGCACTTCTATCCTCATTTCAGAGGCACCTGAGCAGCATGACAGGAAAATTAGAGATACAGTGAAGCATAAGGAAAGGCAAGTGTCTCCCTGTCACCCCAAGGATGGATTGCCATGGAGATGGCACCTCCCAGGTGAGGAGGTTTAAAAAGCACATTGCTACTTGGTACTTTTGCCCTTATGACATACTGCAGCTAACTTACCATTGACCAGGATGCCCAAAAGGAACAAATGTAAATGGTTAGCAAATTATCTTCCCATAAACCATTTTTACAGCTGGCAGCATCATTTAAATTGCACTCCTTCCTCTTCCTGAAGAAACAGGTCAGAGTTTGATCTCTGCCAAGTTAACTGAGCTATGAAACCACAGATGAGTGGGCTGACTCTGCTGTTACTGCCCGTTTCCTTGCAGTGTGGCATGGCACACCTTACCTGCATGCTCCTCAGTGGTTCCTTAGGTCTGACTTCTTTCCCAAATTTACACACAGTACAGAGAAGAAGGTTTCACCAAACTCATAGGGAGTGAGTATCTTAGGTAGAGGATACATCATAGCCAATTTTCTAGCCTGTTTGATAGCTGATGCACAAGCATGCCCATGGCAGCCTCCACTGCTTCACTCTAAATTCACCAGGTCAGAAGTGAATGGTGTTCATTTCCTTTTCTTTCTCATCTCCATCTAGACACGTTCTCTCTTCCCTCTCTTCAGGGTCCAAAATGCTTATGGTGACTTCCAAAACAGACAAGAGGATATGCACAAGCAGATAGCCAGCAGGAAACAACAGTCAGTGAAAAGATGCTCTTTCAGAGGGCAATGCAGGTAGGAACCTAATTTGGGTTTCTGAATTGGTCTCTGAAGGTTGTTGCTCTTTCTCCACTACCATAGCTCAGTTAGTTCAGATGATCAGCTTCCTGACTTAGACACCACAAGTGCCTGGATGTCAGGCTGCCATCTCACTCCCTCCTATCAAAATTCAAAACAATCCTAATCTTTGCTTAGTCTTCTCTCTAAAGAAGGGCCCTCTCTCATTAGACAGCCTCCCCCAGACACAGTTGCACAGGACACGCAATGCTCTGTATGCAGGCACAGAACATTATGGCAGGAAGGAAAAACACACTAAATCGAGGGGAAATCAGGACCTACCCCATGCACTGACTCTCATTACAAATCCCCATAAAGACTGATTTTCCAAGCAAGCAACATCTCCAAAAGAATTCGAAACATAATGATGCTTCTTACAACTCAGAAACACAATTACCACGGGTAATTAAATAATTAATAATAAAAAATGACACATTCTGATATGCACAAGTGTGATTATTCATTACAGTGATAAGTTTGCTCATTCTGTAGTATCAGTCTTAGAATTCAGAGCAGCTGATGAACGTGCTTTTGGTCAGAGTGCACAGTAACTGATTACCTTCACATCAAAAGCAGGAAAGCAAACTCACAGAGAGGTCTGCTACTCAAAGCAAGCATCAACCAGCAAAAATGACACCCGCGCCAGTGGAGGCATCAGGCTGCCCAGAAAATTAAGTTTAATTCTGCTGAAGGACAAAAAAAAAAAAAGTACCTTCAGTAATTTAAATGCCATCTGACACACACATGAACTTTAATTCTGGGTTGCTAAGTGAGAGATATTAAAAACAGAGTTTCTTGTAGCAATTTAGTGACTACTATTCTAATTTCAGTCCAAGTTTGCATGGAGAACTGGGGAAAAAAGCAAACAAAATATTTACATATCCATGTGATTTTATTTTTTTCTAAATAAAAATTAGTTCCCACACATCAAGTCAGATTCTGAAGTGCCACACTCATTTTTGGCTCCTAGCAACTGTCACATAGATCTGGTCCAGACACAGAGCAGTATTTTTGTAAGCATTTCCACAAAGACACTCTTTTATCTGTTCCAGTTCAGAATTGCATCAATGTGAAGAAGAATAAGGTTTCTCAGAAACATTTACCTATTAAAACATGAACTTTCATTGAAAACATCCCTGAGATGGCAAATTTTCTACAGCTTCAATCAGCCCAAATAACTGAGTAATAAAGAGGAATATTCACGCTGCTTCTTCAAGGTACCAAGATTTCATCTCTCCAAAAGTGATTGAAGACCCAGGGTCTCCATTACATCCCTTTGAAGGCTCTCTCCTATATAAGCAGCTCAGTAGGACACACTGTTTGTCCTCCACCCTTTCCATTTATCATATATAATATTCTGAAATCATACTTCTAATCAGACATCCATTTCCCTTCCTGCCCCAACCCACATCCTTGAACAATCAGAATTTGAGAGATGGGGAGAGGAGCAAATGAAGCCAAAAGCAAACCTTCTCAGGCATAAATTCTGGCTCCAGTCCTTACCATCCTCAAAGGTCACAGCCACCTGAGGGTAACGTGACAACTCTGGGTCTTTTCTGTATGCACCCATCAGCGCTCAGCAGCATCAGGAACCTTTGGCAAGCAGGTGAAAGACACATATTCCAAAACTCTAACACAGTCCTACCTACCTAAACCATGTAACCTTTGCAACGGAAACCATGCAACATAGCGAAGATTTCTTCACATAACTGATAACCTGAGCACATGAGCATGGATAAGCAGGTATTCTCTGTCTGTGGGTGAAAGCTCATTGCAAAGCAAGACTAACTCTGCAGCAATCCATACTGGAGCAGAGACCTGCAAAGACAGGCTCCAGGAGGTTTGTATAAGCAGGACCAGCCTGCCACCAAACTTTGCTGGCTTTGGGCACATCCCATCTGCCATCAGTTCCTTGCCAGATGAACCCATAAATCCATTTCCTGGACTAATTCACAATATCAGACCAGAGCCACATGAACCAGGATAATAAATACCAGCACAGGTGCTTCACCTTAACACTAAGTTGCCCTAAAAGCAGAGGGTATTCAGCAGAAGTTACAAATTTAATGATCTGTGAACTTACAAATAAGAAACACATGGCCAGGTCTTTCCATGACCTCTGATGGAAAGAAGATAAATTAGCAATGACATTTCAGAGGTCATGCATAAATGAGTTGGGAGTCTCTATTCCATTTATAAAAATGACAATTAGCAAAGAGACAGGAATCAGAACTGCCTGCAGCAGGAGAAGTGTGAGCACAGCACATTTTGGCAGCTCTTTACAAGCTTTAATGGGGTAATTGTCAGGTAACAGCAGCATCGTGGTGACAGAGTGAAATGGGAACTGCTTAATCTCCTGGGTTTGTGTTATTGCACTGAGCACAGTGGTTTGGCTATCTTCATGTGGTGAAATGCTAATCTGCTGTTCTGTTCAAGACACAAACAAATCTAATATAGGTCTTTATTTACTGTAGACATACTTCTATCTCTATCCTGTGAATCTTCTCTAGTACTGTCAATGCTAGGACCTGGCAACACAATTTCTTCCTATAAGCAATTCAGGCTGTGACAAAAGCGAAATAAATTCAAACTGAAATGCAGGACACATGCCTTTGTGACAGTCTTCTCTCAAAAGTTCCTAAGAATCAGTATCAGGAATGGAAAGCAAGAGAGAAACACAGAAAATGGTATTTCACTGTAGGAAATGCAGAAGAGATGGGACTGAACAAGAACACACTGCATGCTGAACTTGCTACAGCGCTACAGTAAATGCCAAAAAATGTGACAGAGGATAAAAAAATACACATGTTCCCCTTAATTGCATGCTAGTTTGGTGGCAAACAAAAAAGAATAAAAATTAAAAACTTACTTCTTCCATAAACTAGACTTGTAATAACAGTCAGGGCCTTAGTTTTGTCAGTTAAACATGTTGACGCTCCAGGCACCCCAGAGAGGCAGGGAGCACATTACCAGCCTGTCATCTCCACACCATTTCTTACACGATCACCTTTCCCTAGCATAAAGGATCAGGGAGAGAGGCACACTCTGAACTGGCAGCTATGTGTTATCACTGGGGAGGAAGGATGACCTGGGCAGGTGCTGCTGGCAGGCCTGCAGCTGAACAAACTGCCCTCAGGGCAGACCACATGCACAGCCAACAAACCAGCCCTGCAACAGAGCCCTCAGGCCAGCAACAGCCCCAGAGATGACTGCTTATTCCCTCAAACACACCTCTTCCCTCTAAACTGTGTCCCCCTCCAAGGGCTGACGTTCCTCAGGATTCCTGGATTTATTGGTGGCTTTTACCTCCTGGCCTACTGAGAGGCTTCATTTGTGGAACCAGCATCCAGGTTGATCTCCATATTAGCAGGAGGAGACAGAAGTGGGGCTGGTGCTTTTGGGCAGTCCCTGTCCCCAAGGAGGTTTCAGGGGGCTTTCCCTACACCATTGCTGGGGAGAGCCATGCGGGCAGGGCTGCTGGAAGGGCTGGTCTCATCCTGAACACTTTCTCCAAAATACCTGCTGGAGCCTGAGCATGCCTCTCCCTTTGGTCTCTGCAATACTAGCTTGCACCTTTGGACTACACTTGTCAATATATTCACTCCTACCCTTTCCACAGAATGATGCATATGCACAAGCCCTTACTTCCACCCCCCAAACCCCTCACATTTCCACCTCTTTCCTTCTATCAAAGTACTTCTGGCCCTCTCACCACTGCCAGCACAGAACAGCACTACATTTTTAGCATGAAATACTTAACCTCACCACTAATCTTTTTCTTTTTGTTTGGTCTATTTTGTCTAGCAAGAAAACTTTTCCATTAATGGATGTGGTGTCAATTTAGAGTCAGAAAATTTTAGTATCCTGAATGCCAAATTCACATGAAAATATCACTCTTCTACAAAAAAAACCCTACATTAAATAGGAAAAAAATGCACATGCAAGCATGTGTAGCATGGTGCAGAGTGAGAAACCATAGGAACAGAATTCTCAGGAGCAGAAAAAAAATGTTGGCTTGAACTAGGCAGAGAGGCTGCAAGCAGGACCCCTGCCCTGGCTGACGGTGCTGCTGCTCAGATGTAGCCACGCCACTCTTTCGACACTTGGGCACATCTGTGCTATCATCTTACTCCACCTTTGCTAGTACCCTGCATGCAGCACACTGCTATACAGTTATTTTAACCCGACATTAGCTATGAGCTAATTAGCCCCACTGAAAGCCGAGACAGTCAGATTAATAACTAGTACTTCATCACTGAGGAAAGCACCATGTTTTTGCAGCTGCCTTCATTTAAGAGTACCTTCATTTAAGAGTAGTCTAAGCACTGCTTTGGCTCAGGACAGACTGCTGCTGTGGAAAGTGTAAAAGCCAGCCCAGGCCTTGTTACAAGAAAGCTGCTGCAGAAATCCCATGCAGCACCCAGAGCCCAGCCAGGGGTGGTACAAGTTCTAACAGGACAGCAGCAAAACAGACCATCACTGCCAGGAGGACAGTTGCACTGAGCTGTGGGAGGCTGTGAGTGCAGACAGATAGTGCACCCGCAAGAAGACCAATATCCTCCCTTACCACCTCCTCACTCACCACTCCAACGCGTTATGATGGGCACAGAGCACTGTCTCTGATCTTCAGCAGCCGTAGTAAGACAGACATCCTACAGCTTGCACCCTGTGAGTGTTCTTCCCTTCCAGAGGCTGACAGGTTTGTCTTGGCAGCAGACAGTACAGCGTCCTCCAGGAGTGCAGGAGGCAGAGAGGTGAGAAGCAGAGGAGTGCTAAACTAGACCAGACTTCTTCTCACTCTGCCCATGCAAGCAACAAGAAAAGCTTCTACAAGTATGTTGGTGATAAAAGGAAGACTAGGGAATATATGGGCTCTCTCCAGAAGGAAATGGGAGACCTAGCTACCCGGGATATGGAGAAGGCTGAGGTACTCAATGAATTTTTTGCCTCAGTCTTTACTAGCAACTGTTCAAGTCACACAACCCAAGTCACAGAAGGCAAAGGCAGGGACCGGGAGAAGGAAGAACCACCTATGGTAAGGGTAGACAAGTGCCTGACAAATTTGGTGGCCTTCTATGATGGGGTTTGTTTTAATATCCTATATTCAAGCCTTATCTATAAAAACAATAACAGCAATACTTTACATAGTCTCCTGCATGCATGGATCTCCCTACAGAAAGTACCTAGGTAACGGGTACCTTTGAAATTTTGCAAAGGAATGAGACAAGATGCTGACTGTTTAGCATAATTCTTGAAATGTCAAGTATTCCCTTAAAGTAATAGGTGAGCTTATTATATAATATAGATGATACAACTATTGCATTAAGATAAAAACATTAAAGTTTGTATTTATTTAGGTCAGGAGCTTCAAGAACCCCGGAGTCATCGGACAAAGCAGCAATTACGTGTGGTTACAGTCCTTGCAAGGCATTCTCTCTCCATCCTTTTTCTTTTTCTGCCATGACCTACAAACTGTTAAAACATTCATCAGAACATATTTGCTAACCATTCATGCACACAGAGACGATGGCCACGTCACCCTGGCAGTGTCAAGACAAACATGTGAGCTGCTGGGGATGCACAGGCAGATGGGGCAGGTGCCTGGTCTTGCTGCTCATTGCTTGTATTAATAGCAATGTTCTCACCCTTCCTAACAAAGACAGCACTGTGAATCACTGTGTCATCTTCAAACTTTGAAGGGTGCCTGACTAAAATTCAACTATTGTAAACTCTGTTCTAATCTTGTTAAGTTTTGATATGGACTTTAAAGGAGCAGGAGTTAAATTCATACCTGCCACAGCATTGATTCTATGGGTTATTTACAGGCAGTTCCTCTTTCCAGTTATTTTCAATTTTATTTTATATATAAAAATCAATTCTCCATACATGTTATAAGCACACTACCTTTGAATTCTCTGAACATGGTGTGGACAGCAGCAGCAAGGGAATTTTAAACAAGAAAATAATTTGCAAAAGTGCCATGAGAAGTTGGAATAGCTGTACCATAATGAAAACATGTTGGAATGAATTCATTGCCATCTGTCTTTATTTTGCTAACCAGCTCAATCAGACACCACAAATATACTCAAACATGAGAAAAATATTTAAATTATTTGTGCTACGTCCTTTTTCAATGTGTAACTCTCAGTGTCACAGTTTTTATTGGTATTGAACACCCATCAATAGCGGTGAATTTATTTGTGCACAGCCTTCAGAACATACCTGTGCAACTTCAAATCCACACAATCAGCACAATGCAAAAAAAGCCCACTGTGAAAGTTATAATATTACAAATATTTTAAAGGTATTCTAGGAAGCATAACAAAAATAACAAAAGAAACTCTGTTCCTCAGAGTCAGAGCAATTAAAAAGCCCTACAGCTTTTGTAATTCTTGGATAGGAAAAAGCTCAAAGCAAAAATACCTGGTAGCTCTACCACAACAGTTCTCATGCAAAGCATAACCCTATACAAAGGGAAGGAAATGACAGCGAAAGAGGGAAATGAAGGAAGACAGATACAGAAAATAATAAGGAGAAACTATCTAAAAATAATTAATGGAAGAGGAGGAAACAAATGCAGAGCTCTGCCCTCTGCAGAGCTGCAGGATGGTGCCCTGGAAGCCAGGCTTTCCCTAGACCCCATCCCTCACCCATGTGCCTTCATGAGCAGCCCCAGACATTGCTGATCCATGTGGGACAGGGGCAGGAAAGGGGCCAGCAAGGATTGCTTTGAGGAGAGACCATGCTGCCCAGAGACACTCCTGGGGAGATGAGGATTACTAGACAAGTCAGCCTCAGCAGCTGCCCTGAGGCAGCTCATTTCTTTCCATCCTTCATATTGAAAGATAGCTTCTACCTTCCAGCCTCCAGCCCAAGGAGGCAGAGCTACAGCAAGTGCCACCCCTGCAAGCAGATCTGGCACCATCCTTAGCTGCCTGTGTGTCCACAGAGCCACATCCTGCAACCTGAACCTGCAGGAGTTTCATTTACTACAAACAGGACTCAGCAGCAGACCACAGCTCCGCAGCATCCGAGTTAATGCTCGCGAGTGAAGGTTTACAGCACATACCTGCTCCAGAGCTTGGCTTATGTCAAAAAAAGGTACAGCATTGTAAAGGTGAAATGCATCCCTTCCTCCCAGCACACAAACTGCTCCACAGTTTTCTTGAACGCCAGCGGTGTAGTAACCAGCACCAAGCAAACACCAGACTCTTCTCCAGCAGACTCACCTTCCTCTGCTCAGCTCCTGATTCCCTGGGCCGCCAAAGCAGGGCAAATCTTCAGCAAGAGAAAGCGAGTAGAAGGATGCAGAATGATGGAGTCCTGACAGCAGGCACACATACACGTGCATATCCACAAACCACCCGGCATGGCCCATCATGACGGATTTAAACAGCCCTCCCTCCGTGGAGGGCTCGCTGGCAGAAACACAGCAGGCAGAGGGCAGGCAGAAAGCGAAACCCTGCTGCTTCAGCTGAGCCACCGCCTGCATCCACAGCTGCTTGTGAACCAGGGCACGGGGCAGCACGTCTCACTCCCTGGTACAAGCGATTTACAAGGGGAGCAGATTATGAAAACCCACGGTGCTTGGTAGTTCAGATGCCTACTCCACATCCAGCTTTAGGAAAAGGGACCAGCATCCCTAGGGAACATCTGAAAGGCAGAGATTTGCAATCTGGTTCATTAGTGGTTATTTAGGGCAGGACAAAGTCTCACATTCTCCCCGAGACACCTTGCAACAGGTTTCTGTCCCCAGCACTCGTTCCCCTCTGCAGGACTCACATACATGAAATGCTGCTGCTACCAGGAACGAGAGCGAACGGCTCAGGACTGTTGACAGCAACAAGCAAATTTCATGCTGTACGCAGCAGAGCTGCAAGTGTGTTAGCAGAAGAAAAGTCAGCCCTTCACTGCGTTTCATGACTTTTACAGCAGAAATACTGAAGGAAAGCTCTGCTGACTCTTGGCATTTCTCTTTTTTTAGTCTTTTTTTCCTGAGTTTGTTTTTTCCACCACATGCAGACAGCACTAAATTTGGAATTCTTCAGCTGTGTGCAGCAGTAAGACATGTATCCCTTTAATGCTGCCTCTTTTGAAAGCTGAATTTCTGGCCCAGCATCTTTCTTGTTAGCACAGGCTAAAGATACAGAGAATTCCTGAGTGCAACCTAGAGACTATATTTATTTTATGTAAGTAAATGTCTCAAGGTAACTTGGACTAGCAGCTGGAGTTATGCTATCAGACATCCCAGAATACGACCACCGCTGCCAGGCTGGATGTGAGCAGCTGAACCCCAGCATGGAGCAAGAGCTCCCAGAAGAGCCAAATGAAACACAAGAGCCAGTACCTCAGCACCTGCCTGGGATGCTGACAGTGTTGGATGGAATAACAGAAAGCTTCCCTAAACAAGACAGAGAGGAAAGTCAGCATTGCTTCTGACATCCAAAAAAAAAAATAAAATCAAGCACAAGCCACACAGGGCCACTTGGAGGAGAAAAAAAGATCACAGATATGCTGTTACTGGGAGGAAAGATTCATACATCTTGCTGAGAAGGAACTGGGAAAGCAAATGAAGAAAAGAAAAAGAAAGTCGAAACCATTATCTATAACAGAAAGAAACATCAGAGCGAGCTTACTTCATTGAAAACTCTCTGTAGCTCACGAGCTGATAAATTAACATTTGGGAGGGTGTTTGTTTTTATTCCTGTACCAGTTTAGCACTGATGCTCTAGAAGACTTCATTCACTGCTTCAGCCGTAAACCCCATTTGCTATCAGAGGACCAAACACCACGTACTGTCAGGTGAAGTATGTTTGTTTGGGAAGTTCAGCACAATCTAGGAGGAGAAGATTTTGAACAATGCAGTTTGAAAACCACCCAGGTCTGTATTTTTTTCATCTAAATCCTTCATCAAGGAGTATGTATTTGAGCACCTTTTCCTTTGCAGAAAACTCATTTAATTCAAAGTGACATGAGGTGAAATGAAACACTTCTCATTTGAAGAAAACAAAGGTCAAAGAAAGTTTCAATATCTGGATTAAAATAATAAGTAGCTCTAGCCCATACCTTGATTTAATTCTAAAGAAGTAATTAAAAAGTGTTCTACTTGGAAAGACTTTCAAAACAGGCTTGCAAACTGAATGCACAGACAATTGCATACCAGAAAGCCAGGCGCAGGCCATCAATAATAGGATGGCTGAGAGCTGTTCCAGTTTGTCATTTTTCTTTGTCCAGATAGGGGGTTGATGATAACTACAAATGCAGAGAGGATATTTGATAAGTGAGTGCTCGTTATGGAAAGATGGATTAAGATGCTGTTGAAGATTGGAATATGCCCCAGTCCTCTTACAGAGGGTAATTCCCACAGCCCTCGTGCCCTGAGCATCTCCTCACAAACTCTTCTTGCTTTCACAGTATAGCTAGGTTAGCCCCTAAAAAACAGCCTTCCAGAAATACAAGAAAAACACAAAGCCATTTGGGGCGGGCTGGTGTGTGCAGTTTATGCTGTATGTAGATAGGAGGCAAACATGAGCAGAAGTTACCTACTATAAAATACTCAGTAATCGGCCCATTATCAGACACTCTCATCATGATAACAGCCTCCCAGCTGAGACTGCAGTATTAATATTGGTATGTTGATAGCTTCCTCTAATAAGTTTGGCCTAAAAACATAAGCTGCTTTTACATTTTTAATTACAAGTGGATTTTATTCTGGGCCTATAATCCTTCCCCAGCAATTGGATTAATGCAAATAGTGATTTAAAGGCGGGGGGGTGGGGGAATAAATCCAGTGAAAGCAAAACCACTCCAGTGGAGGAGACCCACAGCCTCCAAGGAGCCCTTTGCTACAGCAGGACTCACAGAGTGAGGTCAGAGAAGCTTCATCAGCTGCCACCAGCCACCACCAACATCTGCAGGACTGAGATTTAAGGGGGTTATGTCCGAGGTCCCCTTGGAAAAATACTTGGAAGTAAAACACTGCTCTCATGGTAATTTGCACTAGATACGCTTTTCTTCATCAGAAACATCAGAAACATCAGAAACTACTTTTNTGAAGAAAAGTGTATCTAGTGCAAATTACTGTGAGAGCAGCATTTTACTTCCAACATCAGAAACTACTTTTTAGCATCTCATATTGGTGTTTTATTTGTATTAACACAGATTCATGTCAGGCAATAAGACAAGGCTACTGAGCTGATACCACCATCTTCTAATATAACTACTGCTCTATCACAATCTTTCCCCAGCCTAGGAAAATGTTTTTCTCTTCTTTCTGTTCACAGTGGTGTCTCTGCACACCGTATACCAAGCATGATGAGGGGTGTCTCAGTTTGATGGTCAGGGCAAGCCACAACCCAAAAAACAGAGTTGCTCTCTCTTACTCCCCTCCACCGTCCTGGGGGGAAGATGAAAGGGGAATAAGGAAGGAAGTACTTAATGGTTGGAAGGCAAAACTATAACAGGTTTACTCAAATGAGGAAGGGAGAGTAACACCTGCAAGAAGGAACAAAATGTACAAGTATGTACAAAACCCGATCTCGTTGATCGCTGATAGAAGTCCCGAAAGTCACCCCAAAAAGGGTCCAAAGCTCCTCCCAGCACCCGATGGATTTGGATCCTGCAGAGCATGTTGTGAGCTGATGACAAAGAGCAGGATCTTCTCTTCCAGACATCCTAGCACAGCTAAGCAGCACAGAATGAGGGAGCAGGAACTTCCTATCCTCCTGGCTTTTATAGAGTGCGCGAGGGGATGGGAGGGAATACAGACCCATCCCTGATCTTTCCCCCCCCGATCCCTCAGGGTCCTAAACTCCACCTTCTGTCTAGATCCTCATACTAATACCATAAATCTAAAACATGTCCCATACCATCCCCCACACACTTCCCCCTTTAAATTTCATTTCAGCACAGTGAAGGAATCACAGTTTTCTAATGCAGTTCCTGTTCTTGAACAGGGCTTCAGGTCTAGAAAGCAGTTTTTGACCATTACAGATTCAGACTAGATCCAGTTCAGAATGGATCCTTTTTGCAGCCTTCACAAGTCACCTCAGGTGCAATGTTTGCCCTTGTAACTTTTTTTCCTTTTAAATATATAATTCTTTGTATTCTAGCACTTATGAGGGTAACTACCATTCACACAAACATTCAGTTTGTCAAAAATTACTCAATGAGAAACCTTGTCATTTAAAAATGCCAATTCATGGCAGAGAAAATATGGAATGTGGCTCTGAATTTGCTGATGCAGATGGGCTAAGCAAAAAACAAAACCCAACAATTAAAGCACTTCTCATGAAATAACATTTTCAAAATACTAGAATAAAAAAGGTAGGGTTTTTTATTCGAAAGAAAATCAGAATATTCAGTTTTGCTTTAAAAAAGAAACAACAAAACCCAAACCATAAATGTTGTTACAAGATTTACACAACATTTTCCTACTGTATGACATAGGTACTTTTTCCCTCAAACACTAAGTGATAGAATAAAGCATAGCATGTGCAAATAAAACTTCAAAAAAATCCCAAACACAAAAATGTCAGTAATAAAATATATGAACCTAAAATGAATCCTCTCACTACCAGGAGCCAAAATTAGATTCCTGCCCTATTTTAAGTCCTGCTAATACGTTTCTATGTGGAGGTCTGGAGAACTGCCACGACACTGAGTTCTTGCCACTGCTTTATTTTCACTGGTGAACTGTATCCACAACACAATTTTTGGACCCCATCTTGTACACCAGAATAACACGTATGCAGACCAAATACACAAACTTTAAAATCCTACACACATAAACAGTATCGTAACATTTCTTGCAGGTACTTTATCTCCTTGTCAGGCGTAAATTGAGCTCCATTATGTCCACATTGCATGCGCTGTGTATGTAACAAATACACACAGCATGTACAATGAGGACACTATAGAGCCAGAGCAGAGACGTCACAGCAATTGCTTCATAAAGGAAAATAAATGTCTGGTGGCCCAAGCACTGTGGCAGTGCTGGGAACTGGTCTCTACTGGAGGAAGAGTTGATGTAGACAAAAGCAATCCCAAAGACTCAGTTGTAGAGGAAGCTAACTATTTCAGATCTGCTAAGTTCAAAGAAAGGGAGTACATCAAAAGGCCTTTTATGAAGAAAGTGTACAGGAAATAATCTAAGTTTAATTGCAGTTATCAATATCTCAGTCTAATGGTTCTGTGGTGTTAACTGAAAGCCAACAGATTTATCAGAGCATTAAGCAGGAGTTTTAAAAATTACTGCGTTTGCATTTTTTTAAACACTTGCTCTATTACATGGGTCTTTAAAAATACATTATTGATAATTGCTAGGAACACTCTGCAAAATGTGGAAAAATTCTCCCAAATCTGTTAACTGTGAGGTATTTAAAAACTTTTTTGTGAAACGGTGCTGGAAGTATTCTGTCAGAACTTTGGGCTTCAGGCTTACTATAAAACTTTATTTATTACAGCCCACAGATGTTTTTATGGTTAGTGTAACTATGTATTTATAAAATCACAGTAGAAAAGATGGGCTAGAGACATATTAGCAATCTCTGACAAAAGATCAAAATGCAACAGATAATAATGTTTAAAATAAAAAAGACCAGCAAAAGTAAGATTAAAAATAAAGCAATACCACAACACATTTCCTCCCTCCATCTCTCACTTTTTCACTGACAACATGAGAAAGATGAGATTTTCCACATGCCCTGAGGGCTCACAGAACTGTTCTTCCTAGCATTAAGGTAGTGGCAGGGTGGTTTCCAAATGAAATGACCCTCATAAAAGAAATATTTCCCAGAAATTTCTTGCCATTAACGCTCCCTAGGAAGTCTCCTTTTTTTGTCCTAATGGAAAGGTATGGCATACAAAAAGCAGTACAATATTCTTAGTCTCACAATATTTTCAAACCCATCATCTGGTGCCAGCTTCAGTTCTCTCCTCAGCTATTAGGAGATCAGGTCAGAAACAAACAACAATAAGATACTTGCCAGTTAATATCAAGGGTTCTTGCTATTTCCTCACCTTGTAGAAATCTTTTCCACAGCATTTTTTGTTTCATCTGCCATTACATAAATTAAAAGCCTATAAACATCTTTATTTCACGAACAAGGAACTTAAGCTAGAGAATTTAATTTTTCTCACCATTCATCACTACCTTTTTAAATACTCTTCAAGACAGCTTCAAGCATGCCCAGCAGCCTGAATATACATTCACAAATTTGAGTCCCCATATAATNATAATAACACTGAATAATATAACACTGAATAATATAATAACACAGCATGTCTATTCTCATACTTTTCATTGTAGTATAAATGGTTCATCTCAATCAAGCCTGTTTCTTGAGAGTCAAGGGCAGCCCTTTACCTGAAACAAAGTCAGAACTCCCCCAAGGCAGAACCTGGATCTGTTATGCAAACACAATCTTGTTCAGTAGTTGGTTTAATTTACTTTTTCTAATAACTGGCAGATTTCTAACTCATTACACTCATAGGTTGCTATGGCAGCATGAGATATAGTATAGCAGTTTCTATAAATCCAGTCAGATTCCAAAATGCAATTCTTCTTTCCAAGCATTAATTCACAGAATTATAAAGTAAGTCAGATTAAAATTCTTCCACTCACACCAAACAATGTAAAAAGTGCAAGTTTCCTATCCATGACCTAAAGGAACTGCTTGGCCATTGTAAAAATAATGTTCACTGAAGTTTCAACTGATCTCAACTGTACTGCGTGTTCAGCAAAATAGCTACCTTCATTGATGTCCTTCAGTAGGTCAGTGAACCATGCCTGTTCTTGGTTCTAAGGCAGTCTCTGCCAGGGGCTACAGGAAACAAAATCCAGAATGGAGCCTCCTTTCAGCAGCTGCTGGTGTTTATGGTTACCTACCTTGTCCACATAATGATAGAACCAACTTACTTCAGAGACTACTGTTAGTAACACACACAATTTAGACCAGAGAGCATCTGTCCTTCATAATGCCAAAGTCTCATACAGACTTGGCATACTGTCAGACAAGGTAGTAATTTTTTTTATATTAGATCAACTAAACAGCTGAAATCCATACTCTTAAAGTGGAAAAAAATTAAAGAGCTCATTATTATCTACATCATCCATTTCTGCATATCCTTCAGAAAAATGTACACATGCTTATAATAAACAGAGGCTGCAATCTCTGCAGAACAGTAAAATACAAAAGATGATTCAAGGAGTGCAGAAAGGTTTGCTAGAAGAACAGAACTGATACCCCACTTTGTGTGCCAGCACCACGGAAGTGGCTTCTTCTTTCCCCCAGGAACTTCTCTCTCATGAATTCAAAATTCTGAACTTCCACCTTCATAAAATGCAAAAAAGATGGTGTTCCCCTTCACCAGCCCTCTTGGCAGGAAAAGATTGAAATCTGTACCAAGTGTAGGTATATGTAATTACCCAAATATGTTTTCTATATCAAGCAGATAACAGGTCCTATTTAATATCCATTACATTCTAGTGAACAAATACAACCACTGAATGCCAGAAGTACATTCAGAATTTTAAAAATTTCATATAGTGAAGCTGCTGACAATTTTTGAGATACTGAATTATGAATCCTTTAACACCTCAGGCTCATGGAACATAAAACGATTTTAAACTATATAGGTTAGGAGCTAATTTTAAAGGTTATTTGAAAACTTTTCATACATTTCCATAAGCTACCAAAAGGACAGAAATGAGAACAAATCAAGGACTTCAATATATATTAATCCATCACGTTGCCATATACACTATTAGCTTTTCAGTTATATAATGCCTATGCACATTCAGATTTTAATTTTATAAAAGAGGCAGAACTTATTATATCTAAGGAGCATATACATCAACGGGGCAGATTAACCATTTGGTTACTCTCAAACTTGTTCATCAATCACACTGATCAGATTGCTAACAGCATTTGGCACTCACACAATTTCTTTCTCTGAACAGCTTATTGCTATTTCAGGGACATTGACCATTTTTTTCAATAGAATAAGGAAAAACCTGAAAGGCTTCCAGCCCACTGCATATCAACATGTGCCAATATATTCCTAGTATGTGCCCAGAGACTCACTGGCTCAAAACTAGAGATTTGGTTGGCATTGTCAGGTTTCTGTGTTCAGACACCTAGGGGCAGGGAGCAATTGTACCCAGAGCAACTGGAGGAGGGTCCCTGGGTTACAGACAGGTCCAAAGTGGTATCTCAGACCCACCCTCCAAACGACCTGAAAGTCACCCCTAAAAAACTGGTAGTGTGAGGGCAAGTGTGAAAGGGTCCAGAAAGCCACGAGAAGGCTGAGATCTCTCACCCGTGGTGAAAAAGAAGATGCAGGGAGAAAAATACCATCTGGCAAGGGAAAGGTGACAAATGGTGCCACCAGTGAAAGCTGGTGATGACCACTGTTAGATGGCTGTTGTAGTGCAGTATTTAGAAAGCCATCAGGAGGTGGTCATTTTGATCTTCTGCCTAGTGCAGTGATGGCAGTGGCATGGGCTACCAAGGGCTTTCTGAGCTCACAGTGACTGATCACTACATCACCTTGCTAGACCCAGCAGTTACACTGGACTGTTAATATGGCCTTAAGAGACTCCTGTTTTACAGCACTGACCTTCAGAGTGGTCCACCTGCATAAAGCTGCTCATGCTTCCTGAACTGAAGAGCTGTTTTAAGAGCAGTAGAATTATTAATGAAAACTGGAAAACTAACATAAAACTCACTTTTTTTCCAGGGCGTGAATCCAAAGTCTAATAGTTAATAGTTAATAGTTCCAAGCACCACTTGAGCCAGCTGCAGTTTTACTAATTAATTAGCAGCAACACTCCTTACCCTTTAAAGCATTCTGGCAACAGAAATCCATAAACCTGGTTTTGAAGACAAGGTCATGCCCAGGCTGTCACTCACTTTGATCAACACATTTAGCCTCCAAATCTTAAGGGAGCATTTTTTTCCTCTTTAAACCAGTACAAGTCTTACTTGGAAGGCTGCAAGATGGCATCTGCTCTGGGACAGAGTGCAAGTCAGTTATCCTCCTTAAAGAGGAGTTTAACCATGCCCTGAGGCTGCACTGTGACCTTCCACCACACAGCAGTCCATCCATCACAGGGAAGTGAGAAGACACTTGCACTGTCTTTCCAACTTCTGCAGCTCTCTTACCTGCCTACACACCAGGCACTGTCCTCTAGGAGATGCAACTACTCAGAGTAGCCCAACATTTACTTTTATGAAAACATGTCACTTCACATAGAAAATATTGTCATATTAAATAGAAAGAAAACTGATTATTCTGAATCAATCTAATTTTCTCTCTGAAAAAAAAATAGTAAAAAATAAGGACTGGGAATGCTAAAACAATTGTCATTTCTGCAATGGAATTTGAACAGACGATTATGAGTAAACAGAATTTCAGGTATCTTTTTGTTTTCCTCTAAACTGCTGTGCTATCTAGCCTTGTTAGAAATTCCATGGGAGTCAGGTCCCTAATAGATTTCATCTTCTTACTGGGATTTCATTAGACCTAAAAAGAAAACAACTTTTGCATAAATAATTTCAACATACTACAAAGCATCAGTTTGAGTTTGCTTCTAAAAATAGACAAGAATTTAAAATACTTTACTCAGCTGCTAGGTCTACCCAGCCCCCAACATTTCTATTACCACTACAAAGCCTCACAAAATCACCAGGCAAATACAAGCAGTCACTCCTTCCCATCACAGTATGTTCTTCATACTCTGATTTCATTTTCTTCAACCACATTTCTTGTTCTAAAATGAAATCAAGAACTGCTCACAAAAAGTGACCACAAACAGGGAGAAACAATAAAAAGTTTCTCCCAGCTTCACAAACACAGCAGGACCAGAGCATGCTCAGCCCCAGTCTGAAATCCAGCTTGTGACTCTATCAGAAGTTACTACTCTCAAAAAAATATCTGACAGATTCAGCACAGCTCATGGATTAAGGGTTTTCACGAGCCAAGACAAAAGGATTCAGAATTTACAGTACTTTCCATTTTCAGTACTGGAGACAAGGCTTTAATAGACCAGAAGCAAGAAAGAGCAAAGTCTCTGCGGTTCAAGCAGAACCAATGTGCTATCTTGTACATGTGAAGGGCAGCCAGATATTAAATGGGCAAAGCAAAACAGCAGAAAACCTAAAATAAAGCTTCATATCCACAATAACCATTCTTTCAGAAAATACTCTATGGAGCATGACTGTTCTGACAACCAGCTACTACCAATGTGTGCTAAATTAAAGAAGTTAGGATCTGAGCATCTAGCAGCAGGATATCTGCTGAGTGAGAGACCACAGCTATGAAATTTAGCTGAAGGGAATAGTGAAACATTGGAGAAGTGTATAATCTTTAGAAAAAGAAAAATCTATTCCTGCACAACAGGAGAGCTAGAGCATGTTTTCATTGAACAATTCAGAATCACAGTAAGCAACACATAGAGAAGTCCATCAAAAATGCATTTCTTCAGAGCATAAAGGACCACACACAGATGGAGGCACCTGGCTCAAATACTCAGTTTCTTTCCCCACACATCACAAGGGCTGGGGCAAGAGTCATCAAACACCCTGCAACACTGCCCAAGTTTGGTCTTTCCATTTTGCCCTCTCATTGCCAGTCTGAATCTGCCACCATGCTACAGCCAGAGCAACACGGAGAGGGGAAACGTCACTGGTGAAGCTGGATGACACTCATCAAGGAAGGAAAGACAGTCAGGGGGCTGGCAGAGCAGCCACAGCCAGGGCCTTCAGCTGAAGTGGATGGAGTCACCTGCAGTGCAGATGCACCCTAAGAGCATGGAATTTGATGGACATCAACTCTAATCCAACATGACAATTTTACATGCCTGAAACACATCTCAACATCTCACATTTATGACAGCAAAGAATCAAAGCTCCAGAAGGAAGACTGTGACTTTGATGGTTAGGGTAAACACTGATTAAACACCGAAATCATCTTAGAGATGATTATAAATACACCAGCTACTTCACAAATACACCTTTTGCAAAATGCTGGCCAGGCTAAGACCTAGCAATTCAATATTTATAAGCACCACATGCTATTTACCCTCTAGCAACAATAAAGCACCTGCAGTGCTCAGTACTGAACTAAATGTTTCCTGAAGAAGAAAGACTGCTTTACATAAGCTTCTGTAAACCACATTTTATAAAATCTCCTTTTAAAACCACCTCAGATGATGCTATATTTGGTAGGCAATTTCTTTTGGTGCTTTTGAATTCCATTAATTTGTGAAAAACAGTGAGATAATGGGAAAGCCAAGGAAATCCAGTGCTGATGTACTATGACAATTAATTAGAAATATCTCCAAGTCATCGTTGTGGAGCAAACCACTTTGAATATGCAAGGTTTGCAAATTCCAACCATTTGTGTAAAACTATCAAAGACTTTCTTGCTATAAAGCTTTAATTCCCATTTCAGAAAACTTGGAAGCTGACCTACATTTTTCATTATTAGGTCAGGAAATACACCATACAAATTATTCCAGATGAATGTGTCAATATTTCCATATTAATGGGTTGCATTCACAACAACTGGATGAATACATACATCTAGTAGCACTGCTGAAATGGTAATTCATTATACTTTAATAGAACAAGCTGAGATGTTGCCTCTGATCTACAGTACATACTTGAGTTAGGCTGTATGGTGTTACAGCACTTGGAAAAGATCCTTTCCTCACAATCTGACTGCACTGACAAGACTGGACCTCATATGCTGCTCCTGGAGGTCAGGGTGAAAATGGGGGAGGCAAGGATAAAAAGGCTGAGCACGTTTCATTTTGAACACTTTCTGTTCTGGTGCAGTTGCACAGTAAGATTGTATTCACAGTCTCCTCATATTGGAAGGTTAAACCAGCCTTGAGTCAGGCTCAGCAATGGCAGCAGCCAGAAGGGATTTCATGCAGAGTGGCACCACCACTATGGTGGGAGCAGCATCAAGGAACTCTTGGTGACTACACACAAGAGGGGAAACGTGGATCCCAAGGCTAGAAATTAAAAAGAACATGGAATACCAATTCTGTGACTCTGTGATTTCAGGGCTAGCCTCAGCAGGACATCCAACCTGAGATCCCAGCAGCTCCTGGCTGAACATAGGGAGCCTCCATATGCCACAAGGAGCGATCGTGTCTTTGTAAATCACAGGGTGTCCCTGCTCCTGCTGAGATCTCCATGTGGAGGAAGGCTTGAGCCTGAAAGCACTGTGTCCCACAGAGTCAGCAGCTTGGGCAGCCTTTTGCCATGCTTGCAGGATCAGTCAATCCCGTGCTCTCACCAGTGTTCCCAGTGCAGGCTCTCCCCACCCTGAAGCAGCAGTATGGCATGATGCTGCACAACTGTCCCGTGTCACTATTTACAGCTGCCAGTTGACACCTCTGTAGGTACACAGAGAGGCTGTTATCACCATTAATGTCACACCAGGGCCCTCCCACATAACAGCACACAATTCCAGGAGCCATGTGGGCATCATCCATTTTAGGAGGTGATTGTTGTGATTTCAGCACAGCGGCTTATTTGGCCACAGGATAAAGAAACACAAGGCGGTCCACAAAACCAGGCTCTGGCTCAGGCAGGAAATAAGTACTAAATGGTGAATTAATAATGCAGCTTATCCACTATCACCCCAAAACAGCATGAGGAAAAAGGAAGATTTGCAGGCTCGACACCCTTACTCCAGAGGAAGGTTAGGGCTCTTCCCAGAAGGAAGTGGGACTGGTCCCAGTTGCAGGCTTTCCAGCCATGTCCCTGTGAGCTGAGCTATCACACTTCAAAGCACAAAACATGACTCTTCTGATCACTGTGCAACCACCATATAAGCACTGTAGGAAAACACCAAAGCACTATAGTCACATACCCAAGCCACAGCTGCTGGCAGCTGTGGACCCAAATATTTCACTGAAGATGTGGGGGGCAGCTCTCGTGCTGCAGCACTGAGCTCACTGCGGGAACATGGATCCAGAGATTCCTTCATCTCAACTCTCACCTGCCATGCAATTGTGGCACCTGTAACCATGACTATATGTGTCATTTCAAGGTGCTATAAGCTACTAACTGCATTTTTCATGGGCTGGTAAAACCATCTTTAATGAGCCAACAACACAGCACAAAGTGTCAGAGCGATACTTCTGTAATTTCAGTGAAAAGATGAGAAACTATATTGTATTCAGTACTGATCAAACCAGGTATCTTCAAAACCAGCCAATCCTAGAACACAGTTTCCCTCTCTCGTGGCATTCATATGATTTTGCTGCTTACATTACTATTTTTTTATCATTTTCTCAAAAATTAAGTGACAACTTCCAATACATTCTCCAAATTTATCATAGAAGTTAACTAAAAAAAAATACACATTTAGCAATACCTTCATTTGTGTATAGTTATATGGTTTCCCTAGTGTTTGCACAATATGCAAACACATTAGAACAGAACAAAATCCGCTCTAGCAGAGTAAATGTGAAAGAGCCACCAAGCATAATTGCATAGCACGCAGCACCCAGTAAATTCAAAGCACTTTGCTGAAGATGGGGTGTTCCTCCTAAACAGACAGGAAAACCAACTCACACTATCCACACTATCCACGAGCATCCCCAGCAGAGCCAGAAAGACTAGAAGGGTCATTGAGCTTCAAAGATACCGAGCACATTATCTCTTAAATTTTTTTGGAAATACAAGCATGTACTCAGTGGATCAGGAAGGACAGAAAGGAAAGGGACATTTCCAAGATTGCCAAGACATTGCTGCTGGTCTTGTTATGTACCTGACCTCCCAATGCAGGTTTCAAATGAAAGGGGCTATCTGGGGCATAAGAGGCTTTCAAATGTTCACTGGAGAACAATTCATCACATCTTTGCAGTAAATCACTATTCAGTTTGGAAAATTAGAAGTACATCAACATGATAAGAGACCTGAAAGCAGCAGACGAACTCATAATCGGTTAATAGAGATTGAATGTAAATCAGTAATTTAGAGTCACACTGGAAGTGGTTAGCTGTGAGTAGGGGCCTTTCCAGCTATCACAATGTCCCTTTTGAATATAAATAATGTCAACTATTACACAGATGGCTCCACACTGGGTACATTTTAGCAAAACAAATTATGCAGTTTGTACATTGCCGTTTGGAATGTTAACTAACAAGGTAGAACAAAGGGCTATAATTTAAGTGATCTTTTAATTTTGCAATTTCTTTTTCTTTCTAATTTTACTCAGAAGGGAATTGTAAAGCAATCTGCAGCCTGTTACATGTCTACACCACTAGAAACATAAAATGCTTTCAGTCAACTCGATCTTGTGAAAAAGTACGTTCTGATCACAAAAAGAAAGATACAGTCAAAGACACAGCTTAGTGACCACAAATAAAAACCAGGAGTACATGGAGATATCTTGAAAGTTATCATGTTAGAAAGCTGCACAAAATAACGTACATAAATAATGTAAAAAGGTTTTTTAAACTGCAGTGGAAAGACATTTTTAAAGTAAAAGCTGATGGATTAAAACACCAGGGGCTATTAATGTGTACCCAATATTAGAGCGTGATCTATTTACCTTGCAAAGTATCCTGAATATAAGTAGGTATAAGGCTCAAATACATAAAAGTTAATCCTGTACTTTACAGGGAGATAGCTGATAAATCAGATTAGTGAACCAAACACGGAACAGGAGATGGATATGCAGGGTGAGACAGATGAAATTGGGCAAACGGTATTTCTGAATCTGTGCCCAGTGCTCATCTGCTAGGATGCACGCAGGGCTCTCAGTGCAGTGAGGGTGACAGTCCACAGAAGCAGCACCCTCTCCAGCACATACCCCCCACACAGGCATGTTTTTATCTTGTCTCATGTTCATACCTCCTCTGGAGCCAGTTTCAGTGGTGAGGCAGGCAAGGATGGTGTGGAAGAGACACCTGCCCACTATTTACCATGGTTCCTGCAGTCCCAGGCAGCTGTGCTGCAGGTACTAAAATGTCAAGGTGAAGATCATTCATTTGGAAATCAGCAGCACATGATTATGTTAAACAGCAGCCTTGTATATACCTGCAGTACCAAAAATACAACCCTTTACTATGCCAATCAAAGCAGTATTTATAGTGGCTGTAAGAAAGCAGCATACTTAACGTGGAACAAGGTGGTAACCCACCTCTCCCTTTCCCAGAGATGTGATGCTTTAGCACAAGGCCTGATGCTGTGAGCATGCTCTGTGCCAGCTGATAGACTGCCCTTTCCACTCAGAAAACAGGCCATAATAATAATAAGTAAATAAACAAAATACTACCCCCACCCCAATAATCCTAGTATTAAAATACTAAAGGAAAAAAACCCGAGAAATCAGTGCACACCTACTGCTCATGGTTGCTCTGATGGCAAGCGTACAGCTCAGCCCTAAGAAAGAATGGTAAATAACAAATCTTGTTACTGTTTTCAGCCTGCCAAAGCATGATATGTTCTAATCTGAAAGCTAGGTGACTCTGCAGCCTTTCTGATCCATCTAATGAGGGGATATGGAATGGTAGAACCAGATTTATAGCCGAAGTGGGAGTAGTTCAGATTCACTGAAAGCAGGAAGCTTAACTTCATTTGTATTTATTAAGTTTGCTTCTAAGCAATAGGCCAAAAACAGATGCCTGAAAGCACCTGGCACGTTTTAGAACTTCAGTAATACCCTTACTTTTGTTTCAAAGAGATCTTTCTATAACACAGGAGGCTGAACAAGGAGCTGAACTATCAGAGTTTTCAGTCTTCCAGCTTCACACTCTATGACACAAGGGTACGAAAGCTATGCTGCTATGCTGCATTAATGCAGGAGGTACAATGAAGTTGTAAGTCACCATACAGCTTATTACTAGTAAGAAAAGACAATTAACACAACATTATAAATAACAGGAAATAATCAGATTGAAAGTGTAGACAGATAAAGCTAGACTATTCATTTAGTGTAAGTCACCAAAAGAGATTACTCACACCCTGAAGTACCTGGGAAACAGCTTCCCACAGTAGAATCTTCTCCTACCACTCAGTCAGATTTCTGTACTATCTCTGCAAAGTCTTCCATGCAAGATTCAGTGGCAGGTCATAATGTGCTGTTTTGAAGATAAACAGTGTCGATACTTTTCTGTTGCTGTTTTCTTTTTAACATTATCCAACATCATCAAAATGCTAGAGGTTGCCACTCAAGACCACTGAAGTTTCAGAACATTAGCTGAGTTTTTAGCTGCATTGAACCAAACTCTATTCCAACAAGATGAATGGGAAAGGATGAACAATATTGTGACACCAGAAAACTATACATTGCAGCAAGTGCCCTTTGACTACACCAGGACCAGTTCTCTTACCAGTGTCTTCATGAGTAGATGTGCTGAACAAAGAGCAGTGTGGCTCTCCACTAGTCACCATGCATCACTGGGTATGTCCAGAAGAACACATACAGCCTGACACTCAGCAATCAATTGCTGATCTTATAAAAATATTTGTTGAACAAGAGGTAAACTTATTCCTTTTAATTTTAGGTGCAGAAATAAAAATAATGAAGGGAAGTGATGTGGAGAGGCTTCATTATAATCAGTATATAAAAGTGCCACTGCATACTGATAATAACATCCTTCACACCTGACATTTTGTTGCTTTCGCAGTGGTATCATGGAACTTAAAAGCTGATGCACAATAAGGAAAGCAATGATAAAAAATGAAGTTTAAATCTGTGAAGATTCTTTTAAACATTTATGAAACAAGTGTTTTAAAATCCCTCTATTCAGGCTCATTGTTCTATTATAAAATATTGCCCACAATGTTTTTGTTCTGCTTCCCTTTTGAATAGCAGAAAAGACTTTGATGTTCTTAAAGAGAGGTGCAGGGTACTATTTTAACACCATCCTCTAATACTTGCTTTTTCTGCTACTGGTAGAACAAAGAGTGATCTTAACCTTCCCAAAATAAAGGCAGATCTTTGGTTTTCCCAGTTACTGAAAGTAGTTGCATTTGAATTTTGAGTTTATAAAAGAAAAAAAAAAGGAGAGAAAAAATATGAAATCACAAACCATCCAGGGAGGAACTGCCCTGGCACTTTTTATTAGCTAAAGTAAGTGTTAGTGCTTTGAGCATCACTTCAGCATCTCCAGCAGTATCTACAGTGGTAGAAATGGAACATTTCTGAGAGTAGCAAAACACCATGGCAGCTCTGTCCTCTTTCCATCTGCTCTAACACTGAGAAGCAACAGGTCACCTTTCAGTGTTTTGTTTGAATTTTTAAAAAATCCTAATGTAGAATCATCATCCATAAAAACCTATTCAACATCTGGACAAATGGGAAAATAGCCCCCTAGGATATTTTGAGGTCTGTCAAAGGGCCTGCTACTTTACTGACAATTAAGAGGTCCCAGTGAGGCCCTCCAGCAAGCCCATCTACTGGGCAGGACAAAAGTAACTCGGAGCACAGCTAACAGAACAGGAGCAGGAGAAGAACCTCTTCAGAGAAGGCAGGGCTGCATCCCTCATTTGCTAACAAATTATTCTGGAAAGTTGTGTAGACTACAGATCTGCTCCTCTACTTTGCAGCTCAATGGTTAAGAATGAAAAGGAAATCTGAATTGCTGTCACTGGGGTTTGTGGGAAGCTGCCTTGTTGCTATCGTGTTGTATTATTCTAGGTCTTAATTGGATATTTGTTCTTCCAGTTATGTCATACTGCAGAATGTGCAAAACTTCAGTGTCCTACTCCATGATTAAGAAATTCAACGTTGTGGAGTTTCTTCCTGAAGCTACTTACATTGACCAGCAATTAGTTTAGCATCATCATTTTTCCTTCACTAAAAATAAATCAATAATAACCCAAAAAGAAAACAAATTAAAAAAAAATCCATCAACCCAAAAGAAACCAAGATACACTTAAAAGGTTACATTTATCTTGCCAGCTTAGGTAGTTGGCAGTGAAGGCAAGCACTTCTGACAGTCACTTTTTAAAACCCGTAGAGTGGATAATGGATACACTCAGCTCACCACATTTGCTGTGTTTGAACATTTCCTGAAGCATCTGTGCTGCTTCAGGGTTCAGTAAAAGGAGCTACTTCACATCCCAGACACTGAAGACTCAACATGGGAAGGTGAATGCATCACTTCACACTTCTCAGAAAAGCTACATTAACTGTTCATTTATGTCACCCAAATCCTGAAAGAAAAAAAAATTAATTGGTTTTTGTTAATCCCTTCCACTCTGCGAGAGATTGTGGTCAACCAAACTTGGAAACAGCCAGTGGAGTACTTGGCATGGCACACTGCTGTAAGAGGTAATTAACCTCTTACAGAAGGCATCTTCTGTCATACAGAATTGCAGACCAACTTGAAAATTAAACATTGCAGCAGCAGATAAAACCACTACCAGCAAGACCCACAGAAATAGGCTGTGCAGGTAGTTGACTGGAAACCCCACTCTCTCCTTAGGTCAGCTTCCTTCAGAGAGCACAGAGCAGAATGCAGGCTAACAGCTCTGCCAGGTTTGTCATCTGGGCCTGTGCCATCCCCAGTAGAGGACAGAAGAGAGGTGATGGCAGCAAGGGGGAGGCAGCAGTCCCATTGCTGTGGGTGGAGAAGGAAGTGGTGGCACCAGTCCAATTCAACTCAGAAATGCCACTGCTCTAATAGATCTGGAAAGGTGGGTTAGCAACACTCAGGAAGCAAAAATGCAAGGGCAAGACTTTCAGATGTACTTTTAAAATGTAATAAATAAAAAATAATAAAAATGTTTAAAATGTAAAGCAAGAAAAAGAACAAAAATAGCCCAGTAGCAATTCAGAGTTCTTTGTAATTAAAGCAAAACAAATCTTTTGCTTTGAATATTTATCCAGCCTATGTAACCTCATGATCAGTGTTTAATTTTCTTTTCACATCTACTGATTTTAAGCACTAGACCTCAGGTCTGAAACCATCAGCCACAGGCTGGTGGCTCTTTGAAAATCCAGCTGGCCAATATCAAGTCTTTGCCATTTTTCAGCTGGCACATTTCCCTGTCAGAAGCATATCAGAAGTTCTTGCAGCGCATTAAACCTCTGCTACTGAAAGTGCTCACTTGGAAGCATCATAACAAACGTCAAACAGGTCCATTCCTGTGGCTTGGCAGGAATTGGAAGTTATGCCTTGAACCACATCATCTGCAACTAGAATCAGAAGCACCTGAGTAACAGGGGGTCCAGTATCTGCTCCAGGTCAAAACACAACTCTGCCAGATAGGAAAAAGTAAGAGTGAATGAGAAACACAGCTTGGCAGAAATTAGAGGTGTTACAAAGAAAAATGGTTTGCAATTCTCTTGTTTCTTGTAACTGAACATTCTATTTTACATAAAAAGACCTCAAACACATTTCATTTAAACACTGCACAATACCTCAACAAAAGTGCTGAAGTACCCCAGAGGAGAGCCAATTTATACAAGCAACTAAATCACCAGGACTTCCCCAGACATTCATATTAAACTAAAACCTAATGTGAAACAAAACAAAACCCCAAAAAACAACTACCCACACAAAAACCCCAACTAGAAATCTGGTAAGCAGTTGAGAGGATAATTCATAAAGACAACTACTAATTTTTGCTATGATTCACTCAGTGAGTAACCCCCACAGCTGCTGCTCTCCAAGCAGCAAGGTAAAGTTGGTTAGGGTACAAATAGCTGCATGATTAAAAAAGGTTCCTAATGATGCTATGGGATCTACAAGTCTGGGTTTTTTTAAAACAGAAACTATAATCTTTAGCATTCTTCCTGCAGAGAAAGCCTCCTGTGTGCCTGCATGGCTAGGGAGGCAGACAAGTAAGAAAATTAGGTCTTTTGTTACTTGCCTCCTTCTCAGGGTCAAAATTCCTTAGCACCAAGGAAGAAGTCCTGCAGCCCTAAGGATAATCAGTTAGCTGACAAAAGTAAAATCACATCTTCCAGACTCATTCATTATCAGAAGTAGAGGGCAGGTTAGAGAAGAGTTTGTTTCACTTAGCACTGTTGTCAGACAGCCCCATATCACCATTGTCTTCAGAGCCAGCTCCTTCTTTGGCTTGGATCAGAGGAAAAGCCAACCATGGGCTATTACTGCAATTTTTAAGACTAGAATTCTTTCATGCTGCACTGACACGCATTCAAGAATGGCACAATTATCTACATCAACCAGACCTTCAGAAAAGGAGCTGCAGATACCTTTGAGCGTAAGGAATTGCCCTCCTGGTAGTCTCTTCAGGAGAGCTCACTTCGAGCCTGTGCAAATGCCACTAGAAGGCAACACACAACCCTTCCCCATCATAACCTCTTACCAAGTATTTCAGCTTCTGCCAGAACTGTCGAACCAAACTCAAAACTTCCCCTTCTCACTTCTCAGCGCACACGTGCCTGCAAGGAGGCACATATTTAGCTTGCAGGGATAAGCAAGGAGAGGCAGAAACGTGCTTTTTCTCATCTTCTGTCTCTGCTGTGACAGAACATTATTAGTGCTTTCAATGAACAATTTACCAGCATCAGTTGTGAAAGGGAAGAAGCAGCTCTAAGTGGAAGGAGGAACTGAGAATAGAGCCAGCAGGCAGAAAGATTTCCATCAAGCTAATTTTTAGCCAAAGCTGTTTTTCTCCTTCCATGTACATATCTCTGTAGGAGACTTCAAATAGTAATTATTCTAATGAATTAGCCCATGGGAGAAGAGGCAAATATACACTTCAATACTTGGCCAGTTCTAACTGATACATGATCCAGAAGAACAACATTTAGCATTTTACACTAATGGCTTGCATCCAGTAACTAACTAACCCTCTCAACACAGAGGTATGCGATTTTTTTTTTCCTTAACATTAAAAAAGATAAAGAAAAGCACACTTTCTCATGCCAATCTGCAGTTATGAAATGTTTACTTCTTTACCAGAGAACAGGAATGCTATTTAGGGCCTGATGATGCAGGTTTGCACCAGCTCCATAATTCCTATGAAGACAGTATTCACTGAAAACCACTGCACCATGGTTAACCGCTGCCAGCCACCTAAAAGGCCAGATGTTCAACAAGAAATTAGCTCCCTTAAATCCATTCAGGGAAACTCGTTTCATAGTCCAGTGTCTTTTTAAGGATGATGATGTTTATTTCCCCAGCAATGTCTAAATTAAATTCAAGCACATTTGAATATACAGCAGCATCTATCATGGTGACCTTCCAGCCAAGTGCTAGTATTGTTTATAGTCTTGCTGTCAGAAAATATTGCTATATGCCTATCAGGAGGAGACTTCAACTCCACCCCTAAGGCAGAATATTCTCTGATGACTAATATAGCCATGCCTCTGGAAAGCTCTGCACACAGCCTTCTCAAAGCATCCAGAAGAGGCTTGAGAGCCTCTTGCCCATGGCCTGGGCATGCTAAAACAGTTCTTTGCCTGGCAGTACAGTGGGACTGGGTGGAGCAAGCAGAGAGGATAAATTTAGATGCTGTTTCCAGAGCAATAAGTGGCTTCAGTGCCACAGAGTGGGTCATCCCCAGAACTGGCTCATCATTAAACATCACACAACTCCCACTTTTGGATCACCACAAAAATCAAGCTGATCCACTCTGCTCCTTACCCACAGACCAGTGTTCAAGGAGGGTCATCAGAAATGGGTTAAAGACCCCAAAAAGACAGTAGCTCAAGACCACATGATGATGTGCTCCTGAACAGAGACTTCAAGAAGCCTGCAGGGCTGTTGCATGCAGCTTTTACATGTCCACAGTGGCAGTTAAATAATTTATTCTATCAAAGTTTTGAGAGCAGGTTTTGCGGATTTCTATTTCTGAAGCAGTAATTGTTTAAATATAAAAGCACAGGCCATATGTCACTTCCTAGGATGCAATTCACCTTCAGTGCAAAGATGCAATGAATCTAGGTAAATCTTCATGAATATGTTAAAGGGTAATTTAAAAAAAAATGCACAGACACAGTTGATAGAAAATATCCTTCTTAGCCAGACCAGGCAATAATCATCAGGCAATGACTCACATCCTGCACGCTCAGGTTGGCGTGAATAGTTTTCAGCCCTCCCATATCCAAAGTGAATCAGCACAAAACTTGCCAAATTGCAACAAAACCTAATGCGAGTCACACTCAGAGTTACAGTCACAGACAACAAGTATTAGATCTGCTCCCGCCTTGGTAAGAAATTATTATAATCATAAGTTTGTTGTGCAAACATCTAACATTTTCAGAAAATTTCCCTAAGGTCGAAAACTGAACAGGTAAAAAACTTCAGGTTTTAATGTCTTTAATATCTCAAAATCTTCATTATAAAATCTCTTCTTTTTTTCCACCCAAATTTTATTAGAACACAACACAAGACTGGCTGGTTTTAGAAAGGTAAGTATGCTCAGAACAGCTCGGTGAGCAGATCCCAACAGTCATGATCCACCACCACACTGCTGTGCAGTGTGCTGGCTTTTTACCACTGTTGGGGAAGCTGGCCAAGACCACACAAATTTCAGTGAACCCTACCCAAACCAAACAGGTTTAGCCAAACCTGAAAACAACATCCACCAGTGCATTATGGTGAGAGCAATGTATCATACATGATCATGCAACAGAGAGAGACAGCACCTCTCCATAGAAGATATGAATGTAAAGGCATAATGAACTGTATCACAGGACACCACCACAACCCTCTCTCTGAGCAACCCCAGCTTTGAGGGGAGAGAAGTGAAACAGGTATGCTAGGGTTCAGGAGAGGAGGCTGAGATAATATTGGAAAACCTCTGACACATGCTCTGAGCCAGGGCCAGGTGTGGACAGATAAGCACAATCAAGGCAGTTGTATTTGAGGAGCCCAACACACTACCTTCATTGAGGACTCATAAGAGATGAAGGACCTCAGTCTGAGAGGTGAAGACAGAGGCAGAAAAGGGCATCAAGGAGGAATGGCAGAGGCAGAAGAGATGAAGAGTGGGGCAATAGCTAGGAAATCAGGCTGCAAGAAACACAAACCCTGCCAGAAGATGAACAGAATTTTCTCTTATGAACTTAAGTTGCTTTTTGAACAGAAGTAGAGAGCTCTGTTCAAATTGATCTAGCTTGCTGTCTGTTCTAGTGAAGAAACGCAACATCTTTTGCCAGCCCTGAAGAGGTCACCATCTGAAGCTGACCTGCATCTTTTGACTGCTTTAATACAGATGAGACTACTGTATTTTGGGTTTTTTTTAGCATCTTACTGAAGCCAGCATCAAAGAAGCAGACACATATTTGTCTTTGCTCACCTCTTTCTATCAGCATACTCCAGTGCTGATCAAGATGACTTCATCCAAGGCAGTCCCTCATGCACTAGATCCCTAAATCACAGGAATATTTGACAAGGCTTCAAAGTCACTTCTTAGGCTTTGATAGAAATTCTGAATTAATTTTCCTGTCCTCCGTGTAAAGAGAATTACTAATTCTTATTACAGATCCAAAGAACCATCACAGGATTGTGCTGGTTTTGGCTGGGGTAGTTAATTTTCTTTATAGTAGCTGATATGGGGCTGTTTTGGATTTGTGTTGGATACATTGTTGATAACACAGGGATGTTTTACTTATTGCTGAGCAGAACTTACACAGAGCCAAGGCCTTTTCTGCTTCTCACACCAACCCACCAGCAAGTAGGCTGGGGGTACACAAGATGTTGGGAGGGGACACAGATGGGACAGCTGACCCCAGATGACCAAAGGGATATTCCATACCATATGGTGTCATGCTCAGTATATAAAGCTGGAGAAAGAAGAAGGAAGTGAGGAATGCCAGAGTGATGGCATTTGTCTTCCCAAGTAACTGTTACGTGTGATGAAGCCCTGCTTTCCTGGAGCTGGCTGAACACCTGCCTGCTGATGGGAAGTGGTGAATGAATGAATGAATGTTTTGCTTTGCCTGTGTGTGCGATTTTTGCTTTACCTATTAAACTGTTTTTATCTCAACCCATGAGTTTTCTCATTTTTACCCTTCAGATTCTCTCCCCCATCCCACTGGAGGAGGAGCGAGTGAGTAGTTTTGTGGGGCTTAGTTGCCAGCTGGGATTAAACCATGACAGGGCTGAATCACCTAATTACTCAAATATTTTATTCTTTGCAGATGACCTCGTTTCCTACCATATCTCCCTCTATGCTGCTCTATTGCTTTCTCTTTGTGGCTTAGGCAGTACTATAAGACAAAGCGTAAATCCTGGTATTCCAGAACAACATGATAGAAACATCAGTAATAGGACAAATACTGCATTTCACCCTGGATATGGTTTCTACAGCAGGCTATGCCCTATACTAACCTCTTGGACACTGTTGAAATGTTTACTACACAAAGTTCAGCCAGTCATATAGAGGTGCATCATAAAGTTTTGTGGTCAAAGACCATCAGTTCAAGCATGACACACTTGAAGGCAGCCATGCAAAGTCCAGCTGGAATCCAAGCAGGTAACCTTGATCTTCTAATCCAGTGGCAGCTATGAAAACAGTGTCCATAACCATTTCCTGCTCCAGGTTTTAACCAGCAGGTTTAACTAGAATTGCTCTACCCCCCATCCACCCTCAACCTTCCACATTCAGCAATGTCTTCTCGTTCAACACACAAATAAAAGCTGGTTCCCTTGCACAGAAAGGATAACCATCACCCAGCAGCATTAGCAGGCTCTTCCTCTCTCCCACAAGACAGCACAAGAGGGGTATATCACATGCTGGCTCATTCCTGTTGCTAAAATTAACTCAGAATGCCAATATAGACCTAACAACAAGGCCCAGTTTCTTCCACTACTCCTTTCAAGGCAGTATTTCAGAACAACAACCTCCCAAGGTAACAGAAATGATGAATTTTAATTTCAGCATTATTTTTTTTCAGAGGAAAGAACAGCAAGAGAGCAGCAGGGAAAGTCAGCAAGAATTACACTAGCTAAAGAGCATTTTCGGTAGTAAATGCAGACAAGAAACAGGTCATTGGAAAAAATAAAAGCTAATGTGTTACATAGCCAGATATTCCAACACCATATAAAAAGGGTCCCACAGCAGTGCTGAACTTGCCCTAAGAACAGAGCAAATTAACATACCAGCTATAAATATTAATGCTTAGCATCTTCTTGTTTCTTATCCAACAGAGCAGAGAAGACACTCCAAGGAGACCACAGCCATGCTGATGTGTGATTTTTTTGGCATAACTATAGAAACTCATGAGAAGGGAGCCTTAGAGCAGTCAAATAACTATGGAATTCAAGAAATATTTACTCTGAGTCCCTACAGAGTTGTATTCCCCTAGAGGTTCTATAGCTCAATTTTTCCTTAAAACACATAGACTGATATTTATACTCCAGTGACAACATATCATGTAAAATTAAAGTGACTGCTCTCAAGGAGCATTAACAAAAGCAATGAAATGAATGTCAGAAGGGTATGTGGCTTATAAGGAGCTTCTGCTTAAATGTGCAATACAACAAAATGACACCAAACCCTATTCTAACAAACTGCAGAATTGCATCCATTAACATCATTGTAGCAAACAGTAGTCTCAACAGCAGCAGGAACACTACAAACAGGATTGCTATTTAGCAGGGTGGACACAGAAATGGCACCTAATAATCCAGTTTCTCTGACAGTACAAGGATGTCCTCCCCCACCAGAAGCCATGTCCCAGCACTGCCTCAACAGCTTGTCACCATGCCTCCCACCAGAGTTTATATTCCTCTCCATCCATTTGAGCTGTTTATATGAACTGTTCCAGCACAAATGAGCCTGCTCAGCTTCAATTGTTTCCTATTTATTAACCAAGCTCACTCAGTGCTTCTTCACCCATTTCAACACAAACTGTTCAGTCAGAAGATCGGTGTAGGCAGCCGCTCATCACCTGTCAAAGCTGTCAATGCAGAGGTTGCATCCCTGATGTAGCATTGGCATGTCTCAGAATATGTATCTTTACGTTTAACAAAATTTCAGACGTTTTTTAATAAAGCAAGGTTTATGACAATGAAAATTAATTAATCTTCGGGAGATAGCCTTTCTCCTATTTTTGTCTCCACTGTGCCAAGCCAGTTAAATATCTCCAGACCTCTGTAAATATTTGGAGGCCTCAGCTGTGCTCTGTAAACCATGGGAAGCACCACTGTTATAGTTCTGTTTGTGGTCTTGGTCCAGATGCTGTTGATCAACCCTTCCTTCCCATCCCAGGGGCGCTTGTTAAAAACAGTACACGTTTTGCTTTTTCTATAGGGCTGCATTCAGACAGGTTGGACAGTTTTGTAGGTTTTTTTCATCTTTTCTTCCGACAGATAGTTTAATACAAGTGACTTCAAAACTGACAGCCTGTCCCCAAGGTGCAGCACACACAGCCATGCCTTTACCCTCCTGACTGGATTTCTCTCCACCCCAAGTTTTACAGATGCTGCCCTCCAGCTGTAGCACAGCTCTTTACTACAGTGCGTCCTTTCTAGGGCCAACACCTCGGTGACAAACCAGAAAGAGAGACAGGATATGTGCAGGTGCCATCCCTGTGAGTGATGATCTATGACCAACTTCTTATTCATCTTTCCACTTTCACCCAACCCTCCCACCTCTACATTTGCTTCCCTTGATAGATCCTCAGGAAACTTTTCACCTTGTGTGGCTTAATCCTCTTTGGGCTTTTCCCTATAGTCCAGTAACTCCCACTGTGGCTAGAACTATATTGCACAGACCATTAATCTCTCCCTATCACACGAAAAACAGCCATAATTGGTACAGCCATCAATTATAAATAGGCAAATGCTAGTGTTTGCCTATAAGTGTATCTTACTTTCAGAAATACAAGCCAGGCATGATTATTTCGTAGAAGTGTAATTATTTTCTGCTGTTTCACCACGTGTCAGTACCAATGTTCTGGCAAAAGGCCACTAGCATGCGTATTGTAAAAGGCAGAAAGAACAGCATTACAGACACAGCAAGGAGAGCACAGTACAGGCTGTGTGAAGTTATCAGCATTTCAACAAGCTGTGGAAGGTTGAAAGATACAGAGCCAAATAAATAACTTTAAACAAAGATCCCAGATGAGTCAGTAGCCCAAAAAGGAGTTATTCCACATTAAAACTATGCAGGCATAGGCAGAGAACTAATACCACGACCGATTTAGATTCTGAGCAGGTGATTGCTACGCTCTATGCTTTGCCTTCCCTTTCAGTCATTGCAAAAACATCTTTACAATTGCCTTGGACAGAGGAAAAACCTCATCCCTTACTTGGCACTGTGCTGCAAGTGAGAGCAGGGATGGACACCGTGGAGCTTTCTGAACACATGAACCAGCCCACTCGTTTTCTTCTGCTCGCAAATTCTCTTCATCTCTGGCCTCACTTGCCTATAAAAATAAGCCTTTAAGTACAGACAAATCCTAAATATTGACAGCTTGTAAAAGTCTTAAGCCCTGAGGATTGCTATGAAATATTACTTCATGGTAGAATTTGCTTTCCTGCAACCTGCATTTCACTAACCGAGTAGAAGCTACTGGATATTCAGAGAAAGCTTCTGTACCACAGCCAGGGAGACAAGGATGGCACAGGGTACTGGAAACAAGCACTTTCAGCCATTTATCACTAAATGCTAGCACCTAATTTCCAGAAGCAGGCCTAAAGTAAAATGGATTTTACTAAACTGATTATTTAATATGTCAACTTGTTCTTTTAATGATACTAAATATTTTCTGCCTTCACATTTCATGGAAAGCATACACCATTTACATCTGCATCACTGACTGACGTTTTCAGTCCCGGCAGCTCATCACCTCCTCAGGCTCAGCTGAAGAGCCTTCACCGTCCAGAGGGAGTGGACGTTCTGCAGCAGCAGATTTTATTCTCTTGGAACTGCATGCTTCAGAAATTTTGCACAGGTTTGACAAGTAAATTATAAAGTTTCAGCAGAGCACTTCTGATTTGCATTTGCACAGCTAAAAATAGGATTCAGGGGAAAAGTCCAAGACAGGCCCAGCTTGATTCAGTTCCCTGTCAGCTAATGAATAGCTTATGGAACAGCCAGCATCACTGGCCTTTTCTTGAAGTCCGCTTGGAGACAGATGTAGTACCACAAGCATTTGAATCCTGATCTTCCCTGCTCACGTCAGTTCTAGACAGAAAATGGTCCAGACACCAGGGGATCAACTGTGCTCACACCAATGCAGTGTCCCAGGAAAGTTTCCTCAGGCAGCAATGGTTCCAGGTTTTCATTCTACTCCTCAGCCCAGTTTCTTTCACAGCTCATTCCTACCCTGCACAGGCTGTGCATCTAATTTTTGACATTTCTAGCCACTTTACTTAAATCTCACACTATTCACATCTGCAGACTTCTCTTGGAATATACTCCAAAAATCAGCTGTCCAATACAACACTGATTCAGACATTAACTGTAGTAATACTGAGTAGAGTAGTAGTAGTAATTGAGTAGAACTCAGTAGTAACTGAGTAGAACTGAGAAGATACCAACTGCTGATGAATTAGTGACACACATACTCACACTTAGCTTGAAACAAAACTGTCTTTACACACACTGCTCACAACATAGCAAAAATATCCTGCTTAGCCCAGCAGCTGAGATATGCACACTTGTAATTCAAACAAAAGACATTTCTTCTTGTAGACAGATATGATGAAGGAATCTGAGGAAGCAAATAAAAATTTTTAGAAACATCTTTCTTGAACATGAGTGAATGCAACAGAGAATGAGTGCAACATTATTCAGTAGATCATCATCTTCCACCTATCCACAAAGCACATTAATTTAATAAATTAGAACGTGAATATCACTATGTCTGATGAATACCATAAGCGAAGTTGCACTTGTTTGACTTCTGCACTGGGCACATAGGATCAATCTCATCTAGATGATTTCCTTCCTATGTGGGCAAGGTACAGACCTCGGAGCCCCATCCAAACTGGCCTCGGACACTGCCAGGGAGGGGGCTGCATGGCTCTGTCTCACAATGTCCATAGCAGACCTTTGGCCCAAATTAGGATTACACATAATCCTCTGGCTCAGAAAACCTTCTTACCACTCGTATTACTAGATGCTGAGAGGGCTCACTGAATGCTTTAAAAACTCAGCTTAAAACAGTAGTGGGATGCTTTTGTTTACTTTAAAAATCATATTATCCTGTTCACTATTCCTTTTTCACCTTTGTGCAAGAAAATGCCAAGTAAGTGTTCTTAAGCAGTATCTGTCCTGTAACTAGACACATTTGATTACGTGTTCTGTGGTGCTATTAAAGCATGAAGGTGTCCTTCTTTCTGAAGACAAAAATGACCTTCAGAAAAGAAATGCAAAGAAAATGAACTCAAGCCACCAATTTTGGGTTTCATTGCCTGAAAATGGACTGCCCAACTTACATTTGAATCAGACAAGAGAGGAAAACTTGAAAGCAGTCCAGCATTAGGTCCTTGGTGTCCAAGCTGTGAATTGAGGCAGAGCTGGATTGCTCAGAAAGAAAAAAATGTAGGGATAACAATGACAGACAGCTATTGGGAGCCTACTTGGATGCACAGTGCCGATCAGGGCATCCTCAAACAATGTTTTGCCCTTGTACCTCAATATCAATCATGCAGTTAGTACAGCAGCCCAGAACTAGGGCCCCTCTGTAGCATTATCTCCATGTCTAAGTGCAGAGAGGTGAAAAAAGGCTGGCCCTGCTGCAGTAGTAAGACCAGGGCCAGCAGCAGGTTGGAAGACAGAGGAGAGAGATAATAAAAATAAAGATGTGCATAATTTTTCACCAATCAGAAACAGCAATCACAGCTCACCACCTGCTCTTAATGCTCTTTTTCAGTGGACCAAGTGATCAGAGCAGTTTGCAGATGAATACAATTAGTTGTTTAGTTTAGGCAGCCACAGAGATTACAGGGCTATAGAGATTACTATGCAAAGAAAGCAGAGCACATACATGTGGACCAAGCAATTATGTGGTGAATGCTAAATGCTTTGAGGGGTTTGCAGAAAGGAATTGGTATATATAAGAGATGAAAAAAAAATGGGGGAAATTCATCAAAGAAGAATGGAGGGATGAATGTCAGGCAAGCTACAGAGGTTTATCTCTTCCCATCCCTGGGATAGATGCTCAATGAAAATGGTGAAATAATCTCCCTAATTAGAACAGAAAAAACCACTGACATTCACATGCCTTTTATGGAGAAGAAAGACCAAAAGGTCTTTCCTCGTCTCCAGTTTTTAGGCTATACAAATTACTTAGCACCTTAACATTTGTGCTATAAGAAGCACAAACACAATCCCACCAGGTTAGTCAGAATTGAACCTGGCCAAGTGCACCTGCACACAAAGCTGTGGTTTTCCCTTCTGTATCCTCTGCTTGAGAGCAAACCTGCCTCCTCCTTTTAAGCCATCAGATTTTTATTTTCCTTCTTGCTATTTGGCAAGAGGGAAAGCTAACTAGCTAAACTAACTTTCTTTAGAAATTACAACATAAAAAGATGCCTCTTTGAACTCAATAGTTTCCCAGAAAGATTCCTTTGACTTCCACTGGAAAACTACCACCACATCACCTTGATTTGTTAATTCCTGACCATATTCCTAAGCTATTATTCATATGCTGGGAAATATTTTGCTAGATGGCAAGTCTGTCAAACAACAGTAATATTTCTTGTTTGCAATGGTTACACCACATGAAGCATAATCCCAAATAAAAACTGTTTAAAGGATTTTCTGTCCTGTTCTTGTCAATCACTGCATACCAGACTGGTTAGCACTGTTGGCTTGTTCTTGTTTTCCTTAGAATGTTCCCACTCTTTTAAGCTTTTTTACATAGACACAGTTGACATTGTTCCGAGTACAACTCTTTAAATTTTCCTTACAGTTTTGCAGAGACTTCACAAACATAACAGCAGGTTGCTTCTGGCATTCAAACCCCTTCTCCTTCCTCTCTCCTCTAGTTTACAACCCTCTTTCAAAGTATGAGTTTATTTGTCTTGGCCACACGAACTTCTTCATGGACATTTTTCTTCAAGAGCCTGTGGATCTTTTTATCTATTGCTTCTTCAAAGCTATCAGTCAGGTTTAAACATACCTGATCTTACATTTGGTACAAGATGACCTGAAGGTTTCATTCCAAACTCCACAAGTTGTCTTTCTCAATTTTCAAATCCTGGCATTGATGAAGAGCCAGAACTCATCTACAGTTTTAATTACAGACTGAAACACAACTTAAATGAAGTTGCTGCCTGGATGCAGTGAGGCCTGGGCGCTCATTAGGGGCCTGGGCACTTCCCACCACACCAGCAAGGGAGCAAGGCAGGCTGGGGAGCAGCCCAGGCCCAGGGCATCAGGCACCTCCATGGGACAGGGTCAAGCTGAGACCAGACTGGGACGTAGCCCATAGATGGTCTGGAGATATGAGGCAGGGGTCAGGACTGGGATCTCTCTTGCTCCTTCCCAATTCTCGCTGGCCCCTGCCCCATGCATATTACTCAGGAGGTGTCTCAGGGACCTCTGCCTGGACACTGCCCTACCACAGAAGTTGTGCCACATCTTTTCCATCCATGTCATCATTCAGCACTTTCTCCCAGTATTTGAAAACCATTCTACAGTGCCCCAATATCCTCAAGCTATGAAGAGAGAAGTTTTCATCCTGTTGCTGTACACAGGCCTGGCACATGCATTTTCTCCAAGTTATTTGTACGTTGCTGAGCTTGAAGACATGGCTTTATTAAAGGCTGAGTAGCTTTTGTTTGAACTCATCTAGAATTAATCATGATATAGGCGTTACTTGTATACAAACTCCCTTTTCCTGAAGCCATTTACAGAATGACATTAAGAATGGCAAATTAGCTGCTGATAAACCACCTAATTTGCATTTGTTGCCACTGTAGGAAAGAAACAGTTGGGCTACAGGTAATTTCCAGCACTGCTTTTTATCTCTAATGTCAGTTCAAGAGAAAAACACACTAACAATATCCAGTATTGAAAATATCTATTAAGGATAAAAGAAACTAGATTATTGAAGTAATTCAATACATAACAAATACTTTACAGAGCATACTCCAGTCATTGGTAAGTGCTTAAATTATGTATGCCTGAGCTCAGGCCTTAAAATGGAGGATAAAAAAAAGCAAATACTAATTTACCAGCTGTGATGAAATACAGCAACAAAAATGTAGGGTTTCATCAGTGCAGTACTTCTGACTCCTCCTGCCAGCCAGCACTCCCAGGATTTTCTGCCCCAGTAAATTGCTGCCACGTCTCTATCCCGCCCAGGTCTCTGGGAAGGTGATATTCCAGCAGCATGCAATGCCTTTACATGATGGGAAACAATCTGGCTGCTGGCATTTCATTTTAACTGGCTCCCATAATTCTATAAACTACTGATTCCAGAATCACCATATATAGCTGCCTTGATTGCAGATTTCAGTTTTCCTTGTTAGGGCAGTACCAGACTGGTCTGGCATTAATCAAAAGGCAAAAACACGGATCATTATCCAAAGAATCCTTTCTCTCCTTTATAAGCATTTATATGCACTCTTTATACATGATACAATGCACTCCCTTACATTATTTCTTCTATCAAGTATCTATCATGCACTTATTTTAATAAGTGTTTCAGCCATATGGCAAGCATGCACGCAAACTCAGATTGTTAGTAGTGTTATGCATTTAGTTCATGCTATGGATCTTTCAACATTATATTTAGTCATCTCCTTGTCTGCACATCCTCCTCCATACAATATCGCTGGTGTCTTGTGGAGACTGTTAATCTGCTCATAGATCAACATGTATTCCACTCAGTAATATCTGATATTTTAACTTATCCACTATGCCATGTAACCATACAAGTACAAATTCAGATTTAAGATTTTTAAGGCCTTTGCAACTGTGCTTTATCCTACATTGCAGAGGTGAGGCAGTGGTAGGTAACACTGCTCACAAGAGATGGTCACTCAATTATTTAAAGAAGATAGCTCTGTGCCACTTCAGACACACAGTTTGTCTGTTATTGTGCATTCACTTAAGACTTAGAGTCTAGCCCTGTTTTCATTACATTTGAAGTTACAAAAATAGTAACTCAGTACTTGTCAATGGAATAACATTAGCATATGAGAACCTGCCTTTGACCACATACACAGAAACATGACTGCAATAATTTTCTCTTATATATACAAAATACAGATGATTTATACTTTAAAGTCAGCTACAGCTATCACCAGCCCAGATCTGGGCTTCATTTCAACACTGCAGCACCCATATTTGGCACAGAAAGGACTTTTCAAATTTAAAAACACCCCCCACACAATAATTTCATACACGTTTGGGTGCACCCTATTTCCAGAACATTTCAGTGTTTTGCTGCTTTGAGGTCACAATAGCTTGAGTTTGCCCAACCTCAGGAAAAATGTTAATATAGGACAAATGAGCCCCCTAGGAATTCAAATATTTTTACCCAAAATAAGCTGCAGGTTTTGTGAGCCTGAATGGTTCCTCTTGCCTCAGTCGGGAAGTATTTCCTTTGAGTTGCTCAGAAAGATAAACAGAAGCAGAACTGACAGCTTATTGCCATTAAAGAGACAGGCCATGAAGTGCTAGCAATGGGAAGCACTGTGCTAGATTAAGGAGTGACATTGTGAACCTCACTCTACAGCCTGAATAATGGTTTTGGTGGGGATTTCCCACAAAGGTGGCCAGGCTCTAAAGTGTAATTATGGATGCTGAAGATGTTGTGAGTCTGCACTATCCCGCTAACAAAAGCTAGTTGCTCACTGTCACAGCAGCTTGGAGAACAGCTGCAGAAGCAGAGGCCATCCAGGCAGAGATATTTCTATTGCACTTTCAGAAATAATACTTTACGATGCCTGGGGTGCTCCATATGGATGCCCTGATACTGCACCTCGCATTTCAAAATGTTCCAAACTTCACCAGCCCATTGACAGAGGAAGCATGTCAAAACCCCTGCAGATGCACTTTTGGAGACCACAGTGCAGAAGCAGAGGAGCATACAGACATTGGCCATGGGGTGAGCTAGAACATGTGCATGGACATATCCACGAGAGTTGTTCCTGAGCAGCATACAATTCACAGCTCCCATCTCTCTGTCTGGGAAGACACACAGGAACATAAACATCCACTGCCCAGTAACAGGAAAACTAAGCAAGCAGCATAGGATGGGATAAACCAGCTATTCAGATAGATGCAGTGGTGTGAGAGGACATAAACAGCAAAAGCAGAGGATCTGATTCAGGGTCTGAAAAGAGCTATGATTTTGTCTATCCTGGAAAAAAACACATAGTTACACCTGTGCTTTCTTTGGTTGGTTGGTGGGTTTCTTTAAGATAACTTTCAGTTGAAGGATTTGTAATTCTAACGCTTCCTGTGGGCACTGAAACAACTCCACAATATGGCGAAACAGTGAGGCTCCCAGCACAAGGGAGAATGGCCAGATCTCAAGGATGGGGAGATGAAGTCCCCTGATATGCTTATAAGGCCACTCCAATGTCGTCAGTTAGTCAGATGCATTTTTGCTATTTCAGACAGTAAGGGAGATCAGACTCAAATACAAATCATCCAGCCTCAGAGAACTGCCAAAAAAACCACCTTGGTAAATGCTGAACTCTGTGCTATTTGCAAACTGGCAGATACTCCAGGTTTCTGCTGACTCATATAATTACTTTTTTTTTAAAAAAAAAAAAGATCTTGGCTTATTTTTACCATTTTTTTAGTCAAGAAGTCTGCTAGATGCTGTCCTTCTCTCAGAGAACCTGGTGGCACAGGTGTGACAACTAGATGCAGCTTTTTGTTGCTTTTCTCCCTCAAGAACTTACTCCTTTTGTTCATATTCTCAAGGCGCAGGCAGTTCCAGAGCATGGAGATTTGGGGCATGATCATGGATCAGCCATGAGCAGAGATGTACTGGCCCTGCATCTCCTCAAACAGCTGAAGGTCTCAACAATGAATGATTCAAAGCTGTCCTCACTATTGCCTACTCTGTCTTCAGAGGAATGAAATCTTGCCTTGGCAAAAAAGAAAAGCAACTGCACTTCTACCTCCTCTTTCAATATTTTGAAATATTTCTTTCAATTCTGTTGGAAATTTTAAGAACAAGTTTAAAAACAAGGTTAAGAAAAGAGCATGTAAATACATTTGCATATCATGAGTAACGGCTGAGGTACTCTCATGGATATTTTTTGGTTTATTCCCATGTAGGAAACAAACTGAAAAAAGTTTTTAAAATGAAAAGCAGTGAAGTTTCTCTAAGGTATGTCATATTTTCCCACTAAGGGAAAAAAAAATCTCAAAAAAGTATGAAAGAAAGTAGGAATTTTGTCACTACTTGGAAAAACGCAGTATCTCTTTGGAAACTTTGGACACAGTAAATTGGACTTCCCCAGCAGTGGGATCAGAACACAGAATCCAGGGCCAAAAGTGGTTAAACCAAACCAAAGTCTACCCAACCCTTTCTAGGTTTGAACCCCAATGCCATTGCTTGCTTCTCTCTGCTTTAGTGAACACGGTGCAGCAACAGAACGCCCAAAAGAGAAACAGAAATTTATATCGGTGCTTTAGCCTTGCTGCACAACCTGCAAGAAAGAGTCAATCTCTCTCTTGCCAAAGTAGGTGACCAAGACAGATACAACAAGCCTTCTAGAGGCACTTCTCCAGGTGCACTTACAGAGCTTAGCCAAGAGGTGAGCAGTTTAGGAGGGCAGTACTGAGCTGTGTGCCGCGGGGACCTTCCCACCGCTCCAGAAGGACAGTCTGGGGAGCCTCTTGTGGAGCAGGTGGCTTCATGGGAAGTTTGAGAGGGGCTCAGCAGAGCCTGTAATTTACTCAGAGGGAACTGCTGCTCCCTCCATATCAGCCTGTTTAAATGAAACCAGACAAGCAAGAAAAAAGGTTAAGAACAGGAACAAGAGCAAAGGAGGAAAAGACTCAAGGTACTCTAACATTTTCTAAACTAGTGAAAAACAATTCTCCAATAGTCCTGGGTGGACACTCAAGCAGAAAGAGTCTTCTAATTAAAATTAGGTCTCACAGCCCTCAGAAGACAAAAAAAAACCTGTATGGTGTTAGTTTGGAGAAGAAAATCACTGAGGATTGCTTTAAGAACCAACAATATCTTCATTCAGAAGAAGCAAAGTTACTCTTACACATCAATGGGATTGTGTGTGCTACAGCTGCTCTGCATGTGACGGATCACAGATCTGCATGCTGTGACTCCACATTGGCAAAGCATCCTGACATGTTGCAGAGTCTGTGTTTAAGCTGAGGGCACTTATTTAGCTGCACAATTAAATCCATAAATGGGCACATATTCACTAGAGCGAAGGTTGGTTGGTTTGTTTGTTTCTAAATTATGCTCTAAAAATTGCTGCTTATTCAAGGACTCCCTTTAACAAAGGAGACTCTAAAATACATAACCAAACACTCATACAGGAACATTGAAAGTGTTATAGGAAATATTGTTATTTTGCCATAACTAATCACAATCATGAATTCCCATCTTCAACTTTCTCAGTAAGTACTACCACAGCACCTCAGAGTCACCAACATATACTAGAGCTTCAGTTTAAGCATTTTACACTTTATGGGAGATACATTTCAATGAGGAGCCTATTGTTAATACAAGTATTTAAAAAAAGCCAAAAAATTTATCTGATGGCAATTTTAAATGCAGGAAATTAATATTTAAAGAGCACTGAAAGCAGGGGTTCAAATCCAAGTGTTCTGCAGTTTGTATCTTTTTCCTCTTACAAGAACCAGTAAAGCCTGGGAACCTCAAATGAAACCTACCTTTGAATCACTGGCCTCCTCTTAGGGTTTTCTATCCACAGAAACAAGAATTACTTTATCAGAAGCTGCTCAATTACTCAAGCCCTAAAAAGTAATTCTGTAAAGCCATCTACTGCTGACCACTTCCTAAATAATTTCTGAAATGTCTCATCTGTTACTTATTTACCTTGTGTGTGGTTCACGTCTTAGCTTCTGGCTGCATTATACAGAAGAGAAGTGAAAGCAAATATATGTTGTTGGACAACACACATCAAGTTCAGTTAAAATTTGCGATCTGATTTGCTACTCATCTAAAGCAAAAGTAGCTCCCCCACTTGCTTGCTACTATCTCAGGGGGGACCAAAGTATGCTTAATACCCCAGGAACTAGACTACTCAGAGATTGTTCTTCACACAGGATAGACCTTATCCCACATAGCTTCCCACCACAGCAAGGTTACAGGGCATCAGGAAACCTCATTTTACAGAACCTCTTTAAGTGCTCTGGAACAGGTCATCCATCTTTTCTCTTGGCTACCTGTTCCCAAAACAGCAGGGATATTTAATATTTCAGTGTTACTACCATTTTTTCAGTGCTTCTGATGACATGATTTATACACACGCACACATGTACAACAGTCCTTTCAGAAGGCTAATTTTTTTCAGGGGAGCACTCTTACAGAGCATGGAGCTCTCACCAGTATGCAGCGAGCAGCTTCCTCCTTGCAAAGTCATACCATTGTTAGTGAGGGTAGCTGTTGGAAGACCATCTGGTTAATTTTTCCTTCAGGCACAGTTCTACTGATATTAGCCTAAACCAAAGGAAAACAAACAAAAAAATTCCAAAAAAGCCCAACAACAAGAGACACCAACAAAAAAACCTACCCAAAACCCCCCCAACCTACACAAAAAAGAATAAATAAAATACAAAACACCCCCCAAAAAACCCCTATGCTTATCCCTATTTTTTAAAAATTAGATTATTTTTTTCTTTCATTTGTGCTAGTATTTGGAGTGGTCACTTCTATTTAAATAAAAGACAAATAGCAACCACCTGTTGCATTCACTTGTCAGCATATCTGTATGAAGACAGGAGCATTAGCTTTGTTTTCCATGGCACCCTAATGTTTCAATAGCCAGAGATAAGGTAAGCAGCCTGTGAGAGGTGTAGTGTGTAGCTGGAATATAAAGGCAGGGCAGAAGTGAGTTCCATCTGACCACATTACTCATTTTGCCAGTCATTCAGACTAAAAGGAACATTTTTAGAACATCCCCCAGAAAACAACAGAGTCACAATAGCCACTAACACCCACACAGACATGGTTTGGAGCAGTTTTAGGCAGAAGTATGAGAGATGCACAGCAGTGCTGCCCCTTCAAATGAGTTCTCCTTCGCATCCCCAGCCCTTTGCACTGCCAGATGCAATTTCTGTGCAGCGTACTGTTCGGTAGTATGGAGCATTAAGACAAATCCCTTGCTAATGTATAGGTTTGACATTTTTAGATTTATTCATACCTATTACCCATAAAAAGGCTCGAACACAATCAAAGGACATTATCAGAATTGTCTGTTCCCTGGATGTTTGGCACTCCATAACTCAGATGCATTTAACTCCCCAATAACTCTTGTACATTTGTATAATTTGCTGCAGCAATGTATAATCTTGCCTAGAGAATTCATCTCTTAAGAAATTCAACAAATTAACTAGAAACCTGTATAGCCCACATTTACTAGCCATTGTCCCATTTAAAAGACTGCCCCAGAGTGTCAGCACTATGTGATCTCACCATGCTTTCTGCGAGGCAGTGATGCTCAGCCAGCCCTTTACACTAGGTTTCACCATATCAAAGGTGGAAATTATGGGTCATCCTATTGCCTCCCATCATTTCCAGGCCACTCCAGATCAGAGGTAGCAGAGATCACTTTAGGGTCACAACTCAAGGTAAAATGTGCTTTCCAACCCTGCCCACGCTGGTCAGAGCAGGAGACCAGAGGCAGATAGGGAAAGAAATTAAATACCTGCTCACCTCTACACAGAAGTCAGAGCCAAAAGACATGAACAGAACAAGAAGGGGAAAAAATACCTGTCAGTGCTACATCCTCTGTGAATACAGGACTTCAACTTGCAAGGTGGTGTAGTTTCCTTAGCACCTCTCTCAATTCCTGAGCCAGCAGCAGGGCATCAGCCCAGTCTCTGTCTGCTCAGACAGATTGCATTTCCAGATAAGCCTCACCTGCTGATCTCTGATGTGGGACACTACATGGTAGGGCACCCCATCTTTCTGAACAGTGCTTCATGCATGCTCCTTTAGAAAGAAAACTGCTGCAGAGATGCTGGGGACTGTATGATCTGAGGGACTTGACATATGGAAAATTCGGTGGGTCCTGGTACCCACGAGGACCCAAAGGGCACCAAAGTCCCCATCTTGAGTTCATCACCCACCCAAAATCTCCCCATGCTTATCAAAATCCAGCTCGCTCCTTCTCAATTCAAGTTCATGCCTGCTGTTAAAACAAATAAATAGATTAAAATAGAAACCCTCAGTGTGAGCCCCTCTAAGGCTGACATCTGCTCACAGGTGTCAGGGCTGCTGCGAGCCAGGCTGCAGCTGCCCATCTTTGAGGCTTCTTGGCATCTTATGTCCTTAGAGGGATCACTGTGTCCCTGATATCTTGCACAGCAATGCTAAGCTCATTTTGAATTTCAGTGAATCAACCTAAAGACTTTAATCTAAAAAAATAACATAACCCTGTAGGGAGAGCCACAAATTCAGGTCTCATCAGTGCTTTAATTACACCGGATTATTTGACTTGTTTGTACCTCTACCAGTATGAGGTAATTACACTAATGGGAAAGCAACACTTATAGTTGGAAACACCATCAACAGGAGCAGAACCTATGAAGTCAAAATCCACCCAGAGAATGCTATTTTATTTTAGTCCATTACACACTTCTGCAAGAAAACTGTAATACAGACAGTATGGACCTGCCTTTCTGAGACTTTCCCAGCCCAGCGCTGAGCCAAGGTGTTCCCATCATCTCTGGGAATAGGATTACTCCCATCAATGCCAGATCGGGTGGTGAACTAAGTGGGACTGTCATCGCTGGCCAAGGTGTCATGCACAGCCCTTGGCACCTGCTCCTCCTCTTGCAGAAAGCCAACAACTGTAGCAGGGCCACGCTGCTGCGAGGAACTGAGTACTGATGTTGAGAACTGGCAAAAAAAAATATTACATTATCCCTGCAGAACCATACAAATATTATAAACTCCACCCTCTCATAGCAAAGCCAGTGTGAAGAGCACCTACATATCCAAAGACAATGTTAAATGGATGCTATTCCACATGTCTAATCCCTACCTCAGACAACTCACACCTCAAAAAATACAGCACTAGAAAGACGACTAATTTTCCTGCTGGGTGTCACACAGGACATTAAATAATTGAGTCATTCAGGGGGAGGTAATGTGCATCAATTACTATGACAGACAATGAGCGATTTACCTAATATTAATACAGTATCCATTCACTTCTAAAAACTGGCAGTTTAGATTCATTTCTCCCGCAGCGTATTCCATTTTAAAATAGAATTCATTTCACAGTTTTAAGTGCAAAAGCTAAAGCCATTCAAAAATCAAATCTGAGAAAATTATTTTTGATTTTATAGCAACAAGCTGTTTTCGTCATTGTAAATATCTCAGAAGAAAATTACTTACCTTCTTTTATTTTTTTGCAAGACTTCAATGTAGAGAATTGCTTCATGACTTGAATTTTGCATTACAAGTTTCAGATCCATTTGAATTTGTAAGGCCAAACAAACAAACCTTGAAAACAGTAATTTGAAGCTTTTAACACTAGCCTCATGAAATAGATGATGTGGTTAGATTAGTTCTCCAGAAGTCCACAGGACATAATACATTAAGTTTAAAATGTCTTAAAATCTGGCACGTGGACAAAAACCTGCATTTCTGGAAGGTGATATGGTTGGTTTGTTCTTATTGTCTCCAACATGCTGAGAATTTAGTTTGTTACTACTTGAAACTGTAATTTTAAATTTGTGGCAAAACACCAATAATTGTAGCAACTAATCAGTAACAATAAATTTCTCAGCAGGTGAACAACTTACTTATTCAGTACCTGCCTCCAACTCTTCATCACTACACACCAGTTGCCCAGAGGGGAATTTCCCATGGTGTTCAGGCACAACAATGCCCTGGTGCCTAGTCACCACACACTGGATGGCAAGAGCACACAACATTTTTGCAGGAAAGTAATGAAAAAACCAAAATAAAAACCAAAATAAAAACCAATACAATACAATCGCTTAACTTATAAAAACTAAAATCCAAATAACTATTTGTTATGAAAAATATCAAACATTAAATAATACCCTCATGCCAAATGCTCTCCAGGTCTGCTGTACAAATATTGGAGACATGCACAGAGATCCCGTGAGATGCCAGCACCGCACTGAAGTTTCTGCCCCACAGAACTTCTGTGTTTGCTAATTAAAGATGCTTTTCTCTTCCAGGGCCTACAGTAGAAGAATATCCTCATTCCTTATAGTAAAATACATGCCACATGCAAAATGCTGCGAGTTTATTTACTATTAACCAGTTGCTGTATGAAGTGTGAGATTTAAACATCATTTCTTCTACAGGAAGAACAAAAAGCAAAGCATCGCCCAAGTAGCAAAAAGAAATTCAGGTGAAGCAGGAATTTCCCTTGAGCTTTCAGTACTATGCCCAGGAGGAAGAAATAGGAGGAAAATGATAGCATTGTACCTCCAGTATCACCAAGCAGAGCTGCCTTTATGTTGAGCTGAATATTATTCACCTTTTCTCTCTCAAAAGTGAAGTATCCTTTGTAAAAAGCATGTTGGAACTGTGCGATTTACAGAACGTGAGCCTGATTCTGGCATTTGTTTATTAGAGGCAACAAAACAAAAAGTTGTTGTAGATGAACCAAGTTGTAGATTTACAGCACAATAGTTGCTTATTGCTATAGCTGTCCTGAGCCCTGAGAGTATGTACCCAAGCATTTGTCACACAGAACAGTCACCACTGCACCAGACCCTGTTTTACCTGCACTTTGTTCTCAGAGCCCAGCACAGCCTCTGCAGCAATCACATTAAGAGGAGGTGTGCTCTGTGTTTCACAGACTGCACTCATAATTCATGCTCTTGGCAAAGCAAGTGAGTTTTGGAATCAGTATAAAAATCTCAGCTGAGGTCAATAAAGTGTAAATCTCAGCCTTTCGCTCCTGGGGATGATACTTATTTTTTAAAAAATATTCCCATTAATAGATGGATTTGATTATATAAGCATTGCACTGATTGTACTTTATGAGGTTTATCCACTGGTTCTGTCGACTTACTTTCAAGTCTATTTGGGTAAATAAAGCTGAAATCTAGGCAAGATCACAAGACAGGTTCTGATGAACAATCATCATTCTTATCAAATGCAAATTGCATAGAGAATGCTTGACACAAGAAACTCACTGCAATTAATTACTATGATCATTGTTATTTTAAAATGAATTTTGACAAGATCCATTATTGGTAAGCATCATTAATTTGTTCTATTCTCCTAACTGTTTTTAAGGGACATTGAAATTATATATGTCATAAAAATGCTCATTTTAAAGTATTATTAAAACTTAATACAATGGCAGTAAAATTATCCATACTATACAATGTGTTCATTGTTATGAAAAACTGGTAAATTGCTAAATACATAATAAGCTCAGTGAGATGGAAAGAAAATTTGTATTGCATAGGAATAAATCTACTTTATAATGTGTTATCTTATTTCAATAATTCCTCTAGAAAAAAGAAATGAAGGGTACAATTTTGCCAGAAGTTAACATCATACTGGAAATTTCAATTTTGCCTATTTTCTCTAGAATTTTCATAAAGAGACAATGATCTTGTGATGAGGCAATAATGATGTGTCTGTGAGGTTATCCGGACTATTTTCACTTATCTTCCTTAGAATAAGCCAAACTGGGAATTCTCCTAGTTGCAGACAATGAATCAGACCTGGATTAGTTGCCTACCCATGGGAATATTGGCTGTGCACATCTCATTTGTACATGCACAGGGTGCAAACACATTTGCACCACTGAAACAGCAGCAGCCCCTTTGTTTTAATGGAAACCTCAGGATAAGGCACAGTGCAATCACCTCTTTAAATTAAGGGAATGCAATTGCCTGCTGACAAAGTATTCAGAGGTGAACAATTCTACTAAATACAAGCAATGCCAGGGGAACGCTTTGCCCAGCTTTCAAGGTAAAAGCGTATTCAAGAACTACTACAGAACTTAATCCAGATACCTGTGGGAGATGTTGTTTATAGAATAAGCAAGGATCATGTATCAGAAAACATGCATTATGCATATAAATTAATATTAAACTTAGCAGGGGTGGAATATATTGGTTTGCATGGCCAGGTTTAGGTAGCATGGGGGTTATAGAGGTGGCTTCTGTGAGAAGCTGCCAGAAGCTTCCCCTGTGTCCAACAGAGCCAAGGCCAGTCAGGTCCACAATGGACCCACTGCTGGCCAAGGCCAAGTCTATCAGTGATGGTGGTAACACCTCTGTGGTAACACATCTAAGAAGGAAAAAAGTTGCTGCACAAGAGCAAATGTAGCTGGAGAGTAGAGTGAGAATACGTAAGAAACAACTCTGTAGACAGTGAAGGAGGGTGACAAGGTGCTCCAGTCACCAGAGCAGAGGTTCCCCTGGAGCCCACGGTGAAGGCCATGGTGAGGAAGGCCGTTCCCCTGCAGCCCATGGAGGTCCACAATGGAACAGATATCCAACTGCAGCCTGTGGAGGACCCCATGCCAGAGCAGGTGGATGCCTGAAGGAGGCTGAGACCCCACAGAGAGCCTGAGTTGGAGGAGGCTCCTGGCAGGACCTGTGGTCCTGTGCAGAGAGGAGCCCACTCTGGAGCAGGCTTGCTGGTAGGACTTGTGACCCTCTGAGGGACTCACGTTGGAGCAGACTGTTTCTGGAGGACTGCACCCTGTGGAAAAACACACACTCGAGTAGTTCATGAAGAACTGCAGCCTGTAGAAAAGACTCACATTGGAGAAGTTTGTGGAGAACTGTCTCCCATGGGAGGAACCCCATGCTGGAGCAGGGGAAGAGTGTGAGGAGGAAGCAGTGGCAGAGACAACGTGTCATTAACTGACCGCAACTCCCATTCTCTGTCCTCCCTGCATCCGTCAGGGGGAGGAAGTAGACAATTCAGGAGTAAAGCTAAGCACAGGAATAAGAGACTCCCCCAAAAAAGACTCCCCCCAGCCCCCCCAAAAAAATTGCTTTCAAAGAAAACCAGTCAATATACAAATTCTTTCTGTGCTGACATTTTCTCCTAACAGGTGAGGGAGTAGAGGGCAATCTGAAAGCAAACACTTTCTATATTCCTCTGAAGAAGTCCCAAGTGATTTTATAAAAATTGTGTTCAGCCAAAACAAAGACATTTTCAGCTCTCAAAGAACAGCTGATCAGTACATTTCAACTGTTCTATTTTCCAGTTGAATGCAAGAATCAAAGACAAGAAAAAATCTGTTTAATTGAAGATAAAATAATTATTACTGAGCAATCTGAAATTAAAAAAATCATTTTTCTGGTAAACAAGATGCACAATAACAAAATGAAATGCTATTAAATTATGGGTCATGTGAATGTATACCTCATTAGCAAACAAAAAACCCTTAATAGTTATTTCATCATTTTAAAGATAGCACCATCATTTGCTGTGCATAGTCATAGACCTCAGCATCACTTAAGTTGTTGGAATTTACCCAAAACCTACTGTGGATTTCTTGCAAGTCAAGTCAAGCATTTCTGTAGCAGTCTAGAAAGAGATAAGCAACCCAAAAAAAATCAGTGTTTGATAAATTGTTATTAATTTTATTCCCCAAGTTCCTTTTGCAGAATATAATACATAGTAGTGGCAAGAGTTTCCTCAGTGTGTTACAGGAAGCAACACAATTTAAGACAGTGTAGAAGATAAAGCATTTCAAGACTTTAATAACTCACACAAGCTTGTAGCTTATTATTTTATTTTTCACCTAAAAAAATGGCATTCCTATGATCAGATATATTCAATGCAGTGCTGGGTGTAGTTGTTTATTTTTGTTGTATTTTTCAATATATTACAGTGATGAAAGAGAAAAAGCCTTAGGAAAGAAAGGAGGAATAAAACAATTTAAAAATAGATAGCAGTCACTCCAAGTTGATTTTTTTTTTTTGCCTTGCATTATTCTGGTAATTTATGTTAATATCAAGAAAAGGAGATTCCTCGCCCAGGAATTTAATAAGAAGGTAATGATCTGAAGAACAGTGAAGCCAAATGCATACAGATTATTACTACTTTCTGGCTGGTTGGGATGCCACCATATGTGGAGCCGAAATCATTCAAAACACCACAACTCTACATTATTAGGTAATTTCATCATTTTGATCAGATGGATCATAGGTGAGCCATGACTGCAAGAACCACCACATAAAGGAGAAAGAGTCAGAGGTGTGGAATAGCACAACTATTATAACAAAAGCAAGACTCCAGTGAGACGAAGGCAGCACACTTCCCGTAGGAGAAGAAAGGCTGGGGCTACCTGCTGACATTCAAAACCACACTGGTAGTTCCTTTTACCGTGCATGAGGAACAAGTATTTTCCAAAGACTGGCAGTCCACTTACACAGCAGGAAGGATGGAAAGGGGATATTGATGAAATTCAGGTCCCATAACCACTGTCATTACTTTCTCTTACATATCTCTTACATACCCTGCTCTGGCAGGGGGGTTGGACTAGATGATCCTTCGAGGTCCCTTCCAACCCTAGAATTCTGTGATATCCAACATGTTGCAATATATTTCTTTCAATTTTCCACACACAGATGTTAACTGCGGAGCAAAAGCACAAGGGAGAGGACTAGCTAAACAAAATAAATAATGGTAGAAGAGCACATGGAGAATGGCACACAGCCAGCTAGTTGCCCAGTCGTTCCATGGACATTTAAAAAGGCAAAACATTCAACATGATATGCTGAGAATGAAGCCTCTGAGTTACACAAATGAACTGGAATCAGCAGTCATTCATTCCTCAGTCTTGGGTTTACCATGTTTGGAGTCTGTTGCTCCCAGCTGTTCAGTCCAAAATCTACTGGGTGTGAGAAAAAAACAGCTGTTGGAGCCACCATGGGACAAAGCCCAAGACAGGGCTGTTCTCCATTCCTAAACTCCCAAGTGCTTAGATCTCTCCCGCAGGCAGACTTCTGGTGTGATCTGCTGTTCTTGTGCTGCATCTATGCAGATTTGTTGACTGGAAATGTAGATTTGTTAGATATCTGGTTTTCCACATATGCTGGAGCTCTCCCTGCCCAGTTCCTCCTTGTGCCTGTGTTCATTTCCTCATTTCCATTTTTTTATCCCAAACCCATTTCATTGCTGTTGGGCAGTGTGAGTCTGGCTCAGCAGTCAAGCATTGACAAGCACATGGATTTAAACACACATCTCCAGCCCAGTTGAATTCCCTTCTACACAAACCTGATAACAAGAACTGAAACCAACTCCCAGAAGAAGCATCAAATTCTCTCAATTCTGATATTTTCAAACACAGGGATTCCTGCCTTGGATATGGAACATGATAGCCTCCTATATTCAAGAAACCATACAAAAAGAGAGAGTGGGTCCTTCTTAATCAAATATATTGATTTATTAAATGTTCATTTTACCCTAGTGTTATTAATTGCATGGATACACACACTTTTGTAATGCTACTGCTCAAATTCAGAGCAACTTTCATTGAAGATAAACATATTTTGCACAATATAGTTTGAACAAATTTGAGCTAGCATTTGAAGTGGATATTATGAATGTATCAGTTCTACTCTGATTCAAAGTTTACACCTTTTTATAGCTTAACCTTGGATTAGAGAATTAGCTTCATACAAGAATATGCCAGTATTTATTGAACTCTAATTTTGATAAGGCTTGAATAATTTAAAGGCTTCTTTCCTAAAGAGATGAACACAACTGTGTAACTTTTTAAACTTGCCTTCACAAAGAACTCCAAACACACATTTGCACACAGACATTGTCATAGCATTCTGCAATATGGAAATATCTCGCAAAAGGATCTATAAATGTTCATCTTTTGTAAATATGAGCAAATAAAGGAAGGATCTTGGTGCCAGATGCATGGGCGCTTTCTTAGACATCTAAAATCTTTGTACTGAAAAGCTTAGGGTTTAAATGGGAACAGCAACAGACAAGCCTCACTGAAATACATTGAATGTGATTATTTCCCTCCTTAAAAACATAACTCCAATTAAAGACCAGTTCAAATGTAGATCAATTAAAAACTGATTTTTAATTGATAATCAAATACCAAAGTGAATAAAACTTCATACTTAGAGCTCAGCTCCTCAGTACCCAGCACGGGCAGCATACACAGTCAGCCAGCCATCATTTAAATGCCCAGCGCTGGCACATCCATTTAAATATAGTCATCAGTGGGAGAAGTCCTAGCAAGTTTTACCACTCTGTCATGAAGATGACTTCTATTATGGGTGTTTAGCTGTGCTTAGCTGTGCTTTTTATTGCTCTAGCAGTTATAAAAGATGAGCTTTTATGGGCCCAAGTCCACAGCATTCCATGAAGTTATTTTGGAGCCTTGCTTGTACCAAATTAGTTTTGGGGGTGGGGCGTGAAGTATATTTCAAAATCAGCATAACTTCTGTGGTAATTGTGGCATGCTATCCACTAATTAAGGGACAGATTTACAATGTATAATTATCACAAGTGATAACACCAAAATAAAAGAACAATTATCCAGAAAATAATAACGGATTTAAAGTAGCTATGAAACATACAATGTATTTAATTGATAATATTAAAAACCCTCTTTTTTGTAATCACAGAAAAGTTCCATATGGCCTATAACCATTTATAGGACAGCAACAGAAGATCCATCACCCGGTATAAAGAAACTGAGTGGAGAAAAACAGTATTAAATGACACACACAAATGGAATATCCACTGCACACAAGGGACAAGAATGAATTTCTCTCTCTTAAAAGTATCTGACACACAATCCATCTGAGCAGGCAAATTGTTCCTAGTATGGTTAAGCTCTTTTCAAATTCTAAAAAAAAAAATTACAGCAGAACACAGTTAGGAGCACAAACTCTGTTTTCACATCCTTGTTTCCCAATAATCCAATGTCCTTTAAAGACAGTTGTGAACCTACAACACTCCAATCTCGGATACCTCAAGGCAAGTCTGTTGCCAAGCTGGCACTGCTGTAGCACAAAGCTGTACTGTTTCAGGGCTCTGCAACCTGGGGTGCATTCAGTGCCTGGAACGAACCATATCCATTGCTCATCACCATTTCAGCAGCCGTGGAAGAAAGTGAGTTCAGTTCTCCACTCTGCCCTAGATTTACTGCACAAACTTGGGCAACTAACTTAACCTTTCATTGCTGCTTTAGTAGGATGGTCATGCCAGCCCTGCCACGTTGGGGAAGAGTGAGTATGAAGGCAGTATGAATTCAGCACATATGATACAAAAGGCACCCACAAGGTTGCCTCTTTTTATACCCACCTTGTGTATGGGAACTCTACCTTCCAATCAAACCATTCAGTTTGCTAAAGAAAAGACCATGGGGTCTACATTTGCAGACTGCAAAAGCCTGCAGTGTGTCGAGGACCACAAGGAAGACTTAAACCTGCAGAGGAGCTGGATCAGTAAAACAAAGCAGCACAGACCTCAAATGAGAGGTTAGTTTATATTGCTCTCAGTGGATGTTTAAGCCTGGCATATGGGATCCATGCAGCCCAAAAGTTTCAAAACATCAGGGAAGGCCCCAGCATCAGATGTTTGCACATCAACAGGCCTCAGCTGACAGCTACAAATATTTACTCTGCACTTCTTTTGAAACGTGAGCTTTAGTGTGTGATGGAGCAGTTGTCTCTCATGCACACACAGAATACAAAAGAACTTCACTCCCAGCTGAATGGAATTACTGGATTTGGCTTTTCCACTTTTTTAAAGTTCCTTTTATTAGAGCATAAACAAAATCTATAGGTTGCTCTGGGGTTGATGTTAGATATACCCATCTGTACCAGACTTCTTAGTACTGGGATTCAGTGTTCTGCGACAGATTGGATTTCCTCATATAAAAGAAAATAATCAACAAGGAATGGATAACATGCAGAAAGAATGATTGCATTTTAATTCACGTACTAAGCAGCCTGTTTTTCTATGCTATTTACAATAAACTCTGGAGCCACAAAACTTGTATGCAATCTTTTATGTTGAAAATGTCCTGTTTTCTGTATTGCCACATGTAATCAAACAGATTGAGGAGCCGAGTGTTTTTAAACCAGCAAGTCTAGATTTTATTGAAAATATTTGAGGATTTCAAATATATTTCTACAGACATTTCATCCACCTCCACCATAAATGAGAAATATGAATATGCACTACTGCCTGTATAATTCAGTATCATCTGCTCTCTTTGCTTTCTTCCCACTGATAGCCACAAAACACAGATATCCATGTAACAGCAAGGCTGTGTAAAGGACAAACTACTATTTGAACCTCTCACTGGTATATTTAAATATCACCAGCTCCAATCAAGCCCAAGAGAATTCAAGATGCTTGTCAAACCTACTCTCCAGGAATTAATTTTCATGTACCTTCTTCTGGAACCAGCTAATGCCATGCTAGCAGTACCCTTTTTGATGATCCTTTGCCACCTTCCCACTCCATCCTACCCCTGCTCACACATTGAAGGACAAGAAGGCCCAACTTAGCAACACTGTCAACAAAACTCAACTTCCATTTGCCTTTCACCATGTCCTCTCAAGATGTTCAGGGTCACAGCTTTTAAAGTTAGAACCCCTACACTGTGAGTGTGATCCTTGGTGGGTTTTGGTAGTCCAGGGCCATACCTACAGCCCCAGCTGGAGCCATACATCAGCACATGACAGATGACTGAGTCTGTAGAACCTGCAGCAGCATGCACGCTCATTGGGGAGAAGAGCTCCCCAAAAGGAGGAGTCTGCTGCCAAAAGAGAGACAAGAGAAAAAAGAAACCCAGATTATCACTGATACAGATTGCAATGTCTGCATGAAAAAAAATAAAATATGCAAATAAAGGAGGCTTCTGAATAGGATCTGTGACACAAGCAAGCAGAGACACGTTTGCAAAAGAAAGATAAAGTGAGCATGAGAGACTCCAAACAGCTCCCTGGTAGCTTCTGTCTCTCCTGAGAGGAACATCAGCCAGAAGCAGTTGATTCCAGCAAGCCTGAGAGGAAAGCAGAGCAGAAAGTTGTGCAGGTTCTAAAATATTTTTCTCTATATAATGACTTCTGAACAGAAGCTGGTGTTGTTATGTCCCCAGGGAGCAGCTTTTGGTACATGGTTAAAAGGGAAATGATCTTGCAGATGAAGGACCATTAACTTCTGAACATTTTTGATCTGCTGTAGAGATGTTCCCTTAGGTTATGAAATTAAATGCAAAAGTGGTTGGGCTCAGAAACAAATAGCTGCCTGTAATTTACTGTCTGTCAGAATTATGACCTACATTTTTATTTTTTATCAATATCAATGCAGAGTTGGACCACATCCACAGAACATTCATAAATATAAAACTTCCACTGTCCTTCACACTTACTCTCCCCTACCCTTCAGCAAGACAAATGGAAATTTTCATTAGACTTAAGAAATTGTTTGAAGTACAAGACTATAATGTATTGGGCAACACTGTTGAGACAAACTGACTGCCACACACATAAGGCAACAGCTTCTTCCTTCTACTGCATTGATGGTGTTGAGGACATCTTTGGGGGCTCTTGTGTCAGAGTCATGGAAGAGGCCATGAATTTGCTGCTTTGAATACCTGACTGTACAATTTGCTATGCACAGTTCTCCTCTTGGCTCCTGTGACATGTATTTCAAGAAGAGTAAATGACAGTTTTAATATAAACTCAACATTAAGATTACTTTGAGGGGGAAAGTCACCCATTTTTAGAGTTGTTAGCTTAAAATTAACACCTTCCCAGAGAAATGAGCTAATTCCAAGGAAAGCAGCAGATACAAAAGTCAGCAGAGAATACAAAACTCGGTTTTGTCACATTTTCCATGCAGAAATAGCTATTTTGTCAATGTCAGGAGAATTAGACATTGATGAGTGAGATTTTGACAGGAGACATTTCATGCAATTTTTGTCTTTAAAAAGCCCTTTTTTGCAGTTATAAATAGACTTAAAACCTCAGAAATTATTTCCGTTATTCTGTGTCCCTGGCAAGTTGTTGCAAGTGCCTCAGCCCCAATTAGTGCAGCAGACAGTCAGGGAGGCAGCATCCAGCTCCCATGGTGAACATCGTGCACTCCCTGTGCCATGGCCATGCTGTCTGTAAACAGCCAGAAATTTAGCTGGTCACAAGGAGGTGGGGTTTACGGTATTTAAAGAGTAAACAAAAAAATAAATACCAGTATTACACATCACACTGTATGTCAGCAATTATGTTCCACAACAGCAGATGATTTGTTCAAATCAATGTAAGTAACTATTTGAGAGATTAAAGAACAACTCAATAAGAACAAACCAGAACACCATCATAACAGTAATGATTTGAGAAATCACATTTCTCTTCACTCTGCAAGGACTTCAGATTAAGGTCTGGACTGTACTGCCTGGGACTGCCCTCTTCAGATGTATTTTATTTATTTACATTTATAGGAAATACCCATTGGAACATTGACTCTCCTATGCTGCCAAAAGATTACAAACCCACCAGCCCAACATATCACATACAGTATGATGATAATAACACACACTAATCACCTGCAAAACTTTTCTTTCTAAGAAAAAGGCTTTCAAAATAAAACAAATAAAACAATAGATGTACCGTATATCTTTAATGGTTAACATTCATGATCAAGAAAACTTTCCTTTTTCAGTTGCAAAATACAGTCCCTGCGGTAGAGATACACTCAACCCAAAGTGATGACTCTAATTTCTCAATTATGTACTTTCAAGAACAAAGCAAACCATACTAGTGACTGACAGTAGGAAGATGTCCTTACTTTTTGACAGTAGAAATACACAAAACAGCAGTTGAAGAACAGCAGCTGCACAAAGTCTGCAGGCTAAGAAATGCCTCATGTACTTGTGTAAATAAAACACGAAGGGCAAATGCAAGCTGTGGACTCAGCAAGAACAGAGTATACCATGGAAGAATATTGCATTGCACAAACCAGGGAAAATTGTCTTGCTCTCTTCAGTATCAAGGACTTCAGATAGATGCTTTATTTATAAAAATATGCTCAATAAATCCAGCAAAAGGACAATACACCAGTGTTAGCACCAAACTAAATAAATGTCTGTATGGTGTCTCCAGTACAGATTAACCCTAGGGATGAAGTGTCATACAATCCTACACCAGCATCCCAAATCAGAAGGATTTTTGCTTGAAGTGAAGCTGAAATTTGCTAGGAATTGCATATTATCAATTCTAGGCACACAAACCTTATCTTCCCTGAAGGCTAAGACAGCTTTTTTTCTACTTTACGATGTAGAATTTTGTAAAGAAATACTCCCACCAAAATCGTGTCATTTAGATGCTTCAGGTTTTAAACTATAAAGGTCTTGGAAAAGTCAGATTTTTAAACACAATTGGATAAATGGCTGTTGATCTTTGCAAAACCTACCAAAAAGAAACAAACCAGGTCCCAAGACTGAAAAAAACAGCTGCCAAGATTTTAGCACAGTAAGTGCAGGTAAATATTAGAAAGCGCAATTCACCCTCAAAACAATTCCCAAACAACACAACCCCTGAAGGGCACCTGCAACCAATACTTGAGAAAAAACAGCAAGAGCACTATGAAAGAAGTCAAGGTAAACATAAGGAACAAGCATTTGTAAAGTGAAGGGCAGGCTTTATCCAAACATAATGGAAAGTATAAGAATGGAAACTGGAAAGGGAAATAACTAAACACCCCTAATAAAACTGCAACAAATCCTGTTCACCAGTTCATTCACTTATGCAGCACAGCCACCATCGAGGCAGCACGGATGTTCCCAGGCATCATTCTGTTGCTCAGGCTGCAGATACATTTCAGATAACTCAGTGGCTGTATTTCAGCTTTACATTATACAGTGTGCAACATCATCATCATAACAACAACATCAACAACAAAATAATCTGTGAAGAGTTTTTTTTGCTTGCCATTTTTTTTAAAATGCAGACTCCTTTATTCCCACTCACCTTTTTGGATTGCACCCACCTCATTCTCTGGAAACATCTTTGGGGAAGTTTTTCTGCAAACACTGGTGTAGCTAATTGCATGTTGTGGTTTTCTTATCTGATGAGCTTCTTTGCTTCTTCATTCTGTCTCATTCTCTGCTTACTGTTGTGTTGGGTTTTTTCCCCAGCAGGAAGGGGCACATTAAGCCAGTTTAGTTAAATTTATATTATTCTTACTCCTATTACCTCCCATATGCTGTATATCACCCATATATTTCAACAGATGTTACTATCATTAAAAACATTAAAAGCAATACTAATAGCATCAACCATACAAGGACATCCCAAAGTTTTATTAATATATATTAAACATTTTGAAGCAGACCGAGCAGGGTAAAGTACTGTTATTATTTTCCAGAAGTACAATTCTGTTTGGCATTAAAGAGTCATCCACTTGGATTCTGTGACACTGCCACACTGACCCACAGCCTTTGCTTCTGCTGAAGGCATCAGCTTTTTAGTGAATTTAAAAATCTCCAAGACAAGAATGCAGCTTTCAGCTTCCCAAGGCAAGTCTGCCTTGAGAACATTGTATTTCAAAATAAAAATCACTCTCTGCTTTCCAAAGCATGTAATTTATAAACAGTTAGGGAAGATGCAGGACATAAGTTGATGTTACATGGTCATGGGTGCCAATCTCTGTGTGGTGTTGGAATGAGACCCTTTCATGGATGATGATTTCAGCTGGGCATGGTATTGACAGAACTGAAAAATGGAGAGTACTACTCAAAGGCCATCAATGCACAGAACATTTATTCAGTCTTACCATAATAAATGCTGTAAAAAAAAATATAGCTGTAATCTCAAAACTGTGATCTTAGTATAAAATCCTATTTGCAACATACATAATGACCTGTAAATCCGATTACAGTTGTTTAAAGATAAGTAAAATCTGGGAAAAAGAGATAGTTTTATACCTATTAAATCTGTGAAAAACATCTAAGATCCCTGCAGCTTAAAATTGTGAAAAAAAAAATTCTTCACCCATCCTTCCTTTCTTCACCTACTTCATATGTGCATTTCAAAGGGGTTTTTTTTTTAAAGACACTTTCATTACTTGCCCAGAATATTTAGCTAAAGATTTTGGTCCTGGGAGAAAATATTAATAAGCATCAGTAAGATAATTTTGTATTTAGTTAAAAGCATTATAGTTTAAAACTGTTCCAGCAAAACGATATGCTAAGAAATACCAATTTAAAATAATGGACATTAAAAAAAATATTAAATCAAAACAGCGAAATAAAATAATCCTTTTTAAAAATCACTGTGTCCCAGAGCAATCCTGGCCAATGGAGTCTGGATCCTTACGGGAATTAGCACCTAACGGTGTGATTTCGAAAGAATTTTCTCTATAGCTCACTCATGTCAGTGACTGCCAAGTGCTTAGGCTACAAGGCCAAAAGTAGAAAGTCTAAACATTTATTGTAGTCTTACACATGGTATAACCCAGAAGTCTTGATTCAGAGCCTCCTGCAGCTACCCTGGAAGTCAGTAATGTGCTGACCTATAAAACTGGTATATTTCTAAAGACTTCTGTTCTTAATTAAGATTTTTTTAGGGTTATGCTTCTTCCAAAATGTATTAGCCTAATTTTAGCTTCCATCCACTGATTTATATAATTCCACTTTTGCCTATGAACTTAAACTCCTCCCGTGACTATAAATCTCCCACTGTAATATTTACACAGTTCTGATAAGTACCCTCTTAACCTTATTTTAATTAAACTGAGCCTCATTAAAAATGCAGGTTTTTACAGACACTCAGTCATTTTTGCACAACTTTTCTGAACCCTCTACAAATTGCTAGAATCTTTTTTTAAAAACATGTTAATATCAGAGTGGGGTGAATGCCCAGGCAGCACAGGGTATACAGGAGCAATAAGCCTTCCCCCCCACAGGTACATTCCAGAGCTGCATTCAGTTGCACAAAGCTGAAGCTCACACATGGCTGGGTTTCAGCACGATGCCCAGATCCCTTTCAACATCATGGCACTCCAAGATCGAATCCTCCCACCCCACAGATGCAAGCAATATTGTTTGTTCCTAAATGCATGACCATTGATTTAGCTGCATTAAAATGCACAGGAGACAGCACTGATTACAATGGGCTTTGAATCAGACTTCAAAAGAAAATGTGCTGTGAAAAATGGAGCTTTCCAAGGACCAGAAGACAGGCGTGTTAAGAGCTTATTCCAATAGCATTCTGCAATAGGAAATACTTATTGAGGCCAAAATGATAGCCCAATGGTAGTCTGCACCAAGACCCAGCAGGAGCATTCTCAGCCCAGCCCATGAAAGCAGCAATCAGGAACAGTGAGCTGACATCGATCTGTTGACAAGGAACACCTCCACCTGTTAGTACAGCCTTATTTTAGGCTTCCAGTTCTGGCAGTGTTTATACAAAAAGGACATCCTACCCCATATATTTTAATTAATGCAATAAATTAAAAACAAAAAGCCAACACAAAAACCTGACAGACTCTACAAATGCTGAAGAACAGAGCTGATCTACACAATGGAAAGATTCCATCCCATTGCAGAACAACAATACATTGCCTCAGATTTACAGAATAAAAACAGAAAATGTTTTTACTTGGTATGTAAAAACAGTTACAGGCTGTAAAGTTGTGAGCATTTTGCAATAATCCCAATAAAGGTTACTGTTCTTGCATCATATAAGCAGATGAGATCCATGACCCGACCACTCCACTCTGCACTGCAGAAACTCCTGCTGCTCCCGACCTCCCAGGCTTCAGGCATTGGGAGCCCAATTCTGCTATTTGAACATGATCCAAGACCAAATCAATAAGGCGACACCGTCCCCTCCTTGAATTTAGAGGGCCGTGAGGCAGGCCCCAGGCTATGGCTGTATAAAAAGAAGCTTCTGAGCACCAAAACTCTTGTGCTCATAAACCAGAGTAGCTGCTGATTTACATGAAACAACCTCCTGGCATTGACTAGTTTCCAAGCTGATTATTTTCTTCTAGGGTTTTTCAAATGTAAAGTGACAGCCAGTAAAAGAAAAGCAATAAGAAAAGTAATACCCATTCTGCATCTCTGCTGTCCTCCCTCTTCCACCTACTAGGTTTCACTACCTGAAGAAATTATCTCACCTCTCCTAAGACAAGGCTCCTCTCTTTCTCCGAGATGCATGACTTTAGCATCTATCAGAGCAGAGACACCAAAAAAGACAGACCACCTGAAGCCTTCTCCAGCTTGAAAATTCTTAAATTCCTATACTATTTGCCAGCAAACAAGTAAACTCCTCCAGCTATTAAATAGAAATAAATTCTTCACTTCTCCATATCCTCTGAAATATCATGTGCATTTACATCTCTCTCAAAGCAGTAATTGTGCAAGTTCATAATTCTTAATAATTACAATGAGGATGCTTAGGCTTTCCCAGCTACCAAAACTGAAGTCCTTATACAGATGCAAATATCTTATTTTTAGAGAGATGCAGAGCCACATTTTGTCTCAGAGTCTAACGGCTCTTCCTTAAACGGCTGAAAATTCTCTTGTGCACTGTGTTTGTCCTGCAAATGTGGCACTTACAAAAAGTGGTTCCCAATCTAACACTATCTGTAAAGCTTCACAAAGACAGAAAGGGAAAAAGTATTCTTTCAGGCACAGTACTTTTGTCTCTAAATTATTATAGATAGGTTTCTTCTGTTACTGACATTTTCCTTCAATGTCAATGGTAGGAGTGGGATTGAATGGAGGAAGATATTGCCCTGAGCAGTTTACCTTATGCCAGGATGCAAGCAGAATGCAAAATATTGATGCTGATCAATCATTCTTTTTCATCAGAACATTGACACAAAAACACAAACATCAACACATCGACACAAAGACTGCCTGGATCTCTCACAGGTCTATTTCCATGCTCACTGACAGAAGTTAACTCCTCACTCCAAGATGCACTTTGTGATTAATCCACCTGTCCTGGAAAAAAACCCTTATTTTCTGTTTAGCTTTTATACTACTGTTCTAAATCTGTACTTTTCAGTATGAACTTTGCAAACAGGCTTTTACATCTAACCCAAGCACATCCTTTTGATAATGGTAAAATATTCCTCCTCTCCTATGGATATAACTGTTATGAACAGGACAAGGAGCACCAGCCAAAGAAAACTCCTCTCCAGGGCTGCAGCTCCAGCTGGCTTCAGCAGCTCTTCCAAAGCCTTGCAGGCTCCCATCAAGTTTTGGTGGCCACATAGCCTCTCCTGCCACCACAATGCCTGCCTGGTAGGTCATGTGATGAGCAACTGTCTGGAACTGAGAACACTCTTTAATGACAGCGTTGTTTATGCACCTGACAGTCTTACAATTTGAGTTAGGTTGGGGAGTTTCCATGGAAACAAAACATGACACTAAGAAATAGAGCAGAAAACAGATTTGAAAAGAGGGTCCAAGGCTGTAGCCCACTGACAGTCTGGAGGGACTCCAGCACTTGTCACAGCAATGGGAGAGGAAAATAGGGATAAAATAATTCCTTATGAAATGGTATCATCCTGTCACTTTTCAGAGCTACTTCACTGTTGATAAGCAGTTTGGGCAACAGCAATAGCACATGTACCGCTGCACAAGCAGCGGCTCCAGACATGTAACAGGCAAAGGAGGCAGCACTGCTCAGAGCTCAGCCACAATCAGTGGGGTCTCACGGTCCTTTTATGTCAGATTCAAACATCTTGGAAACAAGCTGCAGATCCCAGTTCTAGGATTTCCAACTTCTGCATGATGAGCACTGTCCTGCGTGGTACATGAGCTATGATCTCTGATGTCCCGCTGACAGCCTAAGTGGTTTGCTCAGGCTGCATGTCACAAACAAGCAGGCACAGTAACCCTTGGTATGGAACAAGCAGCCTTCTCTTACTAGCGACCATTCAGAGACATAAGCACAAGATGACTGGTAATCACCATTAGCCACTTTTAGAATTCGTTCTTTTCCCACAGAGCCAGAATTCTCATCTCAGATCGAGCACTCCAGCCAGGCAGAGGAAAAAGATCACTGAAATGCAGCAGTTAAGAGAGAAATGCTGAAATCTTAATGTCATCATTACAGCCAAAAGCAAGTGAAGAACCATCATCTTTTTTTTCCAAACACACCCACCACCTGAAAACTATTTTCAGAATGAGCTGCACTTTGTTAGGACTAACATCTTTGCAGTATGGATGGAAAAATGGGAGCTCCGGCTCATTTTTGCTAGAAACTCTGTGCCTAAGGCATAAGGAACACAGCACCAGTGCCAGTGAAACTGTGCGTCCCCCAGCCCTAAGCAACATCAGGATGGGACAGAGCTGAACGGGCTCCTGCTGCTTCCCAGCTCACTGAACACACACATCATGCTGGCAGGGTGCAACACTGTGCTGCATTACCAGTCCTTAAGATAGCTGCAAAAAAAGCTATTTTCAAAGCTCCTGAAAGCTGCATAGCCATGAAGTTCTTCATACCCTTCTGCATCCTGAAAAAAGATGGGGCACAATGTGGCTGTTATGCATATAGCAAATACAGAACTCGGGAAGTCAGCATGACATTTTTCTTAGAAGCCTATAACAAAGAACACAAAGTTCAAATAGAGAGAGAAGGTTTTGACTTTGGACTCATTCCACCTACAGTAAAACTCTCAACTGAATGGTTACATATACTGTTTTCTTGCATTTATCTGACATGTCACTGCACTTTGGGCAACAAATTCTTATTAAAAAAGTAACATTAAGAGTTTTCAGGAATACCTGTGCAAAACACTAGAGCCTGAATTTCTGATCCTTTTGTAACTTCTTACTCTTTTTGTAGAGACACATGAGCATGACTCGAATGTGACAAGTCTAAAGGATGAAGGTTCTTGCAGGAAGAGACTGGACTGCTATCCAGGAAACTCAGCCAATTCTCAGCTCTGCCGAGATGCTCATCCTAGACATATTATGCCTCAATGCTTTGCATGCCTCAGTTCTCCAATGGTAAAGTGAGATCAAAGACAGAAATATCACCAACAGAACTCCCTGAGGCACAGTCGAGAGGACAGGCCCTTGGGGATAGCCTTCCTTTCACTCACCCTTGGCCCTTCTCATCCTCTTTGATTCTAAAACCTATCTGGTTATGGTATTTAGCATAACAAGTGATCTCATAGTGCTGTAAAATCAAAACAATAAGGTCAAAAACATCCTTCAAAAGAAAAAAAAAAATCACATCCCATTAGGTTTCTTCATAAATATCAGTTAACGTATCCTACAATAACCACTGGATTGTCAGTTCTGTCTTGAACTGGAACAGTGCATTCCAGTTTAACACTCCTACTAATGCTACCTGCACCCTCGCGTACCCCAGCCTAGCCTCTCTCCACACCTCTCCACCTGGACCATCAGTTTCCATTGCCATCTTTGGTCCAGCCAGAAGTGACAGGCACATGCTGCAGATGATTTACACCATTTACATCAGGCAAGCCACACTGAAGGGAGTTCACCTCATCCTCAGTTAAGAATCATCTCCCTTTCAGGAAAAGAAACAGTTACGGTGAGTGAAAAGAGGACAGTTCCCTGTTTGGGAGAACCACTCACATGGGGTTCAAATCCAAGAACTTTGCACCTCTATAAGGTTAAGGGCCAGCACTGAGCATGTCCCTGAGCATCCTACAGTAGCTTACAATATCATATGCTCAGATTATAGTTGAACAACGATTACCACTTCCTTGTTTAAGAGATGCATGAATTATTGATGATGTTCAGGACCCTATTAAATTGCCTAGTGGGCCAGCAAGAACATTCAGTGGCTCAAATGCATCAAAATGCATAATAAAGCTTTCTATTTTGAAGTTTGGCCATTAGAGAAAAGAACTCTGGCAAATATATAATTTTGTGTAATTTCACTTGGATGCTCACTGTAATAGCCCTAGTATTTATGACACTGTGAGTCATACCCATACACTCCTCAGATAACAAAGACACCATTATCTGCACTATTTAAAATCAGAGTCCTTACGCAGGAAAATATTCTACTAAAGGCAAGGTCTGGTTATTTGCCTTAAACTATAGACTTAGTCTATAAATATATACTATTTCCGTACATACATCTGTGTCAGCCATGAAATGCCTGTAAACGTTATAAAAGGAGACTTGTCAACAGTATGAAAAACACTTTCTAGTAATTCCTGTTTAGATCCTGCCGATTAAATTGAGAATACAATTAAGTTGCCTTATTATGAGCACAGACAAACCCTTGTCATGTAATAATTAAATCATAAAATAAAGCCTCTCAGAAAAAAGACTATTGCACATTCAGAACATGATATTCAGTCTTGTTTTGCCAGTACTTTTGCATTTCATTGAGTGCAATCACAAGAGAGAAAATGAAGTTATCATCTGTATTTTGAATGTAAGGCAGAATGGGATAGAGCTGTTTTGAGGGACATTTTCAGCAAGTTTGAGAAAAAAAGAGATGTTTCTCCATTCAGCTTTGGCAGGTATTCAGCTGCAGACTTGAGAAGTTCCTGCACTGAGGGTCAGCCCCTCGCTTTCCTTCCTCCTCTTCACATAACACCTAGGAGACTGTGGCTCCTGAGAATGTAATGCCTTGCTGATTGTTGACATAGCTTTCAGAGCTACCAGGGACCTTTCTGGGTAAGACAGCGAACATAGCTGCTAGGATTTCACACCTTTATTCAGTGCTGTTAATAATCATACAGTGTAACCCTCAGCAGTAAAACATTTATTCTAAAAGACTAGATGTTTTGATTTAAGGAACCCCTTCAGTAGCCTGGGACTCATGGTCCATCTCGGCCACTGCAGTTACAGTAAAACACTAATCAGTATTTGCAGAGATGCTGTCTCATTTGATATTCAAAGGCATTTAACAGTATGTAGCTGCTACATAAATATTATGGATGTGGATTTAGCAAATAAAAGCTACAAGTTCCCTTTTTAATACCCTTCCCTCCTTGCTTGCAATCACCATCCACATAAAAGTCACTAACTTAGGAAAATGTTTAATCTGGAGATGTTATATTCTATGACAAGCCTCAGACATTGCCCAGAAATGAACCATATCATCCTAAAAGTCAACCCTGTGCAGAGTTCTGCCATGAGGTGTAACTGTCCCAAACCCCAGGGAATAGATTACAGAACCTGTAAACACTGAGCACTCCCAAAAGCTTTTCTGATAGACAAAGAAATGTTAACAAACAGGTAATTTAGCCTGGGAAGTCATTAAAAACCTAATGCATTTCCGGAATTATGTATACCCCAACACTGCCATTGTAACAGATTTCTATATAGCAGTACAGCAACAGCTACTATAAAAGATGGGAGCAAATACTCCAGGCAGTAGTTTCTCCTTGGATCTTCACCTTTTCCAGAGTCAGTATCTACACTTGTGCAAAACAAGAGGGGGATAACAGGGCCTCTTGTCCAAAAGGAGATACCTCTTCCTATCATCTTAATAAATAAAATATAGGAGGCCTCACCATTTTCTTCTATTTACTCCCCAATCAAAAATCTAGCATCCTGACTAAACTGAACTATTTTATATCAAGATTTTTCAAGCTTGACCTCTCAGCTACCCATCTTCAAAGAAACTGCTGCCATTACAACATACATCCAGGCCCATGGAATGCTTTTCACACCATTAAGAGATCTAGTGCTGATTTTAAGTATTTCCTTATTTTTTCTCAATCAGCCAGAAGCAAAAAAGAGGTCCCTGAGCAACACATAGCAAAAGGGAAAATTCTGTCTCTCTCAGCATGCACAGTTTTGTCCCAGAAATCTCAAAACAAAAGTCAGCTGAATACAGCTCTATAATTATTATTCACAATGTTTCCAGTGAGCTTTTTACTCGTCTCTGGGAGATGCGGTCTTCTGCATCAACATAAGGCAATATTGCACACCCATTTGCAAACTCTATAGAGGGTTCTGAATTCATCATTCCTTGAGGCACCGATGTGGCTGATAGTCATCATCTGATCGAAATTATGTCCTGGGATCCATGGCCCCAGGACATAGCCTATACACGAAACATCGATGCAGCTGTAGAGTGACACTAGTTAGGAGACAGAGAGGTTGGGGCTTGTTTCTTTGTATGTTGATTACAGATCTACTGACAGACTTTCATTTGAATTCTGGACTTAGTCCTTCCTTCAGCCACAGCTAATAACAGGATGACAAACCGAGCATTAAAGCTACATGACTAGATAAGCTCGTAAAGCCTTAATAAAAGATCCTTTGCAAAGCATGGTAGGGGAGTGCTGGGAAGCATTACACAAAAACTTAAGTGTTTGTTTGTCTTACAGCTGTGGCAGGTCACTTCATTTCTAGCTTCATCTCTCAGGAGGGGCTCAGGAAAGTAAAATCCATAAATGCTAAGTAGATGAAACATTTCTGGGATAGGCATAGATACCAACTCAGTTCTCCATCATGCCTTTTTATATATGCCAGTGCTACAGTCAAGGGATGTTTGTAATAGATTTCACTGGCTATACTGGTCAGGTAGGTTCATTCAGCAAAAGGCATGCACACATGCCATCCAGCAGCCAGCAGACCCAAAGCAAATACACAGAGCCACCTGAGACCTGCCACCAGCATAATTAGCTCAGCTGCATGGCATGAAGTAAAAGATTTTCTTTTTTTCCCCGACAAAATGCCAGTACTGTGGAAGCAATAAACTTCCTGCAAGGTTAGCACAGTCATTTTACACTGCTCTGCAAGTCGCTATGCAACAGTTAGATGTCAATGTGCTGAACTTCACATTGATCAGTGAAGTATGAACTTTCCTAATATATTGTAAAAACAGTGATATCAAAAATTTGAAAATACCTGTAATTATTAAAGAGTTGTATTTCAAAATTTTTTTAAAAAAATCAGGGAGTTAAACTCTTCGTACCCTCAAGAACAGTGGTGATGCTAAGCAGTCTACTGTAAGAGACAACACTCTAAAGTTTGGATAGAATTAAAAAATGTCAGGTTAGGAAAAAAGAATCCAAAATGTGTGATTCCAGTTATGAAACAATAAGAATCCTCCTTAGTCTGCTTATCCATGCCCAGGTGTCTTCTCATGGCCTGGGACAACAGCAGAGCTGCCTCTCACCCTGCCACACACACATCATCTGCATTTACTGAAGAGTTTGCATGGCAGGAAAATAAATCACCATGAGCCATCTCCTCCTCTTAAATATACGTTATAAAAAACTGACCTTTGAAACTGTATTTTCTGTGCAGTGAGGAGAGACAGACAAGGAGGCACATGAGACCACGGAGCCCAAACAGCAATGGAAGGGACCCCTGTGACAACACAGACCTTACTGCTTCAGCAGGGACGGACGAAACTTATCCTCATGGGTATCTCTTCTCCCAAATTAGCATCATTAGCACAGTATCCACATCTACTCTTTCCCAGTGCACAGGAGGTCTCACTGAAGTGCTACAGGAAGACACAGTATTTGCCCTGCCACAGCTGAAAGAGCCAGGAGAATACCATACTTTATCCCCTGCAACTCTTCAGAAAATTAATTGAAAGCCAAAGATGAGCCAAGCTTCTCCAGCTTACTTTGACAGACTGAATCAACACAAACTATACAACACAAGCTGGAGAAATAAAAAAGAGAACTATTATAAAATCTACAGCCAGCAGCAGCCAGGGACAAAGTTTAAATCTCTAGTTAATAGCATCTATTACTTTCAGGGCTCACTACATACTAAAACATTTCATCTCACCTTGAAGAAAATACTGCTTCTCAGGCTGAAAGGGCATTTCATCCAGCACTCCCATGGGTTGATACTGTCAGTATAGAAACCTTTTATTATGACTGTGGTCTAATCCACATTCCAGTACTTAAAACATTAAAAAAATGCACACTTAGCTTTTCATATATACAAAAGTAGACTTAAAGTTAGTGATACTTGTTTGTTCTAATATTTGCACCATGACTAGAAAGCATCTGCACTGCAAAATGGCAGCAATAACTGCAATCTAACCAAACTTTGTTTGCACGAGGTTATCAATTCAGCAAAGGATTTTAGAGTAAAACATCCACAGAAACAGTGAATAACCTTTAGAGAAAGGAAGAGCAGGGGCAATGAACACCACACCACCCCCCCAGATAGAATGGCTTTCTATTTTCCTTTAGCATATTTATGATTTGGTTTAATATAAAGTTAGGAGATTTATTTTTGCAACATTTATTTTTATTCAGCTTTTAGAAAAAGTTATTTTTTAATATGCACCAGATCAGTGTTCAAGTAATATCCGCTTAACACGCCCTTGCTCTTCAGCCTAACTTGAAACATGCTTAGCAGCATGATGAGCAGTTAGCTCCCTGTGCTTTCTATCATGGTTAAGGGTACACGCTGCTGGACTGCATTTACATACATAAAATAAACACAGGTGTCCCTACTGGTAAGATACCCATAAAACATTCTTTTAAGAACAGAATGAATCAACTCAACCTAAAAACGAGTCTAAACGTTCTTAAATAATCATGGCATCTTCATTTTGAAGAAAACCAACTTTTAAGCATCCAAGGTTTGAATATTATTAAGACTTCCAAGAGAAATATTCTACAGTTCCAATAGAGCACATATTTTATTTAAATTAGCATTACACCTAAGAGCGTTAGCACATATTTTCTTCCCAGGCAGTCCTTATTACTTTGTGACTGTTTCATATTGCCACTAAATAACACTGTCACTAGCTAAATGAATAGAGTGTGCTATACTTACAGATGATTTATACAGAAGTAGAACATGTATTGGTAGGCATATTTCTACCCTGAGTCTCTAGATACAGTTCCCATTGGCATCAAAGGAATTATGGGCCTTTCTGCCCTGAATTCATAACAAGCTAATTTACATACGCACACTCTCCTGAGCTCTGGCATGTATAAATTTGTGCAAAGTTGGAAACCTCCATCTGGGAAAGGCGCATTGCATGCTTCACCCTGTTCTCCTGAACATCCCCTAAAGCCACTGCTAGGATCACTTGGAATAGTTCATTATAGACACCCCTCTGCTTCTGGGAGGGAAAACATAGTCAGAAAGAATAATGTTCAATCTTATTCAACAATCATACTGGAGCAGTTAGAGCTGTAAGGACTTATGGACTTACCTATATGAACAGAAGAACCTTTACCTTTACTGGTGAGGTCAAACAGTGAAGAGCTGGTTACTGAAGACCAATCATGTCAATAAAGTACCTCTGTCTTCCCACTGGTCTATCATATGTTATCCTAAGAACTTCTCCAATGATTTTTCAGATAGTAGCGAACAAAGCATCAAGCACAAAAGAAGATGTCTCACATGAAGAAAATATTACTCTGAATTATAATCATTAAATCAGTAAGGCTGACCATCAGCTGAGGATAAATCAAATTATGGTAAGCGTGTCAGCTGCTAGAGTAGTGATGGTAACAGAGGAAGCGCGCAACTGAAGAACTAGTAATTATAGGTCTAACGCCTGCAATGTCACTCTTCTGATTTAGCTGTTCAGTGCCCTGGATAATATATTCTACTTGCTAATAGAAGTATTTTTAAATGCAGTTTCAAACCTAGCTTTTAGAAAAAATCAAATGTATTTTTCTACTTGCTTCACATAGTTCAGACCTTGTTTCAGATTTAAAGGAATAATGGAGAAGCTTTCAGAAAACAAATAATCTGGAAATAAAGAATGAACCTCAAAGTAATTATGAAGATGTAGACAGAAAAATCCCCCCAAGTGCCCCCACATACGTCCTCCTACAACTTTGGCTGCTGTAATACACATCAATATCACACCAAAGCAATGTCCACATCCTGCTAACCCTCACAGACTCCCTGTGTGAAGCCCTGAATCTCCAAATCCCTGACCAAGAAGAACAGCTTGGGGCCAGCCCCTGCTGCCAGTGTCCTGGCCACCATGTGCATGCTGGTAGTGCTCCTGGGCTGCCCTGCCATGGGGCAAGCAGGGCAGACACCTATAACCTCTCTGGAGGTGAGGCATACTGGTTTTGGTCTCTCTCTCCCCTCTGCAGCCATGATTTTCACAACATCACAATTCCAGCTATGTTAGCTTGTGTTACAGCTTCCCAGAGCTTGAAAGCTAGAAGAATCTGTCAGGCAGTGTGATCATACAAGGGCAAGGACTTCTCCCTTCCATCTTGCCACACTGCAATCATCTCCCCAAGGAGCCTACAAGAGAGCAACACAAGCTCCTACTCAGACAGGTGCAAGGAGCCCCGCAGCTGAACCCCAGGACTGGCTCAGAAACAAGAACAGCACTGCTGTGGCTTTCTCTGCTAAACATAGCAACACCAGGCAAGGAGAGGGCAACGCTTTTGGAGAGAGGCAGTTACACAAGAAAATTTGCTATCTTGTAAAATTATCCTTTCCTCACCCACGGGGTTTTAGGCACTATATCCCCCACAGGGCTGTGCTTAAACACATTCACAACAGTCAGGCATATGTGATACTGATCACTGCTGACAGGATATATTAGAGTTATTATATTCTCACCCTGTTCCTTATATTACTCTCTAAGCATCTGCTATTTGCCACTGTTGGAGACAGGATACCAGGCTGTCAGTAATTGTTATGTCAAGGAAACAAATGGACTGATCAAGAAAAAACTGGGAAGAAATGAAGATGGCAAAAAGAAGAGAAAAAGGTAATCAAGGTGGAATTATAGAGGCCCAGAGGTAAGGACCAGGGGTGCTAAACGAATACCAGGGTGAGCACTGAGAGCATGAGAAATAGCGATAGGAGGAGGAAAGGCTTTACTGCATATTCCCACTGGAGAGGAAGTACCTCAAGGGAGCAGCAATGGAAAAATATGATCAAGCTAAGAAAAAGACCTGGATGCCAGCAGTGTGAGGTGAGGAGCTGAACAGGGGAGTTTTTCCATGGGCCACAAAAGGTTATATTAATGAAGCAATTGTAAGTGGTCAAGATGGGTATCCAGCCTGCACACGAGCCCCAGATCAACATCACAGAGCAATTGCTAGAGGACTGAACTCCTAAGGAATGAAAATAAAGTAATTGAATTAAACATCAGCAGGAAACCAAAAACTGACGAAAAGCATGGGGAAACAGAAGAGTGCTCAAACATCAAATTTGTAGTTTGCTTTATTTTTGACATGGGTGATTTTATGAATACCTCAACAGCAATAGAATTCTGTTCAGTCTCTCCTGGAAAATACCATCCACTGGCCATCAGGAAGCAGAAAGCAGTAGATATGGTTGTGCGTGCAGGGAACCCTGTATCTGCATGTCATGGGAACATCAATCAGCCCTCTAGGATAATCCTAAAATGACTTTTAATACACTTAATAAAGCAGGTTGGAGGTGAGGTGGGGACAGGAATAGCAGCTGTGCTTGTTTTTTGCAAACAGCTCAGTAACACACCAAATGCTGACTACAAGAACATCATTACATGAAATTACTACAGAACATTTTTTTTTAAAAAAATCACTGATAATCAACATGATGTAATTTTAATGAGGAACCATCAGCGAATGTAAGTGCTTTTCACTGGGCCTACAGTAACAAGTTTCTCAGTCCCATGCAACTCAGAACTGGCTTGATAAATATTGCCAAACTCTGATGACTACAGACGAACAACTCAGTCCCCTTCACATGCCTGCCTCTTCAAAGATCAAATATTGTAACAAAGCAAAACAAGTCTACTTGTCTAGGATCAAAGAATGCTACAGTGAATGATCTACCCCACTTACTGAGAGGTGAACTGTATGCTGGAAATGAGACACTTAAAAATATATATAGTAGTCAGGGGAGATAAATGGAATATAAGGTCTCAGGGCCATGCTGGAGCTACAGGATCTAATGACCCACTGGGATGTTTCAAGAGAGACAATTTTGCCCAAGGTTAGAAAGGTGATGTTGTTGCTGTGTACATTGTTAGTGAGAATATTAGTAGAATGAGGTGTTATGCTGTCCCAGAATAGCCCCCCTGAAGTCCACGGCTCAAAAAGATGTTGAAAAACTGGGAGAGAAATGCATAGGATTTGAGGGCTGTCTGGAAAGAGTTTAATTTAAATTATCACTTTAGCAAAAAGGCAGCTGAACAATTATTTGTCCGCATCATGGGAAATTCTTTCCATTACTAGCAGGCTCTGTAATTAAATAGACAAAGGAAGAAGAAGATTCAACATATGGAACTTCCAGGAAATAAATTCAGATTGGATTTTTTTTTTAAATCACTGAAATAATTACTCACCGAAACAAGTACCCTCAGGACACCTCTGAGTCCCAGTTATCTGCACTCTTTAAATAAGGCTGTATGTGCTTCTGAAAGTCAGGGATAAATTGCTGGATTAAGTTTTCTATAGCCTGTGTTATCAGGAGATCAAAAAACATGATCCTAACAATCATGTATGTCTTACAGAACCAAGGACTGCTACACAGTACTCGCCATATCCACACCACAATGCTCAGACTTACATGAGGTTTTATAGTTGCACACAGTTTTAGAAAACAGAGAAGGTGATTATTAACATTTTAAAATAGGTAAATTAAAGTCAAGAGATCTCTTTGATACAGATATATTGAGATTTATTCCAGCATTCAACTATGATTTTCTTGTCATAAGCCAAGAACATTATACAGGGTACCATAAAATCTAAAAATACAGGCTTTTCCAAATAGAGTCCATATTAAAATTAAACCATAACTGCAAGAGTTTCAGTAGGCCTACAACAGCCCCCCAACAGAGCCATTAAAATTACAGTCTTTCAGATAACAATGTCCACAATAACTGTTTGCAAACCACCATATACATTAAACTGCAGATAATTAACATGCTTCCACACTTAATTTTGTCCTTTGCAAGCAATAGCTGTTATAAAATCGTGTGTGCCCAGAGCTTTCTGAATGGTGCATATGCTGAAGAAGAATGAGCTATGCATTCATGGGCAAATGCTGCAAGTCTTGGCATGAAAACACATTCCTGAATTCCACATTTTGGCCCAAACGAGCCTGCTGGGTAAGTCCCAAATATAAAACATTTTATGGGACAAATCTCATACTACTGGTCTTCTCTCTGCAATAGTCACTCCCAGGTGGTGAGGAAGTAGGCAGGAGCAGGAGATGTGCAAAGACACGTCATCCACATCAGTCTCTAAACTGACACTGATTTCCCACTTCAGTTTCATCATAAAGCTTGGAACATATAAGTCTGGAAGATGTTATTGCCTGTACTCGACACTGGTGAGGTCTCACCTGGAATACTGTGTTCAGGTCTGGGCACCTCACTACAAGTACATTGAGGTACTAGAGTGGGTCCAGAGAAGGTCAACGAAGTTGGTGAAGGGCCTGGAGCACAGGTCTGATGAGGACCAGCTGAAGGAGCTAGGGTTGCTTAGTTTGGAGAAGAGGAGGTTCAGAGGATACCTTATCACTCCCTACAACTACTTGAAAGGGGGTTGGAGCGAGGGGATGGCCGGTCTCTTCTCCCAAGTGATGAGCAATAGGACAAGAGGGAATGGCCTCAAGTTGCACCAGGGGAAGTTCAGGATATTAGGAAAAATTTTTTTACTGAAAGGGTGGTCAGACATTGGAACAGGCTGCCCAGGGAAGGGGTAGAGTCACCATCCCTGGAGGGGTTCAAAAAACATTTGGATGTGGCCCTTGGGGACATGGTTTAGCAGTGGACTTGGCAGTCCTGGGTTGATGGTTGGACTCGATCTTGAAAGTCTTTTCCAACCAGACTGATTCTATGATTTCTATCCTGCAATTCACATCTTACTGTAGACTTCTAAAATTAGTAAGGGTAATGGCTCCCTCAGAATGTCTTTTTCCTCTGCTGTGAAGAAAGTTGAAACAATAAACTCCAATGTAAATGTTTGTAGTGTGAGATTAATGCCTTTCTGCCTTTTGGTGCCAGGCAATTGTACCCATAATGACCAGCGAGATCTTCCCTAATGTCACCACCTCAGAAACACAGCCAGAACAGACCTGGGAGACCAACTTTGCCACTACTTAAGTTGGAACCAAAACTAATTATTTGGTACCCAGTATCTGTGGCAAAAGACTAAATTAACAAAAATTCACCCAGAGGGTGGTTAAGCATTGGCACAGCTCCCCAGGAAGTGGTCACAGCACCAAGCCTGACTGCATTCAAGCAGCATTTGGATGATGCTCTCAGGCACATGGTGTGACTCCTGGGGCATCCTGTACAGGGGCAGGAGTTGGACTCTACGATCCTGATGGGTCCCTTCCAACTCAGCTTATTCTGATTCTATGAAAATTGGTCTAGAAAGTATCAGGCTACCAGAACTTCACAATATCTGTCCCTCTGCCCAGAGATTGAAGTGGTGATCAATTTGTCCCATGGCTGGAGATCAAACCAGATAAAGTAACTTCTCTGCAACCCAAGTTCATGGACTGCGGCCCAAGGGTGGAAACATTTTGGGTGACAGTAGAGCTACCTGTATCCTGTCTGCAAATAAAGTGCAATTCTGGTGTGCAACAACTTCTCAGCTCTATCTGCCCTCCCATCTATTGTGCAGAAACCATGGAATTCATACAATATTTATAGCGAGGAAAGAGTATTTCAGTGATGGGAGAGGTGATGTCATTCCTCTAATGTTTGTTGACTTATGGCTAGGATGTGCAATTCAACAGCTGAGGAACACATCATTTCTATTCATGCTGCATTACACAGAAGCTCATGCATTACAATCCATGTCATCTGAACAAAGGCAGCAAGATCCTTGGACACATGCCACCGCAGCTCTGTAGTAAAATTACGATCCCTTGAATGTATTATGATCTTCAATGATTACAGCATTTACTTTGAGCTGATAGTTCAGATTAGTCCAATTTTTGAAAGTTACAGCATTTAATTAGGATTAGTAATAAAAATTATAGCATTCAAAAGAAAAAGTATGATGGCATTTGCCCTGAAACAGGGTGGGGGGCGGAATTCAGTCGGTTTAAAAAAATATTAATAGTGACTAATAACCAAAGAAAATAACCTTCTGGAACAATAAACACTAGGTAGCAGCTGATGGAAAGTCACTTGATACTTTTGCACCTCAAAACATTTTTACTTCGTTGTAGTGTAAAGCCATCCCTAGAATACAGGTCCCTGTACATGCATTTTTAAGTGACTAAATCCTAGCATTCCATTTTGACTTTCATTGCTTTTCAGACTAGTGAGAGCCATATAATGATTCATCATTAAAGTAATCTTTAAGCAGCTTTGTTCCTATTTGCTGCTATATATATTAAATAGAAATTGCTCTTTGAATTCACCTCTAAAGTCAGACTCAATTTTTTATCTAACAAGAACAGTATCTCCAGTCATCATCTGAATGCAGCAAAGTGAGAAAACCTTTTGCATAATATAAATAACTGCATTCACTAAGAGGAGGCTGATGCCACCACCTACTGTGAACACATTTTATAAGTGGTACAGAGCCACATAGACTGCAAATGCAGCAGCACAGTCTCTTAAAGATACTCCAGGCACTATCAGAAAAGCACAGTTTTACTTCTGACTCAACAGTTCCTGGGCCACAGGCTTTGATCACCTGTAGCTGGTTTACAAGCAGCATCCCAAAGCATAAAATTGCAATGGTCACCGAAAGACTGCAGGCACCTAATGATTTGCCTTCATTTACCTCCCCGCTGCAGCCAGGGAAATCTCTCCCCAGCAAATATCCCTTTGCACTTCTGTTATCCACTTCCCACACTGCCTATGACTGCTGAGAAGCACAGAACTGGCCAGCTGTCCCAGTGTGGCTTGCCAGGGACAGGACCTGATGGGCAAGGCCAGGCATTTGTCTCCAAAAAGGCAAACCCCGCAGGGATCCCATATTGCTGCTGCCAGGTCACTAATGGGCCCAGAAGGACATCAAGCTTAGCCCCATCTTGCAGCAGAGGACCTGTGGGTCACACTGAGAAGCACCCTACCCTTGCTTTATGAGATGGGCAGTTAAGTGACTGTCAGGCAGATATCAGCACAGAGCCCGTGACACACAATGCTGACCAGCCCCCATTTAATAAATTACAATTTTAAAAATTACCATTACCTCTAGCAAATAGCTCTCAACTTCCACATAATTAGAGTTTGTGCAAAACTTTACTACTGCCTAGAAATAATCAGTAATTCAAAAGTACTGGTTTGATTTCCTGAGCCAATGGGAACATGGCTGTAAGGCACATATTCCCATCTGCTCCTTCTGACCCCATCACACGTGAATATGCTCCAACATTTTGCTGTTTTCACAAAAGTACTTTTTGAAAAATGCACTTGCTGGAATAAGGCACAAAGATGACCAAAACAGTTGCTGGCTGGCAAGCACCACGTTGATTTGGACAGCATGTTTGTGAGAAGTATTTTACTTTAATTCAGCCAGTTCTAATCACCATTCTGCCTGTGTGCAGATCGCAGTAAATGGGATGACTACCCTATGATTTTTTTTCTAGTGTTTACTGCACAGGCAATCGGGTTATTTAACACTCACCACCTTTTATAAGTGATCTTCTAGAGAGAAGTCATTCAGCTGACCTTACACCAGTATTACACTGATAAGACCCCAGTGGGTATTTGTACATTTGTGTTTTCACCTCTCTGAGTCAAGCCAGGAGATTTTTATCCTCTCCGTGTGAGAAACAAGTGTTGCCATGGAGCACTGCTGCCCAGCTCTACCTAGTGTTACGAGTAAGAAGTGATCCTCTTTCCCAGGATGGAGAGAAGCAGCTACTCCCCAGGCATCATTGCAGCCACCATCCCCAGCAGAGGTTGTGGCTTCTGGATTCATACACAGCAGCAACTCCACCAGGCCCATTACTCCTCCACCTCCAACACAGAGGTCTTACAGAACAGCAAAGGTCTTCTCTACAGAATCCCAAAGGACAATGCACAAGTGTCATGTTCTTGTAAAAAAGGAAACATTCTTGCCTGCATTTGGGCCCAAATTACAGCTAAAAAGTGAGATTCTTCTCCAGCCTTCCCCATGAGATATGCCAGTGCTGAGTCTAGCATAGCACAACAGCCCTGGGGAAGTTGAGGAGGCAATAATACTCTGACCAAACTGCTCAGGTAGCAACACATTTCACTCAGGAAGCCCTGACTAAAGAGATTTGCAGTGTAGATGACAGTCCTGCTCTTTTTCCTGAAGATCTGCCAGGCTGTGCTATCTCAATGTGCACAAACCTCTCTCCACGTGATCCACACACACGATTCGGGCAGCACCTACCTACTCTGCATGACCAGGTTTCCTTGACAGGGTTTGCACTCATGCACTCGGGAGCCAACATGCAAACACATGTAGGTCAACCAGGAGAACCAAATCAAATAAATATCCAATCCTTAACATTCTGCTTTTCCAGGGGAATTTGTGTGAAGACTTCCCCTTCAGCCTAATCTTTGTGAGTAAAGCTCCCACTGGAGGTCTCAAGACAAACCAAAGACGCATGCCCTGCTGGTGAGAAAGAAACAGCATCAGTTGCTACCGATTTTGTTAGGGATTTCCCAAGGCACCTTCCTAAACAAGTCTAAGGAAATTTGATGGCACTGGCAGTTTTCCTCTCCCAGGTATTGATGCGAAAAATCCTCAAGAAAAGGTTGCAGGTGGTAAAGCAGTTCGCAGGGGTGAACAGAACACTTCTCCACAGAGCTAGGAAAGTAAAATGCTAAAACCAGACTCATACACAGGCTGCTTCTCAAACAAATTTCCTTCTCTACTTACAAACAACAAAATTAACCCTTAGGACCTTAATTCTATCTCCTTCAGGGAAGAGCACCTCTTTTCTTCCTTTCAGTGTAATTTCACTGCTTCAAAAAACCACCACCTCCCTGTCTGCAGCATTTTCTGTCTCTGTATGGGTGCCCTCTGTCCTCCCCATGTCCATGGGAGCAGAATGAAGGGACCTGTAGAGTGCACTGTGTCCCTGTGTCTGAACCAAAGCATAATCCAGCATACTGCAGCCAAACCTTTTGAAAGGTCATATGCCAGGAAGAACCAAAAGCTCTCGGGTGCATTCCACAGAGACCCAGGCAAGCTTGTTCCAATTAAGCGCAACAACTTTATTGCCAGGCATAAAAGGTATCACTTAGGTATCCTTTGCTTTTCCTCCCTGTTGCACACACAAAACCCACACACACATATTTCTGTCTCTCGTTAGGCTGCAAATTAAATCTTGTTCCCACCAAAAGATTTCTTTAAATTTATAGCCTAGGCTGAGGAGAAGACAGCATCCCCCCGACAAAGATCACAGCGTATTGCACGGGCAGCAGCACCTACCTCAGTGAGACAACAGAGCCAGCAAGTCAACATAATTCCTCTTGGATGGAGACATTTACCCCAGCTCAGAGAGCCGGTGCTCTTCTGCTGTGCCTGGCGCTTCAGACACACCACAAAAGCATCTTCTGTGAGCACCGTGGCTTCTCTCACACACCGAACTGCAGCAGTGGCAGCCTGGAAGAGCAGCAGCAGTTGAATTACTGCACATGTATCCCTGCAGATTATTTCCTGCTCGAACACTTGGCATAAACACAGATGCTCTTAACCCTCTGGAGGCCTCTGCCTCTGTCCTTGCTCAGCAGGGGCAAGCAAGCAACTCCAAATACTCTGCAGTGAGGCCAGAGAGGAGTGACTGGCGATACACAGGGCATCCTCCGAGAAGTAGTCCCAACCTTGAGTTAGTTGCAGTCACTTTTCGCTGAGGGAGCCACGCATTCCCACGGCAGCCCACAGCATCCCCGGCCAGACACCACACAGCTCCCGCTGCATCACTCACTGCAGGTCCCCGAGCATCAGCCAAGCGCTGCTCACAGCTCACGCGGGAGCCCCTGCAAGGACTCGCCGAAGTGGGGTTGCCAGCACACTGGACCCGTGGCTGGAGCACACGGCCACGCAGGTGAGGAGGTGAGGGACACAGGTGACGTGGTGAGCACAGCAGGGTCACCAGAACTCAGGCATACAGGGCTCCTGCTTCTGGCACAAAGCTCTCAGGCTCCAGGAGCTGCCCATCACCTGCATGCACCCACACCACGGGTGAGCACACACTGTCCAGACGGCACTCAGCCAGCCAGCTTCAGCACTGCTCCCTCTCACAGCCTGTGAATGTGACTGGAAAGCATGGCTGAAAAACATGCTACAATTAACAGGAGGGAGGGAGATACTATTGCTCTCCTGCTAGTCTTAAAGGCACATTGCTCACATGTGCCCGCTGGAGATGCAAACAGCCACAGCATCTCACTCATCTGCAGGCAGCCAAGAAATGTGGGCAGGAGCCCTGTCTGGGTCAGAAGAAGGAGAGTACCATGGGAGTAAGGAAGAGGAGGGGCAACTAGTGGGAGAGCCCCACATCAGGGCCTGGGAGCAAGGCCTCTCACATCTCCACGACTGTACCAGGAGCCCAATCAAGTCCCTGTCAACCAGCCCGAATGTGTACCTCCACCATCAGCCCCTCTGCCAGCATCCCAGCCAGATGCAGGACAGCCTGGCCACTGTCACACCATATCACACACACAGCCCCAGCCATCATCCCCAGCAGGCAAGGAAGGCCTGGCACACCTCAAGGGCATGGTGCCCCTCTTCTGGGCTTGGCAGCAGAGTCAGGTTAGTGGCACTGCTCCCACCAGAGATGGTGGCCAAGACTACAGCAGCAGTGGGTGCAGTTTTGTACACTGGTGTTACTCAGAAAGGACCCCCTGCAACACTTCCAAGAGGCAGGAGCCATGAGATGCTGAAATGCAATGTGCTACACATGATAAAGCTGTAATGAGTTCAGCAGGTCTCAGACTGGCTGCAGCACCTGCTGCTACAGTCACCCCCCTCCTGCCAGAGCTGCAGCCAGTGGTCTGTGCACCAGCCCAAAGCCACATGTTGTTTCTTTGCTTCTCCCAATACTTTCTTCTGTGTGCCTTGATATACTCTGGTTTATCCTTCAGTATGTTACAGCTCTGATTCAAGAAGAACAATGCCAGTAACTCCAGCCCTGCTGTCCCCCAAACAGCTAGCAGCTGAAACACACCCTGGAAGTCTGTTAAACAGGGAAAATCTGTTGAAAATCTCTGCTTTTTCATTATAGTGGTTGTTGCCATACACAATGTGCTTTTTTGAGTTGCATGAAGCCCTAGACCTTGTTAAACACTTTGCATCACACAGTGTCACATTTATACCTTTGATTCTCCAAGCCCACTGGAGACATCAGAATTAACCTGATCACCACCTGCCTCTATCACCATGGGGGAAGCTATTAGCAGCATGGACATTTTAGCCTGAGCATAAAATGACAAAACAAATTACTGTGGTGAAGAAGCTGTAAGTTAAGAATAGTTTAGCTTCAGTTTTTTCTGAAAAACAGCCTGAAAGAAAAGGTACAGACTTTATACCATTAACACAGAATCAGGGAGGAGTTACCACTGATGCAAATGTGCATCTCAGCATAAGAAATACCCACTTTCCTATAGTGCTAGTACAGAGGGGCCATGAAGATGTGAGCACCTGATGAGATGAGTGCAATGCAAGCTTCACTGCTTTCAGGCCAGGCAGCTTCGTGCAAAAATACTACAGTGAATTAGTTCAAATTTGTCATTATTAAGCATCACGTGTCTTAAAGTTTTTTGACATCAGACCTACAGAAGATGTATAAATAGTAGTCAAAATGATAGCAGAGACACTTAAGGCTTTTATACTCCTGAAGTTTTTCCCCTGAGTATCAAAGATCAAATTTGTTCTACAGAGCGTAGCTGAGGATTTCTCAAGTATAAAGCTTCATGAACTCATCTGATTAGTATGCAAACACACCATAGTGACTACCATCACATTGCTACAAGTATCTGTTCCGAGATGTAGCACACCCCTGCAACATCTTGAATAGAAATATTCTACGTACAGGCATCATTATCTCTTTAAAGTGCAAGACCCGAATGACTGATCAAAATTAAATTTAGTGGAAAGGACTGCCTGTTAAATACACAAGATCAAATGCTGATTTGAGTTATTCCACTGTGTGTAATAGAGTGGTTTGGTGTGAAGAACCCACACAGGCAGGGTCACATCTTACTGTCAGCTACCTGATCTGTCACTGTTCATTATGCACATGCGTGAGGGTAGAAGTGGGGCACAGTTAGCTGCAGCAAGTATATTATCTCTTCGATTCAGGACAATATGAGGCTTCATTTTAAAAAACATGCAACTCAAATCCCAAGTTACAACAGTTTAAAGGTATTTCCATTACAATCTCCACCCCTGTTCCCTTTGGACAAGACCATAACATTTAACACTGCAATGCACTTCTCCCCTTGCCCCTTCTCTGGCTTGGGCTTATCCCAGACAGCAATACCTTAGGGATGCACCTGCTCCAAGTGGAAGGGTTTGCAGAATTCAATTAATATGTTGGCACAGAGCCAAGAGAGCATGTTTGGACAACATGGGGATCAGAAAGTCCCCCCCATCTGCCTTGAACAAGCTTGCTAGTTTCACCTTTGCTGAGGCTTTTCTTCTTGAACCATTTTTATGAAGTCAGTCTTGATTTCTTTAAAATTTTCAAATGTGTTTGAAAAATTAAACCATAAAAAAAGGACCACAGGAATAATTTACCAGGCAATAACCTACATACTACATGCCCTCCACAATCAGAGACATCTGGGCTGAACACTATAGCCACAACCAACTATACTGGTGGTACTGGTGGTGCTTCTTCCTGGTTCACTGACAAAACAAAGGTAACTACTATGAATAAAAAAAATCCAAAAAGTACCAAATGGAAAACAGTCTGCAGCAAAGCGTGGCAAGACTGACCACCTGAGAATTGAAAGAAATTCTTACAAGAGTCAGGTGCAGCAAGAATGATTAAATATTGATACAGACTCCAAACTGCAAGCAGTTGATCCTCTGCTTCTTGGTGTAAGCAAATTGCAGCTACAAATATTTTAGGAAGGTAAACACAGTAACAACTTTACTGTAGGGATAACTAGGTTAAACTGAGCTGCATAATAAAGGAGTGAGATTAAATTATTTAAACTTCCTTTCTGGTCCTATGAACAGTGAATGGCTAAGAAATTACAGGAAGAACATGCTACTCAGAGATCTCTTGACTTTCCTGCTCTGTGGCTCTTGTCTCTCCTGCTGAGCAAACAGGAAAGTAACATTGATTGCTACCGAGAAGCTGGGAAACACAGGTTCTGTCACTACCTTTGGTGCTAGCATGACAAATTACTTTGGGCTAATTATTTAAGCTCATAACCTATCCTTTAAAACAGCCCTAATGATACCATACACATTTGGGAGGTGCTTTGGAAAATGGCAATGCCACATAGACACCATGGCAGGCATGAGCCCATCCACACTCTGGGCAGCACCTGATGGGGTCAGAACACAAAGGAGCAGTCAGTTATTTAAACCTGGATTCATCAGCAAGATCCAGAAACCCCAGTGGAGAAAGCGAGAAAGGAGTGAAAGATCACAGCTGACAAACCACAGCACCAAAGGGGGACCTGCTCCTCCTGCATCTCCTGGGCTGAGACAACAGTTTCTCATACAGTAACTTGTCAAAATCTTACTCCAAATGGCTCAGCAAGCTTTGTCTCAGCCTTGTTCTAGCTTGGACAGCTCTGCACACCCTATTTTCCTTGGGAGTTTCAAGAGCTCCTGTGCATCCAAGGGCCCTCCTGGAGGTCAGGGTGCAAGGCAGTCCTCTTTTGCCCCCATGTTGTGTTGGGAGGCCCTCTGTCCTCTCCTCTGCTCCCCTTTCACACTCTCAGCCAGTGGTTAACAGAGTAAGAAGTGCAGGGAAACACTGCAGAGAAGCCCAGTGGTCAGTGGTCAATTTACACAGCCCATGGTGTCCCAATCTCTGCTGCTCGAGCACACAAGCACCCTGCACCAGGCTGATGGGATGCTACAGCTGCTGTTCCAGCCATGGGCTGAGGCATCAGTCCAGCATTTTCCAGCTGGCCAGAGCAACAGACTTTGTCTCCCAATCCCTTTGCAGCATACGTTAAAAATACTTGTCTGAACTGGGAATAGAAGGAAAATGACTAAGCAGCTTTGGCAGGTGGGGTGAAACCTATCATTAATTTTAGTAGTGAATGATCTAAAATATATACACATGTTGTCCTTTTAGAGGGACTGTGTTTCTCTGTTGCTGCTTTAAAAGTGTCATGCTAGCTCCACCTAGCACAATGAATGCTTATACTAGCACTGGTGAATGATTCGGGTTTAAGTATGGTCACTTTGTTCAGTTTGATCAACTGGTGATTTTTTGCAATTCAGACTAATGTTTCCATTTAATTCCTTTCACAATCTCCTGCAGGAAAAATATGGCCTTCAGCTAATCTCTGAAGGGTACATTTACTAAGTGTGCAAAAGATTTGACAAATATCTGAGAGGGAAGGTAACGGTCCATTAGAGTCCTCCAGATTTCTCATGCTACCAGAACCCAGATGGATATTTAATACAAGTGCACTTTTAAAGAAATCCAAATTTCCCAGGACAACAGAAGCGCTCAGGCCGCTCCTTGTAGATGCTGCCTAATGACTTGTACCTTGCAAGATCTGCTGGTCCCAAGTGGATCAATATCATCCCATTAAAAGCTTAGTAGCTAAGCAGTACTGAAACAGGATTCCTGGAATACTAATTCCAAAGAAAAGGCAACCTGACCTAGTACTACTACTGCTTGCCTAATTTTTGATTGGCTCTGCAGTAAATTTAACAAAAAAATGCAATAAACAACTTTTTTTTATAACAGACAAAAGCCTTTGGAGAAGGGACAAGCTTTGACATAAGCCATGCACTTACTTATAGAAATCCAGGGGGATTACTGTGGCATCTAATAGAACAACTTCCCTCTAGCAAGGCTAACAAGGGGTAACATTGCTGGTAATCGCCTTTAAAGCAAGGAAAAAAGCCTTCCCTGCACTACAGATTTTCTTTGCTTTTAGTCATTCAAATGGAACGAGTTCTTGCAGAGCATCCAAATGTGAATAAACAAAAGAAATCGCTCAGGTCATATTTTCCAATGTCTTTTTCACAAGTTTCAGAGAAAGCTTCACTGCCATTCAAATGGCTGGTCCTATGGGCCAGACCATGATGTCTAGGACATACTCTTTTTGGCTTCTCTCCAAGCTAGCCCAGAAAAGACTAGGAAGATTTAAGGCATCATATGAAATTTGTATCATTTGCACACCCCTTCCATGAGCTTGGGGCTTTGTCATTCAAGTGGTTTGTGGTTCAAGTCCATGGCTCTCATCAGCAGGATCATTTCACTTTTTCTGCATCAGATGACAAATACGCTCGCAGCTGTGGCATTTCAGAGGGGACTGGAATGGCCCTGTACAAGAAGTAGAGCACAGGAGCATCCAGATAACAACCCGAGTCTCAAACTCACACTGCAACCCTGGTCAGTACCGAGTTCAAGCTCTTCTGCTTAGAGGCCAAATTGAGGATCTAGAGACACATAATGATGGGTTGAGAAACCCACAGGCAAGGGGAGAGTGATGGGCAGAATTTTCTTGGATTTGTGGAAAACAGGCTAAAGCAGATGACTCCATAGCTTTTTGCAATTACAACAGCCACAGGGAGACACAGCCTAGCAACAAAGACATGGCAGAAACATAACAAAAGCCATCACAAATCCTCAGTATAATATATTACCCACAGAAAACAGATTCCACTGTATATACACATTATCAGCAATCAGATTTCTAACATTGTCATTTGAAAAAATATCTAACCAAATAGGAAAGACATTTTGAAGGCATAAAACTTTGTCACAGCACTAAATACCACCAAAAAGAGCCCGAGAAACAGATCAGAGCATATTCAACCCTTAGGGATTTAAAAAGCAAGTCTCAGTCCTGAAAGCTGCACTACCTTTCCTGTGTGGGAATCCTTCTCCTGATTTACAAATGCATCATCTCTGCTGCACAAACTTGGAGCAGATCAAGCCCATATGCTTGGGTGGCTCTGGGCCCACACTGAGACACGTGCCAGTTCCACTAGGGCAAGAGGTGCTAAGTGAATCTGCACGCAGATGGGGAGTATGCATGAGGAAGGAGTGCCAGCTCCTTGGCAGAATGCTGCACAGCTGAGAGGGTGATGCCATGTTGATAGCAGATGCTGCTAACACCTGTTGATGGGTACAGCATTCTCTTTTTTAAAAGCAGTCAGTCATGGGAGGCAGGAAAGCATGGAGCTTGTAGGCACTATGGGGACAGAAACAGACAATTGCTTTCCAGGTGCCTGCAGGCAGTAAACAAAGAAAAACAGGCGCTGAAAGGTTACAGAGCCAAGTAGGAAGTGAAGGAATCTGCAGCAAACAACAGCACTGGTCCTCAAGGAGAAGATACACCAGCCTGAAGCTGCAGGACCCAGAGCAATGGACCTCATTGCTTCATGGGCAGCAGCGAAGCAGAAAACAAACCCTGTTCAGTTTCAAAGGCAGCTGGGTTTAGCACAGAGACCATTTTGCCTAAGCCTCACTGTGGGCTGAAATGAACTATTTGAAAAGAAGGGAAGAAAGAATATTTCCCTTTCTGAATAACCCAGCTGGGAGGCTGTATGCAAACTGCCCCAGACTACAATTTCTACCCAAACATGTTGCCACTGTTTCTGTAACAAATGCCTGCTCTGGCTATCTCCTATTCACCATTCCTTCAAGGTATTCAGCTGGCCCAGGAAAGAAACCTCAGCCTGCTGCACAATTTTATACTCCTCAGACAAGAATTTACCTAGGTGTGAGCCAGTGGACTTGCACAAGACAAATCTGGAAGTCCACAACACCTTCATTATTCCCTCGGAAAGCATTATTGACTCATTACTTTTTTTCTACCAAAATTTTTCTCCTTCATCCACATCCTTAGATAGGGAGGGTCTCAGATATCAGTAGTATAATATAACAATTTAGGAAGCATTTTTTATTAATTACTTGCACACAGGAGAAAAAGGGATTTGCTTCCATTATGAAGCAGATGCACTGAACACATGCATTTTTACTTTTTACACCAAGAGCTCCAAGAACAATCATATTGGGCCAAGCCAAAAGTTCACCTAGATTAGGCAAATGCCAAAGATGGGGAATAAGACAGGGAGAGCAGATACAGCTCCCTCATTCTCTACCAGCATCTGACCATTTTCAAGCCAGCAGCTTTCTAAGCCAGATCTCATTTCTACATATTTTATGAGCCTCATTGGATCTTGTTCCATTCTTTTCTGAATCAATGTAAACTTCTGTGCTCACGACACCTCTTAGCAAGGGCTTTCCTCAAGCTGACTGTTCACTGCATGAAGATCCCCCTCTGCTTACACCAAACCCAGCACTTGATACCTTCACTATATTTCTCTTGAACCAACACTGCCTGAAAGAGCACACCATCAATCCCTACCCACCCTCCTCACATCATTTTATACTCCTCTGTCAAATCCCTCCCCACACCATCTCTTTGGACTAATAAGATTCATTTGAGGAGTTTTAGCACTTCCTTTTGAATATCAAATTCTTAGATAACCCCCCTGTTCACTCCACTTTAGAAACTCATTCTTTACTACATTACATTAAAAGAGTCTTATTTGTCTCAGTACGGTTCAGTCCCAACCCTTGGATAAAGTATTGGGGTAGGAAGGGAACTGTGGCTTCTGAAGAATAAAGCCTTCCTCTCTGGAAGCAATGCCAAAAAGAAACTACAGACCTGGGCTGTGGCTACAAAGGACTCCAGCACTAAACAAGAGACATAGCTGGCCATAATTATGTATGTTAGGGCAGCCAGGGCTCAGTTTGCACTAGACAAAAAGCTTGTAACAAATTTGTGTTAGGGCACCCTCATTGTGCACCTCATTTTCTTGCTTCCCACTACATTAATGTTAGTATACTCTTCTATCACTGCCAACTGTTTAAATCCCCACTCAGAGCTGCTGCAATAGAGGGTGTTTTCATTACAGATTCTCAATTATTACTAAAATCCCCAGATTTCAGATAAGCATGCTTTTCTTTTCCTTCAAGATTCAAATCAACAGTGCCCCAGCTAATTACTGTCTTCTGATCGTTTCAAAACTCAGCTTGTTTGATAACACAAAAGCATAACACCTAAGAAAAATAATTCTCTGGAAATGCTAGCCATTGCTGGTTTTATTTTAAATTCATTTAATGTTTTCATTGAAACCATCCTGTGAAAAAAAAAAAATATCCAACCCTTAGAGAGAGACTAAGCAGAAAAACTTATAAGTTACAGTTCAGAAAGCAACAACTGAAAAAAGGGTTTTGGATGGGGCACCTCTGGCTCGCCCTAACAATAGCTTTTGTCAGTTCCCCAGATCCAGCAGCACTATCAGCCAGCTGGCTGCATAATTTAACCTATATCTCGTGCATCTTTATCTTATCACAACACTTTATAGAGACTAATGGAAATGGTAGAATAGACTTTTTAGAGCTCATGTAGTGCCTGTTTTGATCTGCCGAGGTTTACACTGCATCCAGTCAGCCACTTAATCCAATGTACTGAAGTCTACTGTCAAATGAAGCACAAAGTAAAAAGCATTTAATAAATGAATGGATAGAATGGATATCAGCTGGCCATGAAAAGCATACCATTCAGTCATTCTTTTAAACTGTTAGGCTTTCTAAAACCCACAAAACGATGTATTAATACTCAGAATTAATTTTTTAGAGGTCCTTTTTTCCTAGGCTGACTCCTTCTTCTAAGGCTTGCTATTGTAAAGGCAACAGTATATTTTACTAGCAAACAATAATGCTAGTAAATCACTGTGCAATACATTTTATTGCACAAGCTTACTATAGAAGAAACTTTTTGTATTTTGCCATAACCAGCATAAAGAACAGAAGAGTGCCCTTTGCTCACCTTGGCTTTTATCAATTAAAGCCAGGCAGGAGGGGTATTTCATTCTGTTTTAAATTTTTGGCCCGTCTAGCTAAAAAATTGACATTGAAAATAATGCCATAGCATACTGCAGTGGTGGAATTACATATTTCCATGTATGGAAATGACTTTTTTTTTAAAAAAAAAACACAACAACTACCAGTCTGGCAGGGTAAACATCATACCCAGAAAGTTGTTTTTCCCAGAGTGAGAACATCCCCTCACACTCTAGCTGTGCTGACCTTGTGATTTCCACACACAGAAGTTGGCTGCATAATTTATAAAACATCAAGTTATGGATTTTTTTTTCCCCAAAAGTTAATCACTGTAAGAAAAATAGATCAATGTGAATCAGCTAAATCTAGGAAGATGAAGAAAACATTGCTAAAAGCCCCAAGAGAGCTTCACTCAATGTAATAGCACATGATTATTTCTTCTGCAGTCATGGTGAATTATTTCCACTAAGATGTGGCAACCTTTTGCAAAGCACAGATACTTCCAATTGCAATCACCTAGTCTAATATCTTCATTTTTATTGACATATTAGACAGATGACAGATCAAAATAAGTCAAAAATACAAGAAGTAAATATTGTTATGTTCTTTACTTTATCTTGGTCTCCACATGTGTCAGAAATCAAAGAAAGGGGAGAGTAATAAAAGCAGAGATACACAGAAAAGATGAAGGACTAATATTTAAGTCTTCTCATGGAAGGCAGACAAACCTCCAAGGAAATGTGGGCAGATTTATGTTAAGAGAAGGAGAATGGGAACATGAAAAAGTGTCAGCCAACCAAAATATTGGAAGACCTCAAAAACATACAAACATATTGCCAGCCCTGGGAAACTGGCAGGGACCTCTTTGCAGGAGTATTGTCTGGGGAACAAGATATCTCAGGGCTTTTAAGTCATGAAGTACCAATGCCTGTCAACATGCAAAACTAGCACAATGGTTATAAAGGGAAACAGGAACAAGGACACATAAATGCAGTAAAACCACTTTGAAAACTCAAGAGCTAAGAGATTAGCAAGCTAGACAATACTTTTTCCACCATGCTGTCATGGTTGATTGTTTAAAGCCTGACAGAAGCTCCTCTGGGAAACCCTTCATATATACATAGAGAGCAGTGGGAGAGCAGTGAATCAGTCAGTATTTAATAACTTTTACTCAGATAGTACCATACAAAATGGATATAAAAGTAAAGCAGTATCTAGGAAAAAGTGTTTTTCTTTTCCAATAACAAGTAGTTTGAAGCATTTTGAAAAGGTTCTCTTTTTGATATTTAAAAGAGGCACGCACCTGTGCTGAAGCTGTAGCAGAATCTTGAGAACATTTCAACTACCAGAGTTTTCAGAAAAAAAACTTCTGTTGTTAATGCTGAAAGTTCTCTTTTTGCCATCTCACTTTCTTTTTGAAATCATGAGCAAATATGTAACAGCACTGAAATCATTAGCACCACCCACCGGGCAGATCTGCTTGGCACTGCACACTCACTCTCTCCATACAGTTGGAGGCTGTATCTGGACACCAAGGAAGAAGCTTGCAGAGCACTAACAGCCTTCCATTGCACAGGCTGCAGTGTTAAGTTACTTTCTCGAGGAAGAAAGACAATTTCAAAAGGAAGCCTAGAAGCACATTTGGTTTTAGCTCCTACACAGTGGTGAAACAGCTATTGGAATGCTGCAGACATATCGGGAAGTTCACCATTTTAAAAGAATAATGGAACATGAAAAAAGAGACATAGAAATAGCCAAAAAGCATTTGAAAGAGAGTATGCTTCACAGCATATTCTCCCAGGACACCCAAAGAGTTTCTTACAAAAAAACTAATACTGAGCAGTGACTTTCAGCAGAGCATGAATAACTTTCATAGAAAACTACTTGTGTCCAGCTACCTGACATAGACAGTTTCTGTAATTCAGCAGAAAAAGCAAGGTGGGGGGGACGGGGTGGGGGGGCAAGGAAACTAACACAAAGTTGAAATTACCAAGTTTGGTATTAAACTCTACCAGTCAATACACTCACAGTACTCAAATGTCATGTGTCTGCTGGAAGATTGGGAGCACTTCTTTCATTGCTGTTCTGTATCTGTTTTTCTCCAGCCAACACCCTAAAGAAATTGATTATTTTATATCTTCTTTCCTCATACACCAAATTCTGAATTGCAACATAAATTTAGTTCTCCCAAAGACCTCTAAGGAAGAAAACAGAGCAGTGGCACTCTCCCAAGTTCATTTAATTGTCAAATGCCCGAGGTTTTCTCCTGATGTTTAAATGTACTCCGAATCTAGTAAAACTTCCAACACCAGTACTGGGATATTCCATACACTGCAGTTTTATTTAATTTCTTATTTATCTCACTACTGTCAAATAAGAGGCTATTCCAGGAAAGCTAATAGAGCCCTAAACAAGATATGAACGGTTCTCAAAATACTGCGTATACGTGCATGCACACTTGTGAGTCCAATTTTTCTACTATTTAATTCTCAATGCAGACGTTTGCTTTGGTTTAAATATTCTGACTGGAGATATTCTGCTTCAGAAACATCTCTATAAATATACCCAAGAGAAAATTTGACACATACAGTAAAATCCCTTTGCTATCTAGACTCGATCTTGCACAGAAATAGTCTGTTGCATTAAAAAAACCACACACAAAAATCAAATAAGATCTTTTTGCACACTGCTTACTATTTCTTAAATTTGCATTTTATACTGTGCATGTACAGACCCCAAGATCATCACAAAGTGGTGTTATACTACTGTGTAAAAAACCCAAACGAATTCTGCCACCAAAGCATGTCCAGATGTACAGAGGCCAAGCGTGCAGAGGTGAGACACCACGCTCATTTGAGCACTTGCTTCCTGCTCTTTACACTGCACTTATTCCTCCAGGTCTCAGTCAGAACTCAGCTTCTTTTCCCAGAAAGCCCTTGTTCCTGCAGATCCATGGGTTTTGTCTTGATCCTTAATCCCTGCAAATTTGTATCTCTACTCCAAAGGAAGGCTCATGCTTCACTCTCAAACCAAGACTCCATATCTTAGTAACTTACAAAAGCCATACAAAAACCTTTGACCTGCTGGAAGCAATAACCTATTGATTTAACATTTTCTTCACTGCTATCAACTAACAAATGGATGAAACCAAGGCACTATATCACAAACTGTCACCAGCAGCTCAGAACAAATTTGATCCCTTTTGGATCAACAGAAGCATGAAAACTCATGCAGACTCCCATTACATACTTCCACTGAACTGCAGGCAGTACCTCAAATGACCTCCCTTCATTGGCTTTCAGCCCCCATCTCACTTCCATCACCTGAATATGACCAAGTGCACTCAGAACAGGACTAATGACAGGTGGAATAATTAAAAGGCTTTGAGTCATATCAGTAGCTGCTTGAGTATTAGGGTATGTAAATTAGTATACTTACAAACAGAAGGGCTGAAAAACAATCTAATTACACATAATCTCCAAATTCAGCTCTGAAGTTTTAAAATAGCTTTCTTGTCATCCCCAAGCACCGACCAGCCGTGCCCAAAGCTGGATATACATTCCCTCTTTCATCAACAAATCTCTGCTCCTGCCTTGTCCTAATTGATGCATTACCTTGAGTTGTCACATCCCATTATACATGATGTGACACAGGATGACATGAATAATGTACCCCACTTTGATGTGAACAAATTCACCAGATTAGCTTTGAGGAAGAACAGGAAAACAAAAACCTCCTGAGCAGCAGTTTACTCGAATCATTGCTATATTATTAAGTTTACTTCCCCTCTCCTTGAAGAGGAACAAAAAAGCCAAAGTTAAAGATAGTTATTTCCTCACAAAAAAGCACTTAGAAAAGCTTCCATGGACCTTTTTTCCAAATCCTACAAAAATTAAATGTGTCACTTCAGCATTGGTTGGCATTGAATTATCGGTCACCAGGCACTAACAGACATTCTCCATATTTCTTTTGAGAAATGAAAGATATAAGGAAGAAAGGACCTTCATTGCTGGATTGTTCTTTGACTAAGCAGACTTCCCCCCTGCCCCATTGTTCTACAAACTGGATGTCCACAAATACTGGAATCTATGCATTAAAACAAAGAGCCAAAAAAGTTCAATAAATTTCTTGTTAATTACAATCTGAGCTAATGAGCTTCCTGCTTACTCGTGGGGAGGAGGCAGAATAGCACTTAGAGACTCAGAGCTTCCTGAGGATTGCTTCTCATGGCCATCAGTCTGCCAGAGTGGTGAGAAGATGGCAAGAGTTGGGTGCATTCATGTGTCTTTTAGAGCATATGCATACTCCCTCACTAAGAGTAAATGCTAGACAAATTCTCTTGTAGGTCTCTGAATTATGCTTCACCCTCATTTCCATTCTCTGCATTCCTGCCAGGGTTCCTTGGACCACATGCAGATTAACAAAGGAAGGAATCCAGCCCCCTGCTTTTATTTTTACACGTTGTGCTTTCACCATAGCTGGGTGAGTGAGAAACCATCTGCTTCTGGGGATGAAAAGGCAGGAGAGGGTGCTATGGTTTCCAGAGGAATATAATTTTCAAGATACAACATCTGTCCTTTCTGTTCCTTCTGATTTAAAAGTATCATGGTTTGGGCCAAATTCACTGCTACAATAGGAATGAGAGTAACCTAATGTGATGCTGTACCCAGAATGAATTTGGCACAGTGACTTCAGCCCATTCATTCTCAGGGGTGGCATTTCAGAGCACTTGATCCATGATGTATAGTAGGTGAATTTACACTGATGCAGTAGGTGACTTTCTAATTTCATTTATGTTCAGACCATCCTGTTGGCTGGTATTATAGAACACGTTTCAGCTGAAGCTATTTAGTTTGAAGGATTAGATAATAAGGATAAGGCTGAGAGAGTTTGGGCTGTTCAGCTTAGAGAAGAGAAAGCTCCAAGGAGACCTCATTGCTGCCTTTCAATACCTAAAAGGGGCCTACTGGGGACAGGCTTTTTAGCAGAACCTGTTGTGATAGGACAAGGGCTAATGGTTTTAAACTGAAGGAGGGTAGATTTAGGCTAGATAGTTTTTCACCATGAGGGTGGTAAAACACTGGAACAGGCTGCCCAGAGAGGTGGTGGATTCCCCATCCCTGGGGACGTTCAAGGCCAGGTTAGATGGGGCCCTGAGCAACCTGGTCTAGTGGGGGATGTCCCTGCCCATGGCAGGGGAGTTGGACAAGGTCACCTTTAAGGTCCCTTTCAACTCAAGCTATTCTGTGATATGTAACTTTTATAATCCAAAATAAGTTCCATTAGGATTTTGCACCTGAAGATTATTAGTGCAGTGATTCTCTGGACATCAAATTTCATAATCCTTCACATTTGAAGGCAACGGGAGAAGCAGCATCTGATTTAGAGACAATTAACTTTTGACTGTGAAAGAATGATGTCAAGGAGTAGTCAGAACCAAAAACTAATCTTTCTGATACACATGAATGCCAAGAAATTTTCAGCTTAAAAATCGTTGTCACTGTTATAAACAGGATTCCAGGAAGATGTATAAGACTGATAAATTTCCCACATCACAAGTATAGTAGCTGCAAATAACCTTGATCTCCTCACTTTCTAGACAGTTGCTAAAATTTGAAATCAACTTTTTAAAGCTTCCTAGAGATCTTCCTCAACTTCATCACTGAAAATGATTTGACAAAGACCAATGAACAAACTAACTGTCCCATGCTCTTTTTTCCCCCCCTTCAGTTATAACAGGTCTTTGGCTTATTTACATGGGAGTCAATGCCCAGATGTAGTCTTAATTGTGGTTAACATTAATATTTGGCCTTTGCAGAGGAATGTGTATTATCCTCAACACTGATCTGGCCAAATTTTGAAGTCCTACATTCTTCCTGAGGTGATGTCAGGAATGCTGTGAAGAGTAAATTTGTTTGGGGACCACAGAGCTGGGTTGCCGGAAGTGGTGGTCAGTGCTGTCCACCTGGCTGCTGGGCAGGTGGCACTGATGCCTCCCTGACCCTTCTTCCCTTGCAGCCAGAAGGTCTGCAAGATCCTTGGACAGGTAAGCTCTGCCCTAGCTAACGTAGAAAATAATTTCTGCTTAATGACTACTTACTCTGTTCTAATATACACACACTTACTCACAAGTGTTTGGCACTTGGCACCTTGACTTAGTGTTCTAGGGTAGGTTCCTGTCCAGCTTCTCTAAAAATTGATGGCTTCTGCCAACATTCTCTATATGCATCTAAGGATAAACCAAACCTCTGGTAATGTTGCAGATGGGCTCAGTCATGCAACATGGTTGGCAGATTCACAGCAATCCATGCCTTTTCAGGGAAGCAAAACTAAAAGCAGTATTCAAAGAACTTGGTCTCCCAAGGCCAGGTTTTCCAGGAGGACTCAAGTTTTGCTAGAAAACTCTAACTCTGTGTTGATCTGGGTTACATTTAGTGAAAAATCTCTCAACACAGAAACCGCAACGAATGCAACTATGCACAACAAACTCCAACATCTAAGTCAGAGAATCTACACTAGGTCAGCAACAGGTTTACAGCAAGTGACATGTCCACCCCTACACCCTGCTGCCACTAAGGTTTTCTGTGCTGAGCATGGGTTTGGACCCCTGCAGAGACTAGCAGTAACCTGGCCAGGTGGCAATGCAGAACCATAGTGGGTGTCAAGGATCCACCCGATATCAGTGGTAGGGTGCATACTTGAGCCCTCTACAGCACAGGATTTCCTTTCCAGAGGAAAGGCACAGTCAAGAACCATTAAGCACCATCCCCAGTGTCCTCTACTTCAAGGCTTTCAGGAAATCAAAGGGACAAAACTGCACAGAGCTTCCAGAACACTAGAAATTGGGCAGCAGCTCAGCAGCTGAACATCTGCCACAGATATCCAAATGAACAACACTTCACCAACAAAAGCACCAGAAATAAATCACAAGAGACACAGTGCAGCAAAACAAGAACTAGAGATGAGCAGAAGGGAGATTTGTTGTGATAGAGGCAGAATGTGTGCAGCCTGGGAGCAGATTTCAGACCCTGACAGTCTCATCTAGACAGAGGATTTAACTCAAGCATTTTAGCAAGTAACAATCTTAATCCAAGTCATTTTAGCAAGTCATAATGTTGATACCAGCTAATCTGTGCCACTAACACCTTTCTGCTTCCAAAGCTAAGGCAGAAAGCCCATAAGCTTTGTCCAGAGCTAAACTGAAGCAATTCACTCTCTCAGCCGATGACCCCTCCCCAGCTGAGAAGGGGAATCAGGAAGAGGACAGAAGCCCTGTGAGTTAAAATATAAATGGATATAATAACAAAACTAATACAAACACCAACATAAAGCATGTAAGCTTATACTCAGCCTAGTCCTCAGGAGCAGCAGAAGGCACAGCAGACCAAAAGCAGGAAACAGAAGTCTGCACCCTCAGCACAGCTGCCCTTTATAATGAGCAGGACTTGAGTGGTGTGGGACACACCTGTTATCAGCTTGGAGCAGCTCCCAGCTGATTCAGGGCTACTAACGGCCTGTCCTCCTCAGCTGGCCTGTGATTCTGTCCCAGTGAAACCAGGACACAGCTCCACCAACACTTTCCACATGCTTGGATCAAACTGTGGGCAAAATTCAAGTGTCAATACACGTTCAGTGCTAGTTGAGACTTCCTATGGTATTCAAGACATCTGCAGCAGGCTTGCAGGAAGCAGGACTTCTAGATCTGCAGCCTGTTCAAGCAGCAGCTGGAAGCCAGGACACCTTCCAGGACTGGAAGTGACAGGAGTCCTACCCTCAGCGTCTGGGTCCTATTCATCCACAGCTACCATAATTTTTAGAAAAATATTTTGCTGACAAAATTTTCTATACGTACTTTAAAAATTGCCTAGCAGGTGCTTTATGTAAATCTGCTCTGAAGCATTAGCATTCACAATTAACCATTTTGGCTTGGACATGCCTCCAGAGTGAAATCCTTGCCATGCTTTCTACCATATCATTACTTAAGTCCCTTTATTGTCAAGGAGATAAGTACTGACTTTGCCTTTGTGAGGAGTGATAGAGGGAAGATAGATCTGCAACTGCCAAGAGAGGTTGCTGAGGTACTTTCTTTGGCAGGAATTCCAGGCATAAGTCTTACACGGGTACTGTAAGGAGGACAGTATATAGCACTTCTAAGAATTGTAGGACACAGCAACCTGGATACTACAAATCTTTGTTAAACTGGGCTTCAACACAAGCATATTTGTGATGCAGTGGCAGCTAGACTTTGCAGAATTATATCATTTAAAAAAAAAAACAAGCTGAATTTTCAATAACTATACTTATTCCTGTCATTCATTAATATACCTGGTGACTAAAAATGACAACGGGCTTCCAGCACGGCTAATATGTCCTCTGTTATGGAAGAGTCAAGAATTACTGTATTCACTTTTGAAACACATTAGCTATCACGGTCAGTGCACAGTTATCTGTATTCCTAACGCACTGGTAATTGATGTCACCAAGAAGTTAATCCTACATACTGACAGAGAACAGGCAGCAAGTGTCTTGGAATTTATGCCCTTCCCCTCTTAGCAGGAAGAATTTTCAAGTTTGAATTGATTCAAGGTAGCTGAGATAATAATAACAGGACTTGGGAAGGTGATTCTCTCATGTCTGAATTGAGAAATGAGAAAGAGAAGTCCAAAGCAGACTCACAGCAAAGACTTTAAAACTGCCCATTCTCAGTGGAGACAGGAATAGCAGTCTGGCACTTAAATATACCTGTGACCTGCTTATTGGTTCTGAGATATTTTCCTCCTAAATAGGTTTGTCTGGAACAAAGAGCAATGCTTTATCAGGACAGGCTTCTCCCTGCTAACTGCATCATTGCCCCTACAGAGGGACAGCATGGCCATCCTCACCGAGATGACTGCACTGAATACCAGAAGTCTCCATCTCAAAGCACAGGATGGAAAGAGTAGCTGGAAAGAGTCTACCCAATGAGAAGTGGCACTGGAAGGTTTGAGCATGATGCTTTGTGGAGAAACAGTGAGAAGGTCAAAGCAACAGATAGCTAGGGAATTTGCAACATCCTCAACCACAAACATGGCAAAGCTGCCTCAAAACCACTTAATCCTATACCTGTAAGTGTGCAAGAAATGGAGGGAGGGTTTTACGGGTTTCTGCAATGCAGAGGACTTTCAGTGTATCTGACAACACTGTTTACTAGTGATTAATAATTAGTTTTAGAAACAAGATGCAATTAGAATAATTTTGCTCTAAAAGTGGTTGCAAATCTCATAATCTCCCAAAGATCCTCAGGTTGCTTGAATTCCCACAAAGCATATAGTTCCTACAAAGCAATGCTGTTTTACCACGTTCAGTGAGTCCCATTACATTTTCAGCCCTCCCTGCAAGCATCAGCTTGAAAATAACTACAAGCAAACTCTCTGCAGTTCCACTTTTGGAAGTTTTAACTCCACATGAGTGAGCATCCCCCCATTCAGGTGTGGACCCACTTGCCAAGCGTGAGCAAACACAGGGGTTTTTTGAGGATTCAATACACTTTAAGGAGAATTTCTTCTGTGAAGACCAGAATAGGGCTGAAACTGGCTCAATGATAGAAAAAGGCATCCATTCCCCGGCCATATTTACGAAAAAAAAATGAGGAAAAAGCAGTGCCATACTAGAAAGTGACTATTAGTAAGTCTGTGACTTCTCTGTGAGAAACTGCTGCTGCAAGACTTAGCAAATAACAAGGAATATCATAACAGGAGACTAAAAATTCAGCTGGGCAGAGCAACTGGTCTGCAAGCAGAGCACACAGTGCAGACACATCAGCAGAGCCATGCATGATACCGAACACAAACCACCAGCAGCTACACTGACCTCCAGATAGCACATGAAGTTTTCAGCTCCCTGAGGCAGCAGCCAGGCATTTTGCCACCCAAGTACCAGCTTTTTTCTTGCACCAATACAGGGTCAATCAACATGTCTGAATGATCACAGCTCATATGCCCGCATGTTTGGCAGCCAGACAATAACAGAAAATGTTGACAATTTTGCTTCAGTTTTATAGACAACTAAAACTGCTGACTCTCTGTGGTGCTGTTTATACAATGTAAGAAACCTACTTCAGTGTAAAACGGCATTTCTAGCAGATGCTACTGTATTTACCAGGAGTCCTTGGTACCAAAACATGCTCTTCTAGAATACTTCATTTTAGAGAGTCCTTCAATAGCATTATAAATAGAGCCACCATTCACAGGAACCATGCAAGAAGCAATTCAGGGAATGGAAAATATATTCTTATTAGCTAATCTACAGGAATTTTATATCAGTATTGGGATACTTATTAGCAACTGGTCAAAACACACTGCTAGACACATATTAATTGCAACTTCTCAAGGTATGTTTACCTTCACAAGTATACCATTGCACACACTGAAGCTCACTTCATTTGCATGCTTTCCTGTTTTCATCTCAGTAATTAGGTAATAGGAAGCATATATGACTGGATAGAAAACTGCATCCAAACTGCATCCTTCTATTTTAGATTTTGTGCTTTATTTCCCTTTCCCTTGTAGGTAAAAGGTCTGACATCTGTTGTTTTTCCCACTTAATAATTGTATTCATTACTCTCCTGAAATCTGGCAGCCCTAGTCTAACATTCACCTAAATAAGAGAAAAAGGGCTTTATCTATTACACACGTGTGACTCACCCCGGCAGTGCTGAGGCACTGCAGTATGACTTCTGGAAAGGAAGGCTTCAGATCACAAAGCTAGAAAGGCAGTGATCCCCAGTCTGTGTGCACCATCCTGCTCTCTACATATGCACTTTCTGACAACTGCTGCTTGGAGGAGCCTGTCCTCCTTTTACCCTTTCAAGAGATCTCTCCCATTAATCTATTTTTACTGATCACCATGAAAAGTGAATAGTCTTTTCTGAAACGTTTAGCTGGGTAGCAGCACCAGCCCAAGTGAACAGGATATGGATGGTTCACACAAAATACTTTTGTAATTATTGTCTCTGATAGTCAAGAGCTATTCTCATTCTAAGCTAATTAACTGTGAAAAACTGTCAGGCTTTTATTATCAATCTCAATCACTCAGCAGTAGCAATACTTGCAGATAAGGTCAGAATTTTCTTCCGTTGTCTCCGAAGACAAAGGCATGCTATGGCACAGACCAGAGGAGACATCTCTGCAGAACTGATTCCCAAATTCAGGTTGCTTGGGTGCCATCGCTGGCAGAACAACAATGGCAGCAGCACCCCTCTCCTGGATCTATGGCAAGTTTCATGTGCTGGCAAAGAACTGTAGCCTTCTGGAAACCAGGACATGGTAAAGTCATATACTTCCACTTCTGACATGGGCAGAAAAGTTCTGACTGTTCCACAACACTCCCAAGTATCTACTCTGTATTTGCCCTGGTCTTTCTTCACTGGAAGCAAAGTGACATGAATTAGCTTTAAGCACAGGCATGAGATGCCTGAGCATTTCTGGGCTGTGGCTAATCTGAATTCACAGCTTCCCAGAGCCATAGATGACTTAGGACCCCACACATCCAAATTCCAGGGTGCTGAAAACTGGGAAAAGATAAAACTGAGGCTCACAGGACACTGGAACCAAAGAAAACAGTGATTATGCCACGAGTTTTTTATGGCACATTATAAAAGCAAGCACAGCAGTAGGTGGAAAATTAGATGTTGGATACCATGCAGTGGTGTAACCCTAAGCATTGCCAGATCCCCATAGACAGCTTCTGCCTCTGGTTTCTCTGGACATGGACCTTTGCTGCCTGTATACTTTTCACAGGGTTATTTGCCCGCAGAACAAGCAGTTTCCATGCTGCTCAAAAGTATTTTCTCTGCTATCCCAAAGCACAACTGGTAGTTTGTTGGTTTCAATGGAAGGGCAAGAATATTAATCCAGTTGTAACTCTACTCTGGTTTATAAGTGAAAAGAAATATCATATCCAGCAATCATGTATATAAAACTGGAAAGAAACTCCTAAGATTCATAATTTCACTCAACTTATTTTTTAAAAAAAACTTGTCTAAGACATATTATAATACCTTTGTCTCTCCATATACAAAAATAAATAATCAATGAACAATTTTTATTTTGTGCTATGAGGAAATACAAGAGAAAGCAGCTGATGTTTACTGACTCTTCATTGTGACTTGGACTGTTATCAAAACCAAATGCTCTGTGAAGAACTGTTTTATGGAAAAGGTCAAGTAGATTGAACTTTGTTTTGTGAGATCTACTATTTATCACATGCATCTCACAGCCAGGATCCCTTGACACGAATCGTTCAAAAGGAGCAGGTTATTTTATTTGCACTGCCTGGTGGCAAAGTGACCTACAAATCACTGCATTTCCAGTGCTTCTTTGCTATGCAGTCCCCTCCCTTTCTTGCACAATGCTAGAATCTTGTTCTCAGGGTAACAGAAACTGGAACCCACCCAAAGCAAACACTATAGACCTTGTTTGGCAGTTTTTGTAGCAGAAGTTTTACATGGAGACAAGATGCTAGATGGTGATGCAAGCGTTCTGCTGTACATTCAGTCCCCAAGACCTTCAGATCTTGCAAATACTTACGCACATACATAAATAGAAGTAATTTCACTAAAAGCAGATGCACTGTTCTGATTAAAAATGCTATCTGTCCCTAAACACTTGCAAAATTTGCAAGCCATAAGGCACCTCGTAGATGGTCTAGATTCTGTCCCAGATTTATCATCTTGTTTTGTTTTGTTAATTAACCACAATCATCCCAGATATCCTCAAACAAGGATCACGGTACTCACAGACTTCTGAAGGAAGTATCATTCTTTAGACATGATACAGTTTTACAAGCATATAAACATCCTCCTGGAATGATTATGGTGCAGTACACAGCATTCATTAGCTGTCCCTTCAGGTTGGTGACCATGCTGTAATAGTACAATGCTGTTTAATCAATGTGTTTAATTTGTTTTGGTAGGAGAGCAGCAAGAGCTTTCTAAAATCTGGCACTTTGGTGATGAGCCTCCAAGACCTTGTGAACTTCTGCTCACAAGTTCCTATGACACTCGTTCTCCAGGTTTGTTTTTCATCATCTTCCAAAACATGTCCTAAAGGCCTGTAATGGAAGGTGTGCAAAACAAAAAAAATCTACCTGAGGCTGGCAAAATAACTGACAGAAGTAAAGGAGTTATAGGGTGAGTAGGGGGGAAAGCAGAAATAGTCCATGGCACCACAACCATCTCAATTTTCTGATTCTTCATTGATAGACAAGACTGTACACAGCAGAGAGAGAAGAGTATGAGCCTCAGTTACGTGGAAAATAAGCACTTCTCATCTACAAACACACAGTACACAAAATCAGCACACAGCACTGTAAACACATTTAAATTCACAAAAGGAATTGGACGGAAGATTAAGCTATAAAAGTTTTGCAAATTAGTTGAATTTAAGATGTGAGATTTTGAGATAGTTATGTTTTTTGAGTCCTTACAAATAAATTATTAATTTTTTTTGTCTGATTAACAGAGGCAACGTTCTAAACTTGCAAACACATGAGCTGAGGAGTCCCTCTGGAAGCCCTGGAAAATTCCTGACATTCTGTGAAACTTTGGATCACGCCTCAGGAATCTTGTGACCTTCATGTACTTCAGGAAAAGCAATTGTGCTCTCTAGGGGAGCCATCTTAAGCTTCAGCTTCCACTATTAATCAGGAGGAAATTTTAGTGAGCCCCAGTAAACTTCAGTGCTGTTAATGAACATACTGGTTAGACCTACCCTGACTAACAATACTATTGATGTGCAATATTGATAACTTGCTCCCTTCAGCTGCTGAAGCTGCTGGAGCACTCAGAGCAGTAAGACCCAGCTCAGCAGCATGGGCTCATTACAAGGAAAGCTGCAACAGGAATAGACCCTGTACTGACATGAGGGTCACACCTGGAAAGGTGCATGGAAAGGTGGAAGTCAGCTCTCAGAGGACAACCTCAACACACACTGTGACAGGTCAGGTCCCTGGGGATGTTCAGTGGTCAGGAAGTCCAAGAGCTCTAGTATCTGTCACAGAAAACAGACACGGAAAGAGAAAAGCCCCATAAGCACCCTTGGCTGAAACATCCCTTGCATCTGCCAGCACACATTGCCATTCAGTGAGACGCTCATCCATGTTAGCAAAGATTTTCTGCCAGGTGTCAGGCTCTGGGAAGCAGTGTGGCAGTATCCTCTTGCAGTCCATTTAGACCCATTTAGTCTGACTGTTTCTTAGGAAATGAAATCACCACACATAAGGAAGGTAAATATCAGTGTTTATAAAGCCTAGGCAGATGGCAATTATTAGGCAGGTATTACTACATTATTACTCACAACTTGATGTGGAAGATGCAGGCAGCTGCCTTTGAGTCCTCCAAAACATATTATTTCTGAAAGTGAACTTCTGCTAGCACTTATATAATGTACGTAAAGCAGGTTAACCCTGCTGCCAGCAATGCCAGACTAGACCAGAAGGCAGAGGACTGTCTGCTAAAGCACAGGAGAAAGCTTTAATGCCTCATGGCACACAAATGGTTTCTTTCTTAATCCCCAGGGGCATCCAGGCTTAATACAACAAACCAGAAAAACTGCTACTGCTCACTGAATTAACTGCTTAACACAGCTGAAGCAGCAGATGCTCTCCAAGACATCTTGCTTGGGCAGCAGCAAGGGGCAGCAGCCTATTCCATCCCAACTCAGAGGCCATCCAGGACCGCAACAGCAGCTCTGCCCCATGCCCACCACCTGCAGCTCACAACAGGTCTATGTCATGGAGGAGTCTAGGTGCAGGAACACACTCCAGCCCACAAACCAGCCCCAGACCTGTGCTCCTTGGGCATGAGAGGTCATTTTTCATCAGATGAGTGCTTCTCCTCCATTCTCAAGCAAGCAGTAGCTGCTCTCTGTATGTGCCAAGTAATGCACAGCAATGCAGGACATACCATAGGTCCTGGTAGAGTTTTGTCTTGAAATGGCCAGAAGTGGGTATCTGCTATAAAATACGTGGGGAGAGTGCCACTCTATGAAAATAAAGTGCTCAGTTGCACTCCTTACAGAGAAATGCAAGTGTGAAATAAGGTCAGGGAAAAAAAAGTATAAAAGAAGGGATACAATGGGTACAGTTTACTGCACATTTCAAGAGAAAGATCTGTCAGTACAATTACCCTGGTTTCAGATCATTTGCAGGACTCCAGCAAACTAAATATTTGTACCTACAAGCCACAGCCTTTGCACAAGCATTTTCTCCTTGTGCCAAAACTAAAACAATCAGTACACTGAACAGAAATGCAGTCACACCTTCTGGCAGCATGTCTGGGGCAGCTCAGCCAGCAGCAAGCACCCCAGGAGCATCTCAGACCCCAGCCATCGTGGTGTTGCATGGAGCCAACCAACAGTGAGAACAGGCACGAGTGCCATCAGTCCCAGCTGAAAATTCTGCTACAGAAAAGCAAAACTCTGTTACCTAGAAGTAATAAAATGTGGTCTTAAGCATAAGACCAGCAACCCACTCTCTCCTCACCTGTTTTTTCCTAACTTATTGTCACATGCATTGACTGCAGCTCTTCTCAGACTGTGAAATCTTGTCAAAGAGGCAGTTTAACAGCTCCAACTCATAAGTGGGGAAGAAAAGCTGCTTATTTCCAGAAATGAGAGGCAGAGCTGCCTATGAACATACTTTTAACTGGTGACATTAGTAAAACTATAGAAATGGCAAAACCAAGCAGTGGCTTTGTTCACAGGTGTACAGTATGTACAATTCCAATAGATTTTTCTAAACTAGAGTCCAGTGAACATTACAGCAGTGCCTACCAAAACCTGGAGCAGAAGAGTTTTTAGCTAAGCTGTTGTTTCTCTGCCACAAGAAAAAAAGTACATTAAGCACCAAGTCACTAAGCTAATGAGACATCGCTTTGTTACTGTAGTAGCAAAGGAAAAGCTGAACTGCAAGACAATCTTACCCCAAAGGAACCAAGTTCTTATCTTGAACATAGCTTCTTTATAAGACATATCCTGCTACAATGGCTTTCAAGATTGCAGTGGAAAGGTTAAAAAATAAATTAGTAAATAAAAGCAAACTGAGCAACAGAAACCCTTGGTTTGAGTTAAACGGTACCTTGTTTATGCAAACAAAAACCAAAAAGATTTGGGCATTTTCTAAAGCATTGATGTTAACATAGTAAAATGCTATTGGAAGGGACCTTAAAGATCATCTAATTCCAACTCTCCTGCCACGGGCAGGGACACCTCCCACCAGACCAGGTTGCTCCAAGCCCCATCCAGCCTGGCCTTGAACACTGCCAGGGAGGGGGCAGCCACAGCTTCTCTGGGCAACCCCTGCCAGTGTCTCACCACCCGCACAGGAAAGAATTTCTTCCTAATATCCTATCTAAATCTCCTCTCTTTCAGTTTAAAACCATTCCCCCTTGTCCTATCACTCCCTGCCCTTGTAAAAAGTCCCTCTGCAGCCTTCCTGTAGCCCCTTCAGGTACTGGAAGGCTGCTATAAGGTCTCCCCCGAGCCTTCTTTTCTCCAGGCTGAACTACCCCAACTCTCTCAGTCTGTCTCCATAGAAGAGGTGTTCCAGCCCTCACTCACCATTCAACAGTCCAATATGGCCAGTACAGAAGTCTGATGGGGAATGGAGATTGACTGTGCACTACCATGGCCTGAATGAAGTTACACCACCAATGAGTGCTGCCATGCCAGATATGCTGGAACTTCAGTATGAACCGGAGTCCAAAGGAGCCAAATGGTACACCATGACTGATATCACTAACGCCTTTTTCTCTATTCCCATGGCAGCAGAGTGCAGGCCACAGTCTTCTTTCACCTGCAAGGGCGTCCAGTACACCTGGAATTGACTGCCCCAGGGGTGGAAGCACAGCTCAACTGTCTGCCATGGACTGATCCAGATTGCACTGGAGAAGTGTGGAGCTCCAGAACATCTGCAGTACATCGATGACAGCATTGTATGGGGTAATACACCAGAGGAGGTCTTCGAGAGAGGTAGGAGGGTGATCCATATTCTGCTGGAAACCAGCTTTGCTGTAAAGAGAAGCAAGGACAAGCTTTTACAAAGCAGCTAGGAAACTATGTCTTTTCTTAATATCACATTGGAAAAAACAACTAGTTAAAAAAGACTCTGTGTAAGTGCAAAAAAAAGATTGATTTCTTCTGTAAAGTTTTAATGCAGTGAATGCAATCCTCAGAAAAATTGAATCAATATAAATTCAATGATGTCTGGAAGTTTCTATTTATGTAATGACACTAAGTACTGTGGAATTTAAATTGTACTCATTTTGATGGTGGTGACATTTTCAGATACAAGAAAAATGTTTCAACGTTATATGAAATATGTCTTTAAAATAAAGTATCTTTAAAACTTGAATGCGTACTCTCTATATTAAAGCATTGCTGCAAAAATACATCTTTATTTCAGAATACATTTTTCTATCAATATGTCTAAGTTTCAGATTGTTTGTAATAGGTATGTAGAAATTTCAGCCCTGAAGAACCAAAGATCTCCAACTTACATTCAGGCATTTGGAACTGTAAACATGTCACATAAAAGTAACAGAAATCATGAACAAATGATGGAAACATGCTCTTCCTTAGAAACAGTTATGACACAATATACATTTATCTAGTTATACAACAACAAAAAAAGGAAAGTCTTAGTCTCATTCTCTATACAAACACACAACATCTTTGGGGTTTTTTTCTTTCACACAAAATTGACTGGTAGAAATGGTGAACAAAGCCATGAGCTCCAAGAATTCTATCAGGCAAAGAAGAAAGAAGACTACATAAACTGACAGCTGTATCATTTCAGGTGCAAGTAGGGGGATTTTCCTCTGAACAATGGGTTTGCATTAAAGTTTCATGTGCTTATTTTATGCTAGTCAGAATAATAATGCAGATTTCCATATGGTAGTATCTCTTCTGGACATGAGTGTGGCCAGTTTATCATTGAAAATGGAATTTTTGAACTGGTATAGCGAATTCAGCATTTGAGTTGAACCACTGGTCATCAGTGATCAGTGATGGTGGCAAGCCAAGTGAGGTAAGGGAATAAAAATCCATGTACAGACAGAACCAGACCACGAGAAGCAGCTTTTACAATCACTGTAGAAAAAATAGCAGAAAATATTTTTTCTGGTTTATTTAGGACATTTCACTGCATTACAACACATGTGCACGCACACTAAAAATGTGTGTGGCAAAGTTAAATATCACCTAAACTGGGGATTGGGTGGATCCAGAAATAGAAGTCTCCGACGCCACAGCACGTCAATCATGTTTCTCAGTACTTGTGTTACCAGGAATCCATATCACCACAAGAGCCAGAGTGAGCTGAAGATGCCCGGGGACTGTTTTTAAAATATTTCCAAGGTCTTGGAAGCTCCCCAAAATGTAAAACTATGTGATTATTGCCACATAGTACCATACAGCAGGGCATACAGAAAAGATTAGTCAGTCTCCCTCCTCTGCAAGTGAAAAGCAGTCCAGAGAGTCTTAATTTAACTATAAGAACAAAAACTGAAAAATGAAAATGGGCCAGAACAGAGGGTTTGAGAGAGGGTTTCCACACAGGCCACAGCTAAGAGCGGCTGGTGAGGAACAGGTGGGTTTTGCCAGGTAGTCTTTTTTATACCTAAAGTGGTTTTGAGAAACTCTCAGGCCATCTCAGCCCTAACTAAATGTTAGTGTGTTTTAAAGGGCTGTCACAAGAGTTACTTAAACACTTCCAGCAGAAAAGCATTGGGTTTCTTAAACGTTAAAAGTGTTCGAGTGTATTCAGCTATCTCTGAATATAGAGGTATCCACTGCTGATCCAGGAGAGCTCTGATGAGTTTGCCAGGCTTAGATTTGTCTTCATATCACACTTGCCTTAACATTCTCAGCTATTAAAGAGATTTATGATATTCTAGAAATATGGCTGTTCTGCCAGAAGTAATGTGGTCTACTTTCAAGGACTTTCTACAGATATTTGTAGTATCCTTCTGACAAAGACTATTCCAGATAAATGCTTAGAAGTATTCTATCCAGACACTGCAAAGTGCCATGTACTAACAGAAAAAATAAAAAATAAAAAGAAGGTAAAGAGAGCTGAGATTTGCTCTTTATCTTTTATTTTTCTTCCTCTCGATATTTTTACAACTCAGAGTCAGCTCCCCAAATATCAAACACTCCCCATGAAATCTCATGGCAACTAAAAAATGACAGCTCAGATTAGAATGAGATGTTTGAGATCCTCCCTTTTCCTCCTGCAACTCCACAGTCACTGATGCCTTCAGAGTTCTTCAACAACAGAAACTCAGGATAAGCAGCCACGGACTCCTGCAAAACCCCAGCTCAGTCCCCTATGAGGTTATTAATTTCTGAGCAAGGAATGAGATACTGCTCCTCTTCAAAACACAGCAGGAGACCACACAATACAAGCTGTATCCTAATGCACGTGCACAAGGGGGAGGCATTTACTAAATTTTAAGAGCTTGAATTAGAAACCTTAATGCTAGTCCTTTAACATAGTGCTTTGGGTGCAACATACTAGGGGTTTTGCATGCCTCAGGAACTATTCCAAGTCATCTCCAGTTCTCCTTTACCCCCACAGCACTGCTGCTCAGGATGGCTAGGTGGATTATCATAGTGAAATTTGCTGTGGCATTATATTGAGCCCATATTTATATCAGAATACGTGAGCAATCACTGCTAAATAATCCCTCCTATCCAGCTTTTGGTGCTGCCATGTGTGCCAAATCACAGGGCACAGATGCAAAAGGCACCACCATCAGCTCTTTGTCCCAGGTTCTGCAACAAATGAAGAGCATCAGATCTCCTGACCAAAGTCCCTCAAGAATCAGACTACTTCAGAAAAATCTTTTCCAAAATGCTTACTAAGAGAGAATCCATCACAGTCCCCATTATTTAATAGTTACTAACCAATTGATATTCTCCTGATTTCGTTTGATACATTTTAGAGCATTTTATGAAAAAATAAAGAAAAAAAATAAAACAAAGCACCTGCAAGAGAGACTGCACTTTGTACTACTTAATAATGGCAGCTAGGGTCACAGGTGAGACAGATACCCTGCTCTGATATTCATGAAAAGCAAGAAGCCATTACCTCCCCATAGAGCTTACAAACTAAGTGAATGAGAAATAAGCAGAGGAAAAATTATCACCCTGTTATTAAAGGCAGAACATGAAGGAACAGAAGCAATAATGCATCCAAGGTCACATCAGAGCCTGGAGCTGAGCTGAGAAAGTATAGTACAGTACCTGAACAACCACAACAAAGAAAACATGTATTGTGCACCTTTTCAGTATAGCGCTGAACGACCCGATAGCATCATGTCTTTGTCACTGCACACAATCCCTGATGTCCACATCCAACAACCGACACACTGCAGCCATCCGTGCTTCAGCTCAGGGGTTTCTCATTCACAACAGTTCTGCAGTACACCAAGAGGGACATTATTCCAAGTCTTTGAAAACCATTTCTAACATAGGTCTTGCTTTAAGGACTGAGTAAGACTCGGTGTTCCCTGTTGACCTGAGACTGAACTACAAAAGTAAAGAGTCAGTAGCCTTGAAAATCATTACACCGGGATGTTTGAAGAACAGACGTTGATTCTACAGCGATAGAAAGAAACTGTGTTAAGTGATTAAGAATTTGATTTTGTTTTTAATATATAAAGAACAAACTTCAGACAATTAATTCACTTTGGCAGGTTTCCATTTTTTGCTGTACTTCTGCAGTGATGATCTAAGGCTTGACACAGAGGGCACCAGTCTCTGAAAATGACTCTTATGCCATTAATATGCTGGTTTTGAGCTTAAGGTGAGTGACATGACATACAAATCACTGCAGTAGAGGGATGCCGCAGGTCAGGTCATGCAAAATCAACAGGTATTTATTTCCATCTGTGTAAGGTGGACTATTATCACAAATACACTTTGCAGAAGAGGTGAGATAAAATTTGAGCCAAAAAATGTTGGTTCTCACCCCATAGCCCCTCTCCCAAGGATGAAGCAAAAAAGGAAGAAACCAGAACATCACATTAATCTGTGAATATCTGATTAATATCCTCCAAGTGCAGCTGTGCCTAAATCACTGACAATATACCCAGGTGACATACATCATGTAGGTACTGTTTATTTCAGTATGATACATAAATACGATGAAAAATTTTAGCTTGAGAAAGGGTTGTAAAAGATGCACTGGATAGCAATACAGAAGTACTAAAGACAAACACAAGGAGACTAAGAGATGGGCACAGAAGCATGGCAGGGAGTACCAGCGAGAGAATATAGTCAGGGGAGTCAAATACCACTATCACTCAACTGGCAAACTTGTCCGTGTATAAAATGCTCTGTTCTTCTTATGGTGTAAGTGAAATTTTGTGGAAGAAAAATCCCCTGATACTACTATGTTCTAAGCATTTTCTGAGAATATACAATACTTTAAAAAACTGTCTGATGAAAAAATAAAAGCTGTGTTTGTCTTTCACAAATAGTTTTACACACAGAGAACAAAAGGAGTGGGACTGTTTAGTGTTTTTTTGGCTAAAAATCTGTTTGTTTAATGAAGGATAGAATGGCAACATGAGATAAAACTCTTCAGATTTTTAGTGCATTTTTTCACTATTTTTTTTAATCTAGGAGTCAAATTATGACAGTACAATCCCAAGTAAAGGCTTTGTCATTGGCAAAGCAAAGCATAGAAGCTGTTCACATTTGATAAAAGATTCAAATATAGTGAAATGTGTTTCAAAACTTGCACAGTTTCAGCAGTTCAGTTTCATACCCGTAATTCCATATCAGTCTAAAATTACCTTGACCATACTTTTCCAACCATACATGCAGAACATTTCCCAAGCCCTGGAAAGAGGGCTTAGGATGTATTTCATGTCACAAAAGCAATGACAAAAAATACAGTTCCAACTGTAACAAATTCTGGAAAATTATTATTAAATAAGGGAGACAATATTTCCCAGTCTTCTTTGGGGTCCATGCTATACTTCCACTTATACTCAGTTTGCCTTCTCTGAAATAATATAACATATTTTTCACCAATTAAAAAGCCCCTTGTCTCCCAAAGAGATTTAATCACTGAGCATAATTCTGCAAAAAACTTCATTTTGTTTCAATGACAATAAAGAGCATCATCTTAGTTTTATCACTGTTATAGATTCCAAAACTGAAGTAAAGTTATGGCTTCTGATGTAATTTTATAGCTACTGCCAAAGAAATATAAATAAGATTAGCAAAATTGTGATCCCAGCTCCGTGAAGCATCTTCAAAGCTTACCCATTTTCAAGTAGTTCATTTGTCAAACAGCACAGCAGCAAGATATGCAGCACAATGGCCCCAGAAGTACACCTAAATATTCTCTCTAAGCTCTGCTCCTCTCCCTGTCAGCTGAACAATTTGCAATTATATCAAGAAACTTGTTCCTTAGACTAGTACACGCTTTCAAAATCCTTGTGCATTAGCTACTGTTCTGCCAGCTAGGTCAGGCATCCAAATACAGCACCTTATTACAGGAACTAATTTATCTTTGACATCTCCTTATTTGGGACCCAGATGAAAGCAGCTTGATCAGTACAAGAGCAGTCACAGAAATATAACAAGAGGTAGCTCAAACCTCGGTACTGAAACCACATGCTATAAAACAGTGTAAAAAGCGTTGCTCTCTTTCCTGCTGGTTAGTAACTGCCAGACATAATGTGGCTTTGCGACTGCATCAGAAATTATATCTTGTAATTTTACAGTCTTCAAAGGACTTTAAAACTGCAGTAGCCTCACTGCACAAGTTTCATGGAAGTATTCTGGGAGAGCGCAGGTGATGGACGATGCTGGTTTACAGTGGGGGGGGCAATAAAAACACAGGTTGATTTTTTTCATTATAAGGTGGAGAAAAAGAAAAAGAAAAAGAGAAAGATGTAACAGGAGGGTAGGAATTATAATAACTCATTATGATTCTAAAAAATTAATGAAGCTTTAATCCATAGCACAAATAAGTTTGGAAGGGATATCACAAGGTCATCTCACCCAAGCTCTTGCTCAAATCTAGGTCAAAGCTGAATTCACCCCCAGACCTATTCCAAGCCTAGGACAACAGCTCTCTGCCATCTTGCACACACATTCACACTAAGAAAATCCACCCCAGACTGAACAAGAGAGTTCACAATATTAATTCCCTCACTTCTTTATACAAGCTTAGTTTTACTACCATAACCAAAAATAACAGCATCAAAACAAACAGCTGGTGTGGTAATACAAACCTTAAATCAACTTCCTAACTGGTTTTGGGGTTTTTTTAATTAAAATAATGAAAGTATGAGCTGCAGGACTAACAATGCCAGTAGGTTTGTGCCTTGTGCTTGGACTCCCTGACGTGTAGCACATTGCTGGCACTAGCAAATGCTTTGTTATGTTTGGGATATTTGTATTTCTTTCATGTAAATTCTCTGAAGAACCCAAGGCCTAAGCACATGATGAAACATTTCCCTTCCGGACACTAATTGAGTTGCTTTCCTTTAATTAGCCATCTGTTTTCATAAAATCTGGGGGAATTCCACAAGTCAGATAACTGTATCTGTCAGATTTAACCAAAATCTGACAAGGAGTTAAAAAGTTATTGGCTGAACACATAGGGACAGACTGACAGTGTGCCTGAATAAGATTTAATTGCCTCAGGAAATGAGGCTAAAACAGATGCACGATTTATAATCACTTCTGAAGACAGGTCCACTGACAGGCTATAATACAAAGCTCAGGAGTTAATTTAGTTTTTTTTAAAAAAAAAAAAAAAGATAAAAAGATGAGGGGGAACAGAAACCCATCAACACTTCATACATTTATGAATTTTGGGGTGTGAAGGCAGAACAAATACCTCTCCCACAGATGATGGGATGGACAGATAGTACATGGCTGTACTATCATGGATGTACTATCTGGAGTACTGCTGGATGGGCATATAGTACATGGTCTGGAATAGATAGGGGGTGGTAGGTCAGGTTTTTTAATCCTTAAAAATGTTTCATTGAAGTTTGGTGAAACGTTCAAGGGGAATGCATCCTAAGCTCATCTTTACCTTACTTAGCCTTTACTGAGTTGATTTTCTTTGCTAACCCCTGACAAGCACCAGACAGACTTTAGAATTTGACAGCAATCTTGCACAGGACAGAGGAAAAGTGGTAAGATAATATTATCAACTATGGCAACCCACACTGATCAAGAAATGCTCAAAAAACCCTACAGTTCATAATAGTTTAAACTATGGCATCATTAACACAGATTTTTTTTTTTTTCCCAACAAAATTAGAACCATGATAGGCAACAGGAGACCTCCTGCGTTCAGATGGAGAGGCTGGGGGAGAAACACAGCTCCTCTGCCAGCTGGCAGGTCAAGCAAGTGTTCTGTAACCACCCAACTTTATCTTTCTGCAAAAGCGTACTTGTAATTCAAATATCTTCATGTAGTTGATCTGAAGATGCTTGGTTTCATTACTTTCATCTGTTTTATAGAAGATTACTCACTTTAAAAAAACCCAAAATGCTCAATTTCAGTGTCACCCCCAGAAGAGTCACATTTTCTATTGAGATTCTTTTTTTAAGCCAGAAAATATTTCACAGAAGCTTTGCATCTTCCTTCCATATGATTTATGCCTATAAAAATAGAATATATGTATTAATAATAATGAAAATTATAATTATAATAATAATAATTATGATGATGATGATGATAATAATAATAATAGTAATTCTCAAATTTTTGTTTCACCAAGAGTTGCAAGGACACCTTAGGAGCATCTACATACAAAGCCATGGCCAAGCCAGTCAGTGAATCAACAGAGTCTGGCAAAGGCTCATTCTGAAGCAGCTCACCCAAGTAACTGAGCCATCCTCCTTGTATGATAGGGCCCCATACCCATTGTGTCCCATAGGAACTGAAGCACAAAGAATAACTTCCCCAAAGCCCAGGAGAAGTTTACAGCAGAGAAAGGATTTGCTCTCCTCTGTACTAATCTGGTATAGAGCTGATGATTAAACTCTCATTTGTAAGGCAGCCACATCTCTTGCATAAAGAGATCGCTGCTCGACAACCACACCTCATACCCAGTTAATTATGATTTTTATAATTTGAGGTCCTAATGGTTTGTTAGGCAGAAAGCAGTTATGGAAAGCTTATTTAGAGCCCACTGTGATTTTCCATTTGGATCAGAGTTTATCTGGGAGGACCATATCTCTTTACTCTGGGAGTCTCAAAGGGTTGAAGTTTTAAACAGATTTGAGCAGCTTTGCTACGAGCAGTCACTATGATGGAGCAGTTGCAATCGGCAGGCAGAATTTTGTGGCATTTTGTTAAGGAGTTGGGTTTGGAGCTGTGGGAGATGTTACTGCCGTTTGTTCGTGGTGTTGCGCGGTTCCTGGCTTCTGCACATGGCGTTACGGGGATCGCCTCCGTCTGTGCTTTGGTGATTTTGTGCGTTTGTATGGGATGGTTTGGACTGCTGTCAGCTTTTAGCATTCCAGCCATAGTGCCAAGCAAGACAGCAGCAGAAGCTTCATCTTGATCCTTTGGAAGGCAGCTAGTGGACATTGTTTATGGTTACCTTTGAAGCTTTATTCCGGACGGACAAGCTGGGGGAGCAACATCTTTTTTGAGTTTCTCTTTTCCCTCCACGTTTTGTTTTCCTCATTTACTTTTCCACTTTGCTTCAACGCTTGAATACCTCTCTACTTATCCTGTGCACCTATAGTGTTCCTCAACAAGACCATGTTTGTCTTCTTTGCCTTCTTGCAAGAGCAAAACCTCTTGCTTTCACTCACTACAGAAAAATTGTGCTCTTTAATCATGAGGTTGTTCCTCTTGCAGCCCTGGCACATTATCAGGACATGTTCTTATGAACAGCAGAAAATATCTCTAATTTGTCCTTGAGATATAATGTTCTCAGGCACTACTGCCTTATATTTAAAAGCTCTTACAACACTTCACATCCCAACTTTCCTCCACTGCCAACTGAAGAAACTAACAAATAATCTGTCTCAGGCAAGAGACATTTGTTTGGATTTGGGAAGATGTAAATATTTGTATGTGGCAGGTCATCATCTCCAGCACCAACATCTTGTAGGGATTTTTGTCTTTTGCTGTAGCTCATTTCCACAATCCTTTCCGCATTTCCCCTGTAAGTCTGGTTCAATCCAAGAGTCATCTCTAGGTTCCTTTCACAAAAATGGTAACTGCCCTTTCCAGCTTGGAAGATTAAAAGGAATAGTTTGATGAAGCCAAGAAACAATTTTCACTATGATCTTCCCCACCTGTACCAAAACCGTATTCCAACCAAGAGACACTGCGGTTCCCCACACATGAGGGTGACAATTTGTGGTAGCGACAGGATTTTCTTTTTCCTTCTTACTTTTGCTATAAGAAATTACAGTCAGTGGGATCCCAGGAGTATCATATGTCTCTGTTAGGAGGAAGCATACTCAGGAATACCTCATGATGAACAATACAGAGTTCAGAGCCCAATCTGCAACGTGATTCTGATTTTTGCAAAGGAGTTTCCAAACAAGCTTTTTCAAGCACGAAGAGTAGAAGTACAGCAAAGGTCTAAACATTTTATAGCACTTCTGGATGAAAAATTGGTTCTGTTTGTTGTTCATGTTGTCCATCAGCATTACTTTAAAGACAGTTTATGAAGTTTAAATCAGAGCAGACTGCGTGCTTCGTGTGTCAGTTCAAGAGACAATGTACAAAATCAGTTGGAAAGCACCATCTTGCTGCAATGAAGATTCACTATCTAAATTTACTTCCATTATTTCATTCTCTGTTGTGAAACATTTCCACCTCCACCTTCGGAGGAGTTTAGTTTGTCATTTATAAAGTAGGAATAGAATTTATAAATGAAGTCTTTAGTAAGAGTTTTCTTTTCCTCTTCACCCAAAAAAGCTGACAGCAAGAACATCACAAGTAATTACTGTAACTGAAGACCATCTCCAGTGAACTCTGATATGAATATATCATAGCTGGGTCAAGAGCCAACTTTGTTATAGCCCTCTAAACTCTGTGCTGCCTGAAAGGGTTTCCATCACTCACCATGGTTTACAGACAGCACTTGAGGTTTCTGCCTGACTCAGCATAAGGAGGCCTTTATAAAGGGTATAAAGGGGAGCAGTTGCCTTTATTGTTTATAAAGAGCTTACCCAATGGAAAACCTTTGAAAACATTATACACGTGACCCATCATTCATTCATATATTCTGGTGCAACAACATATTTGCTGAAAGAGAACACCAAATCTCCAGAGGCTAATTTAGCCCATCCTTCAGTGGATGTATTTAAAAAAAAATGGTGATGAGATTAATCATTCAAGATGTTTCTCTGAAAGGATCCAGCATATATGCACTCCACTTCTAAATGTCTAAGTTAGAGGCAATAAAGTCCACCTAGCTATGATTTCTAAACTATTCTGGGCACTGCAAGTGTCTAAGCCATGCTAAAGAAGAAAGGTTTTCAAATTGTGGAAAAAGGCTTTAATGTCTGTGTAATAACTCAAGACATCACACAAATCTAGTAACTGACTGCAGAAGGGAGAGCCGAGAGTGCAATCACATCCTGCAGTGATTCACTCCTCCAGTGCTCCAGATAATCACTCTTCTTTCAGGTCCAGGTTACTTATAACTGATATTTTACCACAAAAAGCCTGCAATCAGATTTCTTGATAGTAAACACAGACTGAAGCCATTTGGGGCTACATCCATCTTCTGAATCACCAGGACAGGAGCCTGGTCCAAGCTGGAAGATGTTTTGCCACGCTAACCCAAGATAGGGTGCTTGGTGACAGCCATGGTATTTCATCTGTGGCACAATACTGCATTCACATGGCTTTGTGGTACAAGAAATTCCTGTGGGGTATATAGTGACACGCTCTGGTGGACTCTTAACAGCAAAAACACAGAATACGATTAAACATGCCAAAGATTTATGATAAACCATAGCTTTTCCAATAATTAACAGCACAAAACACTTGGAAGCACTGTTAAACACAGTCTGTTGTTGGGTTTGGTTTTTTTTTTAAATAGATTTGGAAAAGTAATGCAAGCATTCATTAAAGATAGGTATTAAGTTTCTCTTTCCAAAGACAAATATAATGGCAGTAGGAAGCCATCAGTGATCAGTACTAAACAGTGCTAGGAATTTTCCCACTGCTATTCAAAGTTGCTAGAATTTCAATGAGAAGCTGTGACTACTATGCAGCAAACACATAATGAGGAGAACAAAACCAGAAAAGCTGGCAGTACTGCATCAGCGGGTGCTTGTTAGGGAGTAGTTTAGGATGTACAGGACACCCGGGGCAATGGTAATTCAAGATACATTGCAGAAGGAGCTACTCTATCAGTCATACTCTAGAAAGTCTTATCCAATTTATTAAAACTAACAGACTGCTACAACAACCTCAAGGCAGATTGCATTAATCGGCACAAACTTTTCCAAACACTTCATCAACTCTAGTCCTGGACTCCATACTTAGAAATCATACTTACTCCATACTTAGAAATAAAGTTCCTAGATCTTTCCAGAGTAGAATGTCCAGGGTTACTACAACAAAAATTAAAAGATTAAATCATGTAAACATTATTAAGTTAACTTCTTCCTCTGATGACAAGAGGAAGAAACATCTTCAGACAATGGTTATAAATGTGACACTGAAACAGCAATGGTCTATTAAATTAGAAAACTATTGCAATTGATTGAAAACACTTGGACTGCACCTAAACAGAAAGTTCGGATAGGATAAAATATCTTCTCATCAGAAAGGTCAGGCTTTTGAAAAGATAATTTATTCTAAGAAGACACTTAGTGATTTTTTCCACTTCATTGATCAAGTGTATTGGAACAAAAATCCAATTACTATTTCTGATTGATTTATTGTCAGGTCCTGGAGGCCTCATTCCTGTAAAAATATTATTTTTGTATCTTCCAGACCAGGAGGATTCACAACTTGGAAAAGCAATTTTCTGTCACAGAGGAAGTATTAGATTAAATAGGAGAATAGCAATGTTCTGTCAGCAGAACTTGCTGCAATGTTATATTCAGGCATCTGAAGTATTTTTCAGTGCTGCAGAGCACATTAAGAGATGAACTCATGTCACTGTACACTGTATTAAGTTCAAGGCTAAGTCATTTGCAGCAGATATCACACCTCCTAGTTTTTTTGCACAATGTTAGCAAACTGAGCTTGCAGTAGGGACCTACAGTGAGTTAGAAATTTTCTAGTTTTCATAAGAATATATCAATTCAACAGAACCAGAATGTTTGAAAGGCCATATTCCTGTTCTGTAGCATTATGGGCCATGGCTAGAATTGGGGTGAGATTTGCTTCACATAATTGAAGTCATGCCCCTGCCCTCACTGTGATTTAGGGCAAAGGAGGGCTCATAGGAGGTAATGCAGGTGTTTCTCTGGCTCCAGTTGCTCCACGTACTGGAAGTGATGGAAGGAGAGAAATACTGGAGCTCTATGCTCTGCACAAACACAAGATGAGTGGCTGGGCCACGTGCAGGGAAGTCCCACCATGCTGCAGCACTTCTTCCCCTTATTTCCAGACTTGCTTGGAGGTGACCAGAAGACTCATCTTTTTCAAAATTTCTCCAGACTCACACCTCAGAAATCTGACCAGTACACATCAGGTATGAAACCACTCCCCTGCGGAGTCACATCCCAGCTTCCACTGCAGAGGTGATCCCAGAAGTGAGTTGGTCTGGCTGTGAATTGTACAAACCTACATCATTCATTCATTGGAAGGGAAATTTAGAAAACCCTCTTTTAAAGCTGGCACGTGGAAATTATTCTTTATCCCAACCATGCTTCTCTGAGCAGCATTCATTCTCCTGCTGCTTCCCATTCCCAAAGGATGGGTTCATTCACTGCAGTGCACGTTTCCTGCAGCCAACAGTATTGCCAGCTCCCAGCAGCTGCCAGCTCAGTCCTCCCAGTGGGGGAGAAGCTAATCAAACTCAGTATTCATAGTGCTGTCACCGAAGCACAAGCTTTGGAGAATGCCCATTCCTGGGTACAGTTGGATTGTGAAACCTCTCCATGAAGTGACCCAAAATAAAAGTAGTTTTGCATGGGGCCCTGAACAACAACCAGCCTTTGAGCAGGTAAAATGAGTGACAGCTCACGCAGTGACCCTGAGACCTGTCTGAACAGGACAGGGAGGTAAGAATGTGCTCTACATTACAGCTAGCGATAATGTTCCTACCTGGAGCCTCTGGCAAAAGGCACCAGAGACATGAGGTTGTCCCCTAGGATTTTGGAGTCAGCAATATAAAGGCTTGGAGGCCAATTACACTCGCACTGAAAAGCAATACTGGCTGCCTATGAAGGAGTTCGAGCTGCTCCAGAGGTGACTGGCACTGAGGCACAGCTCCTCCTGGCACCACAACTGCCAGTCCTGAGCTGGATGTTTAAAGAGAAGGTCACATCTTTAAAGGGAAGCTCCATAACCTTCAAAAGGACCAGAAGTCCTTCAACCTCCATACATCCAGTGCTACCACTAAACAAAAAGGAGATCACAAATATCTTAGAAACAAGCCAACCTATATTCACCTGTTTATATATAGATTTAAAAGCCTGACTTTATCACCCACTTTAAAATGCTGGCCTCTTATCAAACCAGTAACTGTTCTTCAGCAGAAACAGAGACAGATTGCATGAAACATGTTGTGATTTGCAAAGCTCTGTCAATACCAGCTAAGAAGTATAAAAAATGTGCTTATGAAAAAATACACAGCCCAAAAAGTAATCAAGGAAAGTATGTGTAACAAAACCAGTTAGATATAAATGCAAATGATGCTGCATAATTCAGGATATTGTATAAAATAAATAGAATTCAACCAGTTTATGTAGGATACTAAGAAAAACTCACATTCTGTTATTGACAGATGAAGAGGATTTAATTAGCAGCAAGGGAAGAGTGGAAGGAAAACTATCCCCAGTTAGATGAGAAAAAATATTTTTAGTAATAAGGACATTTAAAACTTCAACGAGTGTGAAGTTCTCCTTCTACAAGTCTTTATTCAGCTTGTCACTGATGTTAGGAGGAAGCACAATCCTCTGGGGCAAGCTATTCTTGTATTGATCCATCAACATTTCTCACATTCTCCCTTCAAAAAGCTGGTCCTGACTATCACTAAAGACACAGTGCAGAGGTAGAGGAATATTTTTTCATGTGACAACTTCTGTATTATAAAATCATAAAACCAAGGAACCATGGGGCCTAAAAATCTGTGTATGGTCAAATGTGGGGATCCAAATCCAACAGGAAGCACTGACAAAAGGCTTTTACTGATTTCTATGGACATTATGTGGGACCCTAGGGACCTCAGCACAGATGAGAACTGTAAAATATATTCACAGTCCTGTCAAAACCTGAATACCAATAACCTAATGCAAAGTTGCTAAATTGGAGATCAAAAGACATCCATCAATATTTTGTTGAGAGGCATGAACATTTCGAGTGACATCAGGGTAATACAAGCTTGTACTGCAGTAAAAGGGTATGTGATTCCTCTTGCTTTTCAAGCCCAGTTAAACACCGTCATCCTCTACAGAAAAGTTACACTGATAGAGGAGGAAATGAAACTCACAACTGAAAATATGTGCAAATCCACTGGAAGGTGAACCAGATAGAAATTTCTGCATGAACCTGGCAACACAGCCTTACTGAATTCTAGGAGGTACTACACAGAAGCAGAGACCTTCACCTTGTCTCACCCTGCCCCAGTAGGACCATGTCCTAGGATGACGAGGAGGTAAATGGCTCCATGTGCAACCCCCACTTGTAACACAGCTCCACACAGCAGCTCACCTCCCAGCAGTACTGGCTTCCCATGCTGCCACTGCTGTGCTCTCAGAGTCTAACAAGAAATATAGAGTAATATAGGTATGTAGTGGGAAATGTGTCTGTAAAATTTCAGATGGCATAAAGTCACACCAATGACTTAAAACAGCCGTTATGGTACATGGATGAAATAATTCATTCTACAAAATAACTTTGCTATCCTTTGGTTCTGGACACCTCTCTTACAGTCTATGCAGGCAGACCCTTTCCAGAAAACAAAGATGGGTAGCCTCACTTCAGTATTTATGTTCTGTCCTAAGGTAAAACCATCTACCAACAGTTCACAGTTAAAATAAAATTCCCTTTATTATGTTGGTTTAACACAGGATGTGAACTCCATCCTTGGTTTTATAGCATGGTTCATTAACACTCATGAAATTCATTGGGGAAATCTATTTTTCATCTTTGAATTTCCCAGAACTGATTTAACAAACTTCAACTTGCCATCTCAGAAATAAACCAGAACGATTACACTAAAATATATCTAGAAAATTTCTCAGACATTCAGATTTCTATGGACCTGCCAAACTGCCAATGTAGAGACATATAGGTCTGAATTTAACATGGTGTCTTCTTTTCCTCCAGGCATCATTTTTAGTTCATATTGTATTATGTAGATTTCATAGTGTTACGCTGACACATAACACAAAATTAAACTAGAGAACCTAACTCTCAAACTCAACTGCATTTAAAGAAAAATAGTTAGTCATTAATTTTAAGGTGCTAGATGAAGTTTTTTTCTACATAAAACTGCACTATAGCATGGGCTAAGATGACTGACAGGTTTTGATATATTCTTTAACAAGTCCTGTATACTCTGTATTGTCCTCAATAATGGGATGTTTGTTATAAGAATGGTTTCCCTTGACAGAGGTCTATGGGAAGAAAACAAAGAGGAAAAGATCAGGTTCAAGATAATCCACTCTTTAATGAACAGGTTGAGTTTTTTATGACTAATGGCAGAGCCACAATTGAAGAACAAAACAAAACAAAACAAAAAAGAAAAAAGGGAAAGGGAGAGGAGAGGGAGAGGGAGAGGAAAACTAAAAAGTTAGCTTACCTTTCTGAGTTTAATTAAAGCTCAGAAACAGCAACACGGAAGATTTGTTGCCAAGTTTTAAAGGACATTTATCATCAAGAAAAAGCTGGCAGTAATGTGAGGGAAGATGAAACTGGCACAGAAACATGGTGTGAGTGTCTAAGAACCTGAGTTTGCAAGTGATCATCAGGCAAGATTTCAGATACAAAAACATCATATGTTGCTCATAATTCTTAAAAGGCAATGAAAAATCCACAATACCGCACATTTATGACTTTTGAGAGGATCAGATATTCTCTACTAGTCAAAATCTTTCCAAAAGATATAAGCAGAGGAGGCAAGATTTGGCTGAACTCCTACCTGCAGCACAGGGCATCAAGGTGCTTTGCTCACACTAAAAGTATGTTAATTGTAAAATTTTATCCCTAGTGAAAAAGGCACAAGGACTAAACTTGGGGAGCAAACACAGAGTCTTGGTTTGAGCCAAGATAGAACAAATTTTTCATTTCATAATTTTACTTTTCAGTTAAGTCTCTTCTAAGCAGCTGTACTTGCTGAAATTAACGGGGGGGGGAGGGGAGGAGAATGATATTAGTTTTGTCTATATTTGTCTATATTTGTCTATATTTCATTATTTTCTTTTCCATCATGACCATCTCATTAAAGCTGTGTAGTCAGTTTCCAACCCATAAGTCTCCTTTATTCTCTCTCCTTTCCTTTTCTGGGAAGGAAGGGAGGTAATAGAGAGCATCTGTCATTTGTTTAATTGCCAGCCCAGCATTAAACCGTGATACACATGGACAGAGGAAAAAGGGGAGGGAAATGTAGACTTGCCTGCAATTCTAGGACTCAAACAGCTGATTAAGAGTCTGAAGACAACACACCACGACTTCCAGAACTAATTTTTAGCTACGTCAGGTATAGAGTCAGTAGCAATGAATCCTTCTCTCTCTGCACAGGGAAGACACACAGGTCTTCAGAAACTGTTTCAGACACTTATGGAGACAAACAGAATATTTTCTTTTCAACAGAAATGCATATAGTGGGAACAGGTGGCAATGCTCCCTTTCCTGAAACTGGATAAAGTTAAAGGGAGGTTTTGCAGACATGGTTGTCATAGTTCTTCCACATTTAAACTACTTCGCATATAGCAGCTAACAGAAGTTCTTGCTTTCCTGTGAAATATCGCACCAGAGAACACGACTGCGTGTGTCAGTAGTTTCCTCCTGTTTGCAGGCCTGCATAAACTATTAAAGTGTCAGTGCTGACATAAACACTCTCTGAAAATACTTTTATCATTCAGCTTCCCCGAAGGATCCCAATTACAATTCACTGTGTATCTTAAACCAAATTCCCAGCAACAAGATGCTCATTTAAAACATCAAAACCAAGTTCTGATCAGGAAACAAAATGCAGTTGTGGACTGGTTATGCTTTGGCTTTGTTTTCAAGTTAGAGAAACCGATTCATAAGCAGTACTTCTAGCACAGGGTAAGTACTCAGTCAAGAAAGGCTTTTGACTTTCTGATATGATTCAAACAAGTTCAGTGACTACTGAAGCCTCTGTCAAGACTTCTGTCAGATTAGGGTGAATGAATTCTGCAGCTGCTTTCGTGGCTGGTTCAGTATCCAGATGTCTTGGTAGGTTCAGTCAGATTCACAGATTCAATGACACACATTCTTTCCCAGAGAAACAATGAGTTTCTGGTCTCACGTGTAAACTGAGACCAAATCTACTCAATACTGTGTAAAACTAGATTAAGCAAGATGACAATTAAACAATTAACATCTGTAATACAGGCAAAAAGCAAAACCAAAATAAACCTACTTATTGTCTGTAAAAAAAAAGTTGATAAGGAAAAAAGGAAATAATTCTTTCCTTAAAAAAACAAAAACAAAACAAAACAGGAGATCTTAGTTCATCATCTAGACAGCTGCACCATTTTATAAAACAGATTTTTGTGATGATCACACAAGCCTGACAATAATTCTCTATTTTAGACAGGAATAACAATTCTTTTGTTCTGGTTGCTCTTCAGTTGATGCCTTTCAAGTAGGGAACAATCATTTTAGTTTTCAGAGGAAGCCAAAAGAGATTTACGTGTATTTTATCTCATAATCAAAGCTGTCCTATTTGTAGTATGATCTGTATTTTAATCTTACTTGCCTATGTGAAGATACTTCATAGCATTTAGCTTTATGTATTGTGTATTACTAAAACCCAAACAAAGCAGTACCATATTCTGTTTCCTTGAAAGTAAATGTCATCTTTTGCTTTGAATTCAGAGATCTTCAGCAGTGGGTCCTGAATGCAGATGAGAGGCACTAGGAACAACACATTGTGGCTCACTAAGGCTCAGAGAGGTAGCAGATAAACTTCTAAAGCCATTAATTGCTCTGACAAATCTACAGAAAGGTTCTAGGAGAAGTTTCAGAAGTGAACAAAAAAAACCCCACCCCAAACCAGCCAAACACCAGTGCACCCCATCAGCAGACTCCCATTAGATGAAGAATTGCACTTCAGTCAATGGGTGTGTGATGTGGCACAGCCAGGTGTGATGCTCCATGTATCCATTACAGTCTGCCAGTTCTAGCAAATCTTCATCTTGCCTGCATTCCCTGATATAAATGTGTAAGTGGTGTCACTGATCTGCTTCTCAAATCATCACAGCATTTTATAAAATGGCATCATTTGGTATACTGCTACAACCGAGTATTTCTCTTAACTTTCTGGCACATAATATAAAAGATAATCTGTTTCTTTACTCACTGCAGACACAGTAATTTTATGTTTTTGTAAATATAGTGTGTACAAACACTTTTGGATGATTATCCTTAACAATTTTCCTGGGATGTAGATAAAGTAGAAGAAAATAAGATTGGAGCATTGTTCACTATAGCACTATTTTTTACTATGAATGTGCTTTTTCCTCCATAATTACATAAATTCTTGCCAATCAAGAGGGATTACACATTCAAACCCAGAAGCACCTACACTGGCTTTAGAAATAGGGCTGAATCCAAACATTTCTAATGTCTAACATGTCTAATTCCAATTTTGCTGACATCTTTCAGCTGAAGATAAACAAGTGACAAATATTATGTTGCAAAAAACATACATGTGCTATTCATCAAACAAATATTTTTTAGTTCAGTGCTGTATCTACAGCTCAGTGGATTAAATCTAAGCAGTTCTGGCAGTGTCCTCTGCTATTCCATGGAAGTTTTTATACTACCACCCGCACCACAGTAATTTCAATCATGAGGAAAGCCATGTTAAGCAGGCGGCTAATCAGCAAAGTCTATGAAATGAATTAGGCAATTTCTACCTAGTTTTTGAAGGATAATCATGCATGTCACAGAAGCTGCCAGTGTGCAGTTGGCAGGCCAGACCAATTAAGGAACGAGTAGATGAAGACATGAGAGAAATCTTAGATTGGTTTACTCCAATTGCCTGGCACATTTTATAGGAGATAACAGGGACACAAGGCCAGAGAATTCAGTCCTCAGGGGATTTTGCTCACATAGTAACTCTGTGTTCACTTTGCTGTAGCAGCTTAAAATACAGGAAAGAAAACGAGTGGTCAGAATAACTCCCTCTTGTCAGACTAGCAGTGGAGCCAGAAGTATTTCTGCATACTTTATTCACCTACTGTTCAAGCTTGGAAACTCAGTTCTGCCTGTCTGGCTTTAAGTGGTAAGTCCAGCTCTTGTCACTAGCACTGACAGTTCCCATACCTTACCTTCCTTTTAACTAGGAAACAAAACACACAGGAAGAATGAGGTGGTGAAAATGTAGCTAGATTTCAGTTTTTGATCATCTCTGTTGGGCACTTGGAAAATCACCTTGTAAGTAATGAAGTCAAATGTACTGCTGGCTGCCCTCAGCAAGAAGGGAAAGAATCATCTTGATCTGATCACATAAAATATTCAACTAACAAACAGGTTTTGACTTTCTGCAGAGTGCTCATTACACAGATGAACTTTTAGTCTGATTGCTTCAACCACTCTACTTTTTCTCTTAGTATAATTTATATCACAACACAAGCATTTTAGCACATAAATTAAGCTGCCTCCAAACAGCCAGAGATCAAATATGCTAAGAATTTTTTTGCAGGTATAGATTGCTGTAAATGCAATGAATGACTCAGCCATTGTGCTACAAAGCAAACTTAAAATGAAAAATATAGTATGTCAAGTCTCTCAAATTACTATGTAGAATAGTATGTAAACAATCTCTCATTTTAGACATATTTAAGCAGAAGCTGAAATGATCTGAGTGGGTGCAGGTTGTACACTGGAGTGCATCTGTACTGCTCTCTCGGTGACTGCTTTGCCATTTCAGTGAATGTGCATCAGTTTACACATGATGTCTTAACCACACTTTAAGAAGAACTTTGCAGAAACAATTTATTTTTAGAAGATATATTTGAAGTTTAAACCTGTAGCACTCTTTGTGAGCTAGAAATTTAGACACTCCTGAAGGAAGCTGTGTCAGAGTGGGACCAAGGCATTCTTCCTGTAATGGCATTTTGTATGACAGCATCACCTATTTGACAGAGCAGAGCAGACATCATTTTCCTGTTTGCCTTGTACCAAGCACAGAGGTCTCAATTCCTTTCCAAACACTTGGCCAGGCAGGAGTTACTCACAGAAGTAAGACTCAATAACCCAGCAGTGAGTTATTCCTCACTTACTCTGAATTAATACATGGAGCAGAGTATGGAAAAAGTGGGAGAACTAAGACAACACTCTTAACTCTTACTTTTTTGTGGAAAAGCTGAAGTGTGCACCTGAGACACCAACTCTTAAGTAATTGTAATTCATCCAAACACAAAAGTTGTAACCTAGGACCCACAAGCTTTGTTTATATTTCACTACATTTCCAGGCTCAAATTCTCCAATCTAAAGAAAAACTGATAATTAGGATATTAAAGGTTTTTATAACAGACTCCTACTGTAACTACTGCCATACACAGAGAACAGCAGGAGTCCCACAAGGTAACACCTTCTTACTCATTATGCAAACATTTCTCAAATAAACCAATTTTCAAGCAAATATACCAGCAGCTCAGGACAAGGAGCAGAGCTCTCAGCTGGGCTTTATAACTGTCATCAGAAAATAAATTGCAATAGATTTCCCATTTCCAAGTGGAACTTTAGTTAACCACTTCTCTGAATCCCATTTGCCCAGCATAAAAAACTGCCCTGCTACTTTGTTCCTGACTTGCTACCCAAACTAAGAGCTATCACAGGGAAGACCTTGGCATGATAGTTATGAGTCTCTGACCTTGGCCAGTAACTTGACAAGAGTCACAGTTCAGGATGAGAATACTTTTCACTGAGACAGCCAAGTAGGTATACGGGATGTTTCAAAAAGATGGAGCCTTTTAAAATGGACCTTCAATAGAAAACAGGTCCACATTTTGAAACACCATGTACACACTACTTAATTTCAAGGGTATATGTGGTTTGAAAAACTGAAACCTTCTGAGACTTTTGTTACCAAAATACTGAGTATAATGTGAGACAGCACAAGGGCACCCAAAAGCCTGCTTATTAAAGGTAGATGCTGTTCATTGAAATCACAGCAATAGAACTGGTCAGAAAATGAAAGTAGTGACAAATTAGTTTTCCATACATTTTGTTAAGACTTACAGGCAGGTACTTGTTTAGATTTTTTAAGTGTACTGGGCAGATCTCTACAAATCCCAGAATGCTCAACTTGTTCACTGGCATCAGCTGTTCTGACCAAACTTGTCTCGCTCTTCAGTGGATTGATCTGTTCTAGAGCCAGAACATTGCTTTCCTAACTAAATCCAAATATAAGGGCCTTCCTAACCCAAATATTGGTCAAAATAATTAGCCAATTTCATATTTCTCATTGCCTTGAGTTTTCAACCACTACTACACCTAGCTACTATCAGTCCAGATGCACCCAAGTCCTTGGCATCCAAGGAGGAATATTAAAATTCTCAGCACTGTTCACTTTCGTTCTTCAAGAATCCAAACCAATATATGTCCATCATTCCCACCTGTATAACACCAACTTTGCCTTATGCTTTTGTCAATATAGCACTAGCATAGCAATTGGGGTCCTTAACCCGACAGAAAAAGATTACAGAAGCAATCAGTAAGGTTTGGCAGAGGTTCATCCCCTGAGAAATGTCCATGTCTCAGATGTAACTAAGCCCTAACGGTTCAAAGATGCAGCACATTCCTCAGAACGCAGTGACATTTTGTGTGCCTTGTCCCAAAAACCCAGAGACACGAGGAGAATCAACCTCTGCCTCAGGTTCCTTGGTCATCAGTTTTGCCCCCTATAAATGCATGAAACCCTGTTTGGGACCAGCAATGACAGCACAGCAGGACTGAAGGGCAGCAGTGAGGAATGTATGGGGAATCCCTCCCATCACAAAGCACACTCCATAGCAGGTCATCTCCAAAAGCACACAAAGCTTGGGTCACAGTTTCTCATACAGAATGTGGAGTTCATTTTGGGGCAGCACATCAACTTAAGAGACAGTTTAAAAGGTTCATCAGCATTACTGAAGACAGTATGCATTTAAAGTCTATGATACTATTATTTTAGAGTAAATCATCTTCCAGGGATGACTTCAAAAAAACTAAATTGAAAAATATCACAGGAAGTCATTAATATGCTAATAGGCATTCAAAATGAATGGGATTCTTTCCACACAAGGGAATTGGTTTCATTTCCCTTTCTAGATTCAGAAGTCATATATTGTTATAAACATAGATAAGCCTAATTTTAGAACATATGGGCTCTGCCATGTGGTTGTTTACTTAGATGGGGTGCTTTAATTTGTCTTGGCACATTCTAGTGTTTAGAGTGTCTTTCAGGATAAGAAAGAGATATATGGACACATTGTGGGCTAAGATAGAATATAATTAGAAAGCAAAGCTTTACAAGATCCTTCTTTATTATATCCACAACACTGAACACAGCTCTGTAATCTATAATAGAACACTCAACATATACTAAAAGACAAACTAAGAATTAAAATAGAATCATGAACAGTCCTCCATATGTGTTCCTAGTGAGAAGCACCATGTGAAGGCAAGTCAGCTACAAAGAAACCAAATGAGTGCGTATTTTTCACATATAAATTCTGTCATATCTGTTCAGAAAAAACATTAAACAGATCCCTTAGAAGCTCCCAACAGCATCTTGCTTATGAAAAATAAGCAAATATATGCTAAATATAGCATTCATAAAACTGTTTGCTCACTAAATATAGGTATATAGACTATTTTCCTCAAAGACTCCTGTAGAAAATGAGTTAAGACTTGGGCATAATGGAGCCAAACCAGTCAAGATGAAGGGCTGCAAAACATAGATCATCTCTATGTATCCTGGGAACATGATCGCTGTGGAGGAGGAAAGGGAGGGCAAGTACCTGAAAGAAAATACTCAGGTTTGACATTAGCAGACGCCCTGCAGAAAATTTAAAGGTTTTCTAAACAAACCTACATGTTACTGTCTTACCTTAGGGCACATCCATACACTTGTATTAAAGTCATGTACTTAACTTTTTACCCAAATATGCAGCTGAAAAAACCAGACTGAACTCAAGCTGCCACTGCAACTTGTGCAGCAGCAGAAGGAATTGCACGACTCCAGGTCACAGATCTGCAGCCTGAGGGGCCATGTGAGAAGCACCATCTCTCACTTCATTGCATGAGAGCTTTTCACCTTTGCAGGCTTGCACATTTCCACAGACAAATTCAAATCACTCCTGGTGCCAGGCACTTCTCTGCTGCACCAGTGCTGGCCTCAGCCAACAGTTTCTGGCTCCAGTGCAGAACATGGAGTTTAACTTAAATTGGCTTTGCCTTAAATGAGTGCTGAATGAGAGACTCGTATAATAGATAAGAGTAACCCAAGGGCAGTGTGAAAACCTGTGTTCCTATTAGCTATGTCTGTCACCAGAACAGTGCACCAGAGCACAGTTCAAGGCATAAGAAGAAATGCAAGAGACTTTAAAAAAGGAAGGAGATAGCAGCAAGACGGATATTGGCCCAAAAATAGCTCAGCAGTATTTTAATGAATGAAAAGATAGTTGCCATTAGGAAAAAAACCCTGCCACACTGATTCAGCAGAACTGCAGTTAAAATCAGTGCAGATGAAACCTATACATCTTCAAGTACTGCTTCCTGAGGTCATCATAAAAATTCCAGTAAGTCAGTAAATAAAAGCATGAGCTACACACAACCACGAGGAATGAAGAAATAAAAATACTCTGTTAATACTTTGTTAATATTTCAGAACATTTTAGCACATGGCAGAATGTAGATAACTTAGTCTCAAAGGTGTCCAAGAAGTAATATTACTATAAGTAAAGACTATGTAGAATCATTCATCAGTTAAATTCTCAGTTACATAAATGTACTCTGTGTTTAAGAAGAATCCAGGACTGCATTGGTCATCTGTTTTATTACAATAGATCGTAGAGAGACTTACAGAAAATAAGATAAATTCCTAATACCATTAGATTGACAGGAACATTGTTCAGATAACTGCTACAACACAGAATTTGTATGCAATTACAAAACCATAAAAAATGTGAGCAACGGAAGTCGCATCTTCTGTGCAGGGTGGAGTCAGATGGGATTGTAAAAGGGAGGTAATGAAAATCTGCTTATTGAAGCATGTTTACATATCAAAAGATAACTCAACCCCAGATAAACAATGTTGCATTTGCATTCTTACAAATTCCCAGAATTAATCAAGGCACAATGTAAAATTTCCCTAATTTATTTAGCATGAACAAAAGGGAAGTGGAAGTCTCTACACACTGCTTTGAAGACTCATTAGTGCTCAACAGCATCCTGATAATGTTCAAGTGCAATTAGAGTGGGGTATCAGAGCAGAATACATTTTCAAAGACAGAACCACAGAGACAGAGGACTGAGATACTGCCAAGAGACTGCAGAGAAACATGGTGTGAGGTAACAGCTTAATACCAGGCACATTCTCTGCAGAACTGCTGCTTTTATTTCATGCTTCATTTTTTTCCCTTAATTTTATTCCAGTTTTGTAACCATTTCACTAGAATAAAATTTACCACTCTAATTTTTAAATTGTCAGCAAGAGGGAATTAATATTCAAGATGGAATTTGTACTAAGGCTACCAGGTTCTTTTGAAAAAGATTCACAAGAACATTATTTTCAAAAATCTGGCACTTAACAGAAAAAATAAACAATTAGTACCCTGCCAAAATATTAACTTAAAAGAGAGATTGCACCTACTAAACCAAATCCTTCCCTCTGCAGTGTGTTAGTGACCAGGAATTCCCAGGCTGGAAAAAAGCTGCTTTCCTTATGAGCATAGAGAGATAACATCACAAGTAAGCATAACTAATCCTCAGCTGACTAAAAATAAATTAAATACAAATCAGCATTCTTCTCATCCATCCATTCATCCATCAGATTTAGGAATTCACAAACCAATTCCTACGGGGAGTCAGAAGAGAGAGAAACGTGGGCCCATTTGAGGAGTATTTGTATGTAGATTTAGGCAGGTCCATGTGGACATGACATTGGAGAGGGAGGGGTTCACGTACTGTGTTAAAAATAAAAGAAAAAGCACACAAAGCACATGGGTTTAGTCAGCCCCGAGGAGATATGTGATTAGAATGGTAAACCCTGCATCGACAGAAGTGCAAGACGCTCTCTTCCTCAAGGGGTTTCTCTGATGAATACAAATATTTCTCATCTGTACTGGGTTTACGTGGTGAGGTTTTGGTAGCAGGGGGGTGCATGGATGGCTTCTGTGAGTAGAGAGCAGGGGCTGCCCCCATGCTGGACACAGTTCCAGTTGTCTCCAAGGCAGACCCACCACTGGCCAAAGCTGAGCCCATCAGCAAAGCTGGTGGTACGTCTGTGATAATGTATTTAAGAAAGGGTAAAAAACACTGTGCAGCAACTGTGAGAAGAGTGAGAGAAAAATGTGAGAGCAAATGCTCTGCAGACAACAAGGTCAGAGAAGAAAGAGGTAAAGAGGTGCTCCAGGCATCAGAGCAGAGATTCCCCTGCAGCCCACAAAGGAGACCATGGTGACACCAAATGCCAGGAGACAGAGGATGGACAGCAGACAAGTCTCTGCACTACAGTTTTATAAACTCCTGCTCAGTTTGTAAAATCCTGCACCCACTGATATTTGTAGTAGCATAGTTAGGACTCACTCGTACAAACATGTAACAAAGAGGTTTGGTGAGTTTTACATTGCTCTGAAAAGGATAGCACATAACATCTCATCCCTCAAAAAAATTTTTGAGCCATTAAAGTACCATGCACATGAATCACTGCAGAAATGCTGCCACCCAGCTGTAGAAAAGCATAGGAAGAGCCTCAGCTCCCAACACAACTCAGCCAAGTGGAAAGTGCCATTCCCTGCTTGCTGGAGCACTTTCCCTTTCCCTGCCCCATTTTGGTTTCCAGATTTTGGCTTTCTGCTGTGTTTTCCATCTTATCTCCTTGTGCTTCGGTATCCGAAGGAAATGCTGTGAAGCCTAATTTGGAGGCAAAGATCACACAGAGCTGAGAACAGAAAGCCAAGTCTTGTAACATACGACAAGATCTGTATCCCAACTGAAGGAATGACCAAAACCAGGCTTTCCTGCTGTGTTCTATCATGAGACAGTACCTGGCTACATCCCTCATTAGAAGGAAGATCTCTACATCCAGCATTAACTCTGGCCCTAAATCCTTTCCCAGTGAATGTGCTGTTTAACAGCTGTATGATCATTCAGAGCACTAAGATGAACTGTAATGGAGCAGCGCCCAGGTCTGGCACCTGCATAAAAACAGAGGAGCATGAAGATGACATGACATATGTTTCTCTACCAGGCTCATTTCCTAATTTTCCTTCAAGGTGACAAAGTACAGCAGATGATGCATCACCTAGCTACACATCAAATTATGCCCAAGGAATCTAGGTTTAAGATACACGACTAGGTCAAAATCAGTAAATGTCTCTCTTTTGGAAGTTTTTGAAAACAATTTCAAAACTTTTTCAGAACTTCTTTGGAAGTTTTTAATTAGATAAGATTACCATTACGCTCTTCAATGTTAAGACTTTTCTCTCATATCACCATTAACTGGAATTTTCTCAGCTGGGTGACAGCTTTCTTCTCTTTTTGAGGCAGACTTTTTCACTAACTGAAGTTCACTGACTTTTCAATTATTTGAGCCTTTGCTAAGAATAGCAGTAAATTCTTAAAAATTTGGGTTAGAATCACTTCTGCCAAGAAAGGTGAGCATAAGTATTTCCTTACAATACACAAACTATGTAATTTTACAGACTCTGGGAAAACTGAACACAGTTAAAATGTACATCTGATGTGTTTCCTGATTGTTTATTATATGCAGTAAAAAAAAAGTGCCAGATCTCTGTCTCTCCCTGTATGTCAGATGCTTCAATCCTTTCATCATCTTCATGGCCCTTCACCGGACTCACTCCAATATGTCCATGTCTCTCTTGCACTGGAGAACCCAGTCCTGGACACAGTGCTCCACATGCAGCCTCACCAGGCTGAGTACATGAGAAAGGTCACCTCCTTTGGTCTGCTGGCAACACTCTTCCTAATGCAGCCCAGGAGGCTGGTTGGCCTCTTTCGTTCCCACAAAGGCACGTTGCTTGCTGACAGGCAGCTTGGTGTTCACCAGGAACTCTGGGTCTTTCATCTGCAAAGCTGCTTTGGTACTGGTACGTGGGATTATTCCTGCCCAGGTACAAGACTTCACATTTCCCCTTGTTGAATTTCACGAAGTTCCTGTCAGCCCATTTCTCCAGCCTATCCCTGTCCCTCTGAATGGCACTGCAACCATCTGGTGTACCAGCCTGCCCTCTCAATTTTGTACCCTATACAAACTTGCTGAGGGTGCACTCTGCCATATGGTGCACATGGTGCATCCAGGTCATAAATGAAGATACTGAACTCTACTGATCTCATTATTGACCCCACCACTACTAACTGGCTTCCAGCTGGACTTTCTGCTGCTCTTTCAGACTCTTTCAGTTCAGCCTGCATTGCAAACCACTTTGTTTACTTTTCAAAAGGCACTAAGTTTTCGGCAAGGTAGATGACAAATGAGTTTCACCTTTTCATACACTAGCCTCACAAATGCTGACTCAAGGCAGCACTACTCACTACAGTTCTGTTGACATTTCAGTTGCTTCCCAGTAGTTAAGAAGAAACTCATAAGCATCAGACACAGCTTGAAGCTGTTCTTGCATAAGAACCTGCATTATGTATTTCACCAAAACACCAGGTATTTATGACTGGTGACAGCTCCTGTCCCATGAACATAATTATCCAGACACAGCAGTTCAGTGCAGAATCAGTGGGATGTCAGTGATGGGTAATGACATGCATGCACAGCATATAAGAGATGGATTCAGCCTCCCAGATTTTGTCCAATTCCACTACAGTCAACAGTGCTCCAAGGAACAGTGAGAAATCCCACAGCAGATTCATACAAACAGACAGAAAGAAGCACATTCAGAGGTGATGCAGTCTCCGTGGATGTGTCTGTGGAATTTCATTGTTTCATCTTATACAGTTACTTCTCTAACTGAAAACCACAAGATTTCTCTTCTGGGGAAGACATTTTTCTCCTACTAGGCAAAACTGATTCGGACTTATCTACCTAGTTAGATCAGAAATACACAGTCCCTGCCGGAAGACTTAAATTGTATTAATAGAGCTTCAGGTTTTCTTGTGGCAAGCATTGCTTCGATAGCGAAGTGGAATGAATGTATGTTAAAAATACATAGACAGAAAATGAGTGATTTAGTTAAAAAAAAATATGCAACAGCAAAACCCAGGAAATTTTGCCTATTTTTCTACTATTCTTACAATTCAGAAGAAGAGCCACAGCTCTCACACTCACTGCTTTGGACAGTCAGCAATTTATGTGCTCAACTAAGGAACTGTCAGAAGCACAACTAAATGATCCCCACACAGAAGCACAAAGAACAGAACACACAGCAGGGCACACCCCAGCCGAGATGAACAGTTCATTCTCCATAGGCAAAATTGTCAGGGGCACACTAGGACTTTTGCATTATTTCCAGTGAGCTCTCACAAGTTACATCACACACTACATGTTTTAAGCAAAGTTTGCATAAAAGATGAGCTTTTCCCCAGTTCCAGGACTATATATTTGAAACATAGGATCCTATAACAGAAATATCTTTAAGTACTAAATACATGGATTCTAACCATGGGGTGCTGCTCAACCACTTTGCCCAGACAAAACCCAAGTTATGTAACAGAGTAGCCCAGTATGCACCTATAACCTTACATTTCCGTGTATGTGAAGCAGAAGGATGTAGCCATAGAAGAGAAGGTATTGCAAAAAGCACAAATACAATTATAAGAATGTTCTAGAGAATAACTAAAAAGTCTGTTGATTTTTCTAACCAAAGCTGTGTTGCAATCCAATCCATCTTCCAAGTTTGTTTTCATAAATAACTGAACCTGGAAGTTTCATAATAACTGAGCCTGGAACTGAAGCCAAAGGAAATAAAGGTCAAATGACATATGGTCCCACATGGCACAATCCAGATGAGCTCGAAGGCAAGTTCTTTTTCACAATTCTGTTTACAAATGACATATTTTTCACTTCATTTGTTGATCCCAATTCCTTTGACACATGCAGTGGTTTTAACTACTACCAGCTATGCTGGAACAGAGTTTCAGCTGTGTTCCCATGAAGCCAGAGAACTAAATAGAGATCTACAATTTATGCAAGCTTAGAGTTAACAGAACTGCTGGTTTTAGGAGCCGTGTAGTACAAAATCTTAATCTATTTAAGCAATAACAACCCTCCAGTACACTGATCAAGAAGCACCACATTATGGTGCTACTAAATCTGTTTTACTAAATCAAAAGATATCCAATAGAGTTGGAAAAAGAACCAGCTGCTGTCCAAGGGCTATATCATTACTAGGAGCTATGACAGAGGACCATTTCACAGCCAGATCTTTTACAGCACATACCTGGCAGCTCAAGGCATTACGATCTTTTCAACCAAATGAATCCAACCTATTGTACAATGGCTTAAAGCTTCTAAAACAGCCTACCTTGTCCAAAGCCCATGGAAACGTTCTTCCCACTTACACTTCAGCAACTAGCTGAATTCTTTTGCCAAGTTTTTTCATTTCATGAGTAGCAACAAACCAAAAGAATCTATCAATTTCTACCTACTGTTCTCTTCACAAATTCTGCAATTGTAGTGCATAATTTTTATTCTTGTTATTTCACTAATTGTTTCTGCCAGACACGTATGAAGTTATTTTGCACAACTGCTGGAGAATTATAATGTTAGACTCCCACTGCTGATTATTATGTTTTGCTATTCTCACTAAGAAACCCAGAATTGTTAGAACGCACAAAACCACACTGTAGCTTTCAAACTGTGATTTCTTCAGCACAAAACTCCATGTGAACACACTTCTATTAGAAAAGTGTTAGTTACATCTGAAAACAAAAATTGCACAAAGAAAAAAATGAAAGCTTACATCCTTGGCATTGTACACAAACCCTGGCAATGCATTTTGAAATGTTCTTAAGTGATGTATCTGCCAAGAGAGGAGTGTGTAAGCCAAAATAGTTTCAGGAGTGAAACAACATTCCCATTACATAGTTTCTTTACTGATACTGCCATGGTATGAGAAGCAAAAGCCACAAATAGTAAATATATCTTTTTATCCAATGGAATAGAAAAGACCTCACTACTGGGCAGCTCGCCAGATCCTAGGAGCTTGGGACCCTTTGGAAGTACCTGAAAAATCTGCAGTGAGAACAAAAGGAACAATTTTTCAGGGAGAAGCAGCACACTGTTGTATGGGATAATATACATTATACATTAAGAAATTATTCTGTGTGGATGAAATTTTAAGTTAGCAAAATCTTATGTATCAATATATTATTTCTATTCCCTCTGTGTTTGTTTGAACAGGTTTCATGATGATAGACTGACTGTGAAATGGGGGAGGGGGATGAATATATGTATATATATTCAATTTATTGGGTTTTTAAACAGCAGCAGCTCCTAGTCTTGAAGACAAGACTGATCATGTGATCAGAGAACCTGCGTGTTTGCAGACAGCAAAAACATTTCACTAGTAAAGCAGGATCTGCAGTCTTGAACTATTTGAATGCAGTTTTAATGCAATTAATGGCTAATATGAAATTGAGCTTTATAGTACCCAGTAATTACATGTCACACATGCCCTTGAAGGATAGGTACAACTTCATGTCATCACTAATTGTGTAGAATTAAGTCATTGAATCAAAAATAAGCCTGTAAGCAGATTTTAAACATGACAAAATCCTCCAATAACAAATAAATAGTTCAGCTCCCAAAATTAGCAGGGCCAAAAGCAGCTGAAAGATGTTCTCATCTGAGACCATGCAGCACATTCAGCATAGCCATGGTCTCGGTATCCACTCTGTGCAGAAGTCACTGTTTGGACCTTGGGAATGCTTTTTACCTTTTTACATCGATTGTATCTCTTCCCACTGTAAACCTCCCATTTTTTAATTAGGAAAATAAGCTAACTAAAGTATTTGTATGTCTTTTTGTCACAGAGTAACTGGGAAGTGCACAAGCACATCCTAGCCAACTTCTGCTGAATAATCATGGTCCTGTGCTGTGCATCACAGCAATCTTCCAATATCTTCCAAATGCCTTCCCATGGGCATTGCAGGTGTCAGTACAGCTACAGACTGAGCACAGCAAGTCACTTTAGGATGAAGCTGCTTGTCCACTTAAGACCACGAGATCAGGCCAAACGGTTTCTGTCATTAGTAAGAGGGATCCTATTAAGTTTTGCTAACTTGTAGATCAATACTTTCCTTTCAGTTTTAAATTACTTCCTGCTTTCTGTCTTCAATCACTTCTGCCCCTGCTTGATTTTTGTTACATAAAGAAGTTCAGAGATCTGGGCTAGGAGTGAGAATCTTTGTCTTCTGAAGAATGAGTTAATTAGACAGTGGCAAACATGGACTTCCACAATGAAGGATTAATGTTCAAGGCCAGGTTGGATGGGGCTTTGAGCAACCTGGTCTACTGGAAGGTGTCCCTGCCCATGGCAGTGGGGTTGGAACTGGATGATCTTTAAGGTCCCTTCCAACCCAAATCATTCTATGATTCTATGATTCCAAGGACACTCCACATCACTGCTTATTTGTCTAAAAGCCATGCACAAATGGGTATCTAGGGAGCACCCAAAAACAATTTTAAGGAAGTATAGTTTCCTTGTCCTGGCTGACAGAAGCTAAAATTTTCAACATTTCAGCTCTCTGTTCAGGAAGCCATGTCCTTGGAGACAACTATGTGGTCAGAAGCTACTGGAGCTTTCACCCTTAACACACTGTTCTGAGAAACAGCCAATCCAGAATTAGCCAATTCCAATCCAGAGCTGTTGGCACTTGGGCCATTCCCCTTTGCCTCTGTGCACATGGAATCAGCACACAGGAAGCCTGTAAATACTTCTTCCCTTGGACTCCTGGCCTTCCTTTGCTGCATGCACTAGGGCCAATGCTTTTATTGTGACCATTTCAACATGCAACCATAAAATTCTGGGGGCAATCTCTCACTCGTAGGCCATTTGCAACATCACAGCCCCTGAACATCAATAACAGCATGGTTGTCCTGAGGCTGCAGTCAGCACACTTGGCCAAGTCATCACATTCCCCTTCGTCCTCACAGCCCACACTATGCTGGTGTCCAATGCTGAGAGAGCACATGTGAGCCTGGGGAGCATATCAGCATCTGTATCTCTTCTGCCAAGACTTTGGAAAGGGCCATCATGCAACAAGCCTTATTGGCTCCCAAGCAACATTTCAGCTGGTTCCAGCTGTGCTTAATGAGGGAGGAATAATACAGCTCCAAAGAGTGTTATTCCGTGTTGGTATTTCAAAAAATACTGGGAATGAGTGAGATATTAGCATCTTCTACAGTTGTTGTGGCCAGATGCAGATGACAATAATCTTTTCCTGCTTCTTTTAATAGTAACTGAAATATTTGCGAGGCACTTAAATCCTCACATTTTTCTCCCAGCCCCCAGTTGAAGAGTTTAGTTCAAATCTGATCCAAAGATCAAGAAATGAGAGAGCATGTTAGCTTACAGATCTCAAACAGATACTGGCTGTCACAGTAAAGAGCTGCAGAATTTCTCAGACCTTGAGAATCAGTCCCCACTATTGCAGGCACCATATCATACTGTCCTTTTCATGAACTATACAAATACCATTTCAAAAGCAGTTAAAATTTGTGTCCCCGTTGACTTTACTAGAAGGCTTTTCCATACCTTCTTGGGCTAATTTATTTTTAGGCTGATTATTGGGGGAAAATTTAATCACACCTTATTTATTTGTACTCACCTGTACTTGTATTTCTAATTAGACTTTTTTCTTTCTCTGGTACTTAACTCTTTGATGTACCCAAGACAGCAACCATATTCCTCATGTTTATTTTTGCTAAGTTTTACAGGCCAAGCTTTCCCAGTCACTTATGAAATAGGCAATTCATTCCCTTGGTCATTTTTCTTTGTACCTGTTAAAGTTCAGAGTTTATCACCCTTGTGCACAGTGTAGTGGAAATACCTCACCTGATGGACTGCAGCTGCTTAACTGCATAGCCACTTCATGTTAAGTGAAGAAACCTTGTTCTTGATAAATGCACCCAGACCTCACTATCCTGTTCAGCACATCACCTGGGGAATTTCCACAGGTACAAGGGACAGTTAGGCAGCCTGTGCTCTCTGATTTTGAAACGTCTCCCCCAGGCATATATTACCCTAAATAAAAATGGACTTATGCACATGGCTAGTGCAAAGCACATGCTCAATCACTTTGAGGAAGAAGAGCTTTCATCATTATGTCCCTAATTTTATAACAGTTTTCAAGTAAACAAAAGATTTGCCTGTGAAGCTCTTGCTGCGAGGTCACAGCCAAAGTGATTGCTGCTATTAACTTAAGCACTGAGTAAGCATATTCACACCCACGTTTTAATTACAATGAAAATTGACACCAGCTCTGACCTTGACTATAGCCTGGTATGTTTGGTCAATGTTTAACTAGCAAGTTTGCCAGCTGCAATGTTGCTCCACCATACTTGCTGTTACAGTGAGCCTCAGAATGCTATATTCATACCTAACTACATGAAATCATGTGGGACAGTACAAAAATGTGCCAAGTGATTTCTGCCTCTCAACAAAACCGTTCAACTATTGAGTATTTCTCTCACAAAAAGCTGATGTAGTCATGCAGTCTGAAGACAGACTACTGAGCGGTTTTAACAGAGCAGTATACAAGTATTCAGGCAGAGTGCAGGGCACATTCACTGTGCTGGGACTTTCTTCACTAACATCGGTAAGGGCAAGAGTTTCACTTTTGCAGTGAACTTGCCCACATTCCTGAACAAATACTATTAGTCCTAGTGTGGTACTGTTTTTATAAGAGACCTGAAAAGACTCCCAAACGAAATCCTCTCTCCTCTACATTTTTAGTATGACATTCTAGGCCCAAAGTAGTAAAATTTTCCCTTGTAGAGACAAAGTATGTACCCAAGCCTTTGTTCAGCCCTTTGTTCAATCACGACCTCCTGTTACCTAAGGAAATAAACACCCTATAAAGCAACTAAATGTAAGAGAGGAAAAACCACTGTGTGCACATCAGTCAATAGAAATTCTGTTGCTTGGAATTACAAGTAGTGGGATTATTAAAAAGTCCACACTGTTATTCACTACACTGAGTTTGAAGACACAGACCTCCTCTCTTAAGTTCTGTGAAAGACACTGTGCAGATTATATGATTTGCATTTTATATTCAGTGATAAATCAGATTCTTGTTTGGTGATATGGGAGGTTTTAGTTGTGACCTAGACATGTTACACAGTTCCTTATACATTGTGTTTTAAAAAGAAAAGGAAAAAAGGAAGATGAAAAGGGGCACTAACTGGGCATAACAAAGAAACTGCAAAGTGACGTTGAGAGACTTCCTATCTGTACAAAGTCAGCTCTCTTCTATCATTGTCACAAATATAGGTGTATATTGATTACTGGCACCTCAACATCCTTCATGTTTCAACTTCAGTGCATGCATAAGCTGAACTGACACATCAACTAGCAGCTGGCCCACTGGATCAGAGCATTTTCCCCATGAGATAGATGTGGGTCATTTGTATTTTTGCTTTAATTTCCTGATTGGGGTCTGCAATTTTTTCTCTTGCTTGTGTGAGTTATAAGCTTTGCATGAGAAATTGTAAAAGAATTTATCTTTCAGGTGACATGCAGTACAAAAAGTTTCATAGAGAGAACTGGGTCTCCAAAGAGAAAAGTGTTCCAAGCTTGGCAAAACTGCTGATTATACAAGATAGATCTGTTATCTTTTGTGAGAGATGTCTTCTGTTGAAGCATACATTAGCCTTAGCTATAGAAAGAGAACATTTGTTTGTCTCTACTGAATCTGCCTGGAATGATTCCCAAACTGTAAGTTTTCCCTCAGCTTTCCACTGACACCATAGATTAGCTAACTGCTTTTCTCCCTGGCCTTAGCCATTATTTTCTCAGACCCCAGTTAATGTGGGTTAGAAATTGCACACTTTTGAACACAGACAAATCAACAGAAAGCTTTCATCACCATATAGATAAAGACACACATGAAGTGACTTAACTTTCTCCCTTTTTCCTCACATGACTCATAACAGCAAGGTGCCTAAACAGGCTCCTGGACATGGGACTGCATCTTTCACACTAACACATGTATCCAACATGATAACCCAATGCAATTATTATAAAGACTACGCTCCAAATTGACTAATGTTATGTTCTTTAGGAGGCTATTCTGTTCCTCACCCCACTCTGGATCCCCCAAGTGTGTAGAAGGGTTTAGGGACACTCAACAGAGCTGACAGAGAATCTGCCCTGCTCTGTAATATAGCCCAACTCCTGTGCCACTCCAGCAGCCAAGAGGACACAGAGAGAAGTAAGGAGATGTCATGAGGACTGGCTACAGACAGATTCCTGTTGGGCAATGGAGACTCCCCCAGGGTGACATAAGGGCACTTATGCCTCAAGGGACAGCAGAGGATTTTTGTTGTTCATTGGGGTAATTTTTTCCCTTTTGTGTTTGGAAAAAGGATTTTTATAACCTGATTATAGAACTAACTGCCTTAGGTTAGCAAGAGAGAAAGGCATTGTGCACCAAATAATGGCACATAGTAGCATCTCTTTCAGGGTATGAACATTCTCTACGAACTGTTAGGCTTCTTGATGCAGAGCTATGATCAATCCTGATAGTCCATTACTATGTTCTCAGGCTAGCCACTCCAAGCCACATATCACCCTAGGACTGAAATAAAAATCTATGCAATCTTCTAAAATTCCTTGACAAGAAACTGTTAATTTTGCATGCTACTCACATTGGAAAGTGTAGTTTGAAGTAAAAACAACAGCTGGCCTGGTGCTCAAGACTGTTATACAGCTCAGTATCACAGGGGACCACCCAGCCAGTGATAAAATGTTTTTTATTATAGCAGCTAGAGCTGAGCAATGTAAAAGCAGTTCTATAAATTTAATCACTGGTTGTTGGAAGAGATGAAGGAAACCTCTCAATTTCTTATCATATGTTTCAAGTCTGGCTTGTAAATTACAGTGCTACAAACNAACATTGTGTAACTAGTTCTGTAAATTCAGCACCTTTCATCAGATTTCCATTATTATTTCATGACTCAGAGCCATCTAAGGTGGGAGCAGTCCAGTACCTAATGCAATGACTCTTCTAGCAAAAGCAGTACACTATTTTTTACTCACTTTGGGATTTTTGAATTAGCACAGTATGGTGCAGTACAAACATACAATAAAGTACAAAGGACAAATAAGTAAATGCTCCCAATTCTTCTGCTAATCCTAATAAACATATCAAAGTAGTACATAGTTATGCTTTTATAATTTAGTAGTCTAGCAGCGTGGTGTAAGAACACAATTTATTCAAAAATTTACTCAAAAGACTCCTGAGACACTCTCACCACTGGTGTTTGAAGATTGTCTATTCATGATATTTTACAATGGCTTAATAGAACAGAGGTTAAAATCCCTGGCTGTGTCTTCCCTGCCTTGCAAACAGGGAAAAGTATCAATACTGCCCTACATCTGGCTCCCCATTGCAAGCCAGAGAGCAGCTTGCACTGCTGGAAAGCTAAGAAACAACACAGGGTTTTTGCTGAACAATTTCAACCCCAAGCACAAATACAGGCTGGGCAGAGATTGGATTGAGAGCAGCCCTGAGAAAAAGGACTTGCACATGTTGGTTGATGAGAAGCTCAACATGAGTCGGCAGCGTGTGCTTGTAGCTCAAAAAGCCAACCCTATCCTGGGCTGCATCAAAAGCAGCGTGACCAGCACATGGGGGCAGGTGATTCTCCTCCTCTACTCTGCTCTCATAAGACCCCACCTGCAGTACTGTCTCCAATTCCGGAGTCCCCAGCATAAGAAACACATGGAGCTGCTGGAGAGAGTCCAGAGGAGGGCCATGAAGATGACCAGAGGGCTGGAGCACCTCTGCTATGAAGAGAGGCTGAGAGAATTGGGGTTGTTCAGCCTGGAGAAGAGAAGGCTTCAGGGAGAACTTATAGCAGCATTCCAGGACCTGAAGGGGCTACAGGAGAGTTGGAGAGGGACTTTTTACAAGGGCAGGGAGTGGTAGGACAAGGGGGAATGGGTTCAAACTGAAAGAGGGGAGATTTAGATTGGATATTAGAATGAAATTATTTCCTATGTGGGTGGTGAGACACTGCCCAGAGAAGCTGTGGCTGCCCCCTCCCTGGCAGTGTTCAAGGCCAGGTTGGATGGGGCTTGGAGCAACCTGGTCTGGTGGAAAGTGCCCCTGCCCATGGCAGGGAGGTTCAAACTAGATGTTCTTTAAGGACCCTGCCAACCCAAACCATTCTGATTCTATGATTCTATGATCCCCTGATAAGGGGAACAGTATCAAGAAGCACCACTTCGTTTCAAAGAGTGATCAAGGGAAAGGAGCATAGCACTGTGCTAAAAGCACAGCCTGGTGCTTAGACTAAGATACCCAAAAGTACTGGTCTCCTTCATTCCAGTGACTATGAAATTCACACTGTTCTTAAGTGCTTTGTAAAATCTCATTAGAGAGGCTTGATCTTTAGGTATCTAAACACATTTAAGGATCAAATGCCCGGTGATTTGCTGGCACATCAAACCCAGATAATGCCTGCATCCCCAACGGTTCCTTTGAGCTGTGAAGTGAATCACCACCATCTGCCACTGCAGCAGGACACTTAGCTGCACCTGCTAGTAGTATCCTTCCCAAAAGCCACCTCCTGGCACTGCAGTTCCTATGCAGACATACTACCAGCAGTAGCTTGTATTCCCAATCAGGTCTCTGCAGCCCAAGACCCCCTAGACTGCTTGCGCACTTGTGTAATCACATGTTGCTGAGGCTTATCTCACCTGAAGTATTTGGGCATAGATGCTTGCTTATCACAGGAAAAATGTAGCTATCTGCTTTGCGTAAAGACCACATACTGAACTGGTGTTGAAACACCAGACTTTGGAATAGAAAAATTGCCTGATGAGTTCTCCAACACAGCAGCTCCCTACCAGAAGATCTATTTCCAGTTTGGGGGTCCTTCCATTAAAATTATTCTCATTTAAGGATCTTAAGGTGCATTTACTGCCATTAATATTTTCAGAAAGTATGAGAGTTAGACCCCCAATATGATAATGCTCCAGGAGTTAGAAGAGGTTGCATCTCACAAACTTGCTAAGGAGAAGTGCTCAGAGTACATCATAGGAGTATCAAGACCAGCTACGGGTTGACTGGGGAAGAGTCTATCTGAGCCTACAGCAGGGTGGGAAGTTGTAGGAAGGTTTTAACTTGTGTGAGGACACTACCAAATACCTCTCCAATCACTCATATTTACTTCTTTCAAAAAAGCCACACCAATATGCAATTGAAATCACAACCCTATCTCACACACTGTGAAAAAAAACCCATTAATCTGATATAGTATTATTTTTAATATAAAATACTCTATTCCTCCACAGATTAATAACTGAGCTGAGCAAGTATCCTCCTTAATATGTATTATTTTAAATGGTTTCATCCTGATAATTTCCAGGCAAGTGCAACCCAGCGATAATGCAAGCAATAATGAAAGCTGTTCCTTGAAGTACAGAACCTTTGAATAAAAAAACTTTAATTTCATCAAGAGCAAACATTTTCTCAAAGTCAGAGAATCAGTATAATCTGCCTTTTGATGCTGTACAGATGCCTAGGGAATAAGTATCTCATCAGTCTTTTAGTACTTTAATTTCTTTAAGGCCCTGGCAGCTTTCCAGAGTTCTTCTACTTCTCTCTAGTTATGTATTTCTGAAATTTTCTATCATGTTTGTTTAGAGGGCTTCTATTCAAGTAGAGTAGGCTGAAGTTACAACTTCCTTCAAATAAAGGCTTGAGTTATTATTCTTATTGTTTAATGATTAATTGAAAAATCAAATAACCAAAGACAAAAGTTTTGTCAAGACTTCAGATGTTGGCTCCTCCCTCTGGCAATGACAGATTAGCCTGGAATCTGTTTATGAATATTCTATTACTGTAAAAGAATGCATTGTAAGTATTTCTGCTTATTGACTTGCACTGCAAGAAGTGCCATTTATTTTGGTAGGATCTATGCGAGTTTGTCTCGTGCCATCTGGCAACCTCATTTGCACACATCACATTGTATACAGAAACATCACTAAGTATCTGTTGAAGTTTCCTCAACATGGTGCTTTATTTTTATTCTCAGAAACTGTTCTCATTCTGCCAACCAGCAGTAAATCCATCTATTTCCCAGCTAAACATTATTTCACATTCCACTTAATCTCAGGTGAGTTTCTTCCAATATGCTTAAACCAACTGAAATGTTGTAGGCAGATGTCATTGCTTTTTCTGGCCTTGGCCTTCAAGTACACACACAACTTTATACACACAGAGGTGAAAACCAACTGCCTAACAGATCTGAGGTGCCTGGTGCACAAGCAGGATCCATACCACACACTTCAAGAGTCAGCAAGGGAAGATTAGTGCATTGACTGTCAACATTGGTTGGCAAAAACACTCCCTTGACTTGGAACACCACCAGGAATGGCCTATGCTTTTCTACAAAAAAAAGGATCTCTGTTCTCAACAATCCCATTTATACTCCTCCTAGAATTCCTTTCAAGGTCTGACAAAGGGAAAGCCAGGCCCTTCTCCAAAGGGAACAGGAAAGGACAACTCTGGTACTTCATTAACACAAGACACTGGAGTAGAAAATTAACAAAGAGCCAGAAAGAACCATCTGGGCTACCAGTCCTCTGCCATTCAGGAAGATACTCCAAATGCTTCATCCCTCTGTTACTCAATGCAACTATGTTCTTGAAATTAAAAAATCGCCTGATGTAGCATTTGCAGTCAGGCTGTTACCTGCCACCTCTGCTTCAGTCACAACAGATTCAGAGCAAGACCCTATGGTAGGAATATTCAAGTTTTTGCTTTTTCTGTTTTCTTTCCCACATACATATACAGACACAATATTCTCATAAAAGCCTTGGTCTTCCTGCAAGAAAAATGTATTGCTGAGTATAAACTGTTTAATGTGAATAACAGGCTACAATGAGCTCGGCTTATTGAGTAGATACAGCAATATTACAGCCAATCAGCAATGTAAATCAACATTAACCATCTTTCATTGGCAGTGATGCTATAATAGATTAGACAAAAGCTCAGTGTGCATTTTGAAATAACTCTAGTTATACCCTATTTCTTCACAAGACACATCTCCCATCTATGCTCTCAAAAGCATAGGTATAAGCATGCTGAAATACAAGATACACTCGTTCCTATTAACATTGATGTGGAGATTTTTTTAATATTTTTTTCACAGAAACAAAAAGTACAACATGATTATCTAGGCCTGACACAAAGGAAAAAACTTTCAGAAACAAGTCATTGAAATATTTCACAGAATTAAAGGTCATGTTAACTTTATCTAGCTCTGTTAACTAAGTGACTAATATACTGGGAGGCTTGTTCAGAATTAGACATAATACATAACACCTACGTAAGGCACAAAGTAGTTAAACATACATTATTACTTAAGTAAATCCCCCTAAACAGGTTTTATCTTCCCCTGGGAGGGTGGAGGGGAGTAACAGAGAGCAATTCTGTTCTCTGGGTTGTGGCTCGCCCTGACCATTTAAACCAAGACAGCTTTGCCTTTGAGTTAAATATAAGCAAGCCAGGGAAAAAAGGGCTAGACGAAGTTACAACCATCATTCAAGAGGTACTAGTGTAGAACAATGAGTAGTTGTTTAAATTCACCCAGTTGTTCTTCAAATTCATGCCTGGATGCAAGCTGATCCATGGTAAGCCATCAATTAACACTAACAAAAGAAAGCAAAACCAATTAGGCAAATGACCACGTAATAAACAGACAGCTAGCCAAAGCCCAACTACAAGCTTGTGATAGATACTTCCAAAAGTTCAAAGAATGCCTTGAAGAGATATGCAAATAGTAAATTAATTGCTTGTAGTACTCCAATCTATTGAAGTGACTAAACATAAAAAAAAAAAATCATAACATTCAGTATAGGTAGGCATTAATGTCATATTCCTGCCTATATATTCAACCCACCTGAATCCACCGAGTCCCAAAGACATACACATGCTGTTTTAAGTACCACTACCTCCAAAGCTACTATTTATCTGGTCTTAGTAACCTCTGAATCTGTGATGCTTTTACTGACTCAAAAGCAGAACCCAGAAGCATAATTTTTTTAATTCTAGCATTATTTCCAATTGTCAATTAAAACTTAGCAGAACAAGCTGCTGGGCTTCCAGATAAGCTAGGAGATAATAAGCCTAAAAAGATCACATACACTCCTACTTGAAAATAATTTCCTAAGCAGCTAAGAATGCACCTCCAACAGAGCTAGTCCATATATAAACAAATACAAGATACTACAGTACAAGTCATTTAAGCTGTTAATACATTCCCACAGTACATTCTGTTTGCTCATTGGAAAGGGTATTTAGCCATTTTAAAGGTTCAAACAGGCACAACCACTTGAAGCTGACAGCAAAGAAACACTGATTCTGGATAGTATTTACCTTCACAAGGTATAAGACCTAGCCCTAATTTGCTAGAACCAGTTATTTGCAGCAGCTCCCTCACATAGAAGCCAACATACTGTTGTAGAAGGGGCTTTGGCAGCCTAAGGTATTTACATTTAAGTTCTGTCTTACAGCTGAGCCTCTCCACCACCACAGGAAAGTCAATGTTCCATTGTCAGAAAACTAACAACAACCAAAAAAACCAAATAGCTTTCTGCTATACTTTCTAGTAGCATCAGAACAGCTCAGCCATGATTTCAAGCCTCTCCATGTTGTCAACCACTCCATTTGAAAAAGCAGCAAGTGTCTCTTGCAGCCTGTGAGAAGGTCTCATAGAAGGCAAGACAAAAAAGGTTATACTTGCACTTTCCTAACTTCAATGCAAAGAAAGCCTTTTTTTTCCTCAACCAACATGTGACATCAAGAAAATGTTCTCTTCACAACTGCACAAACACTTCTGCAGAGAGGCAGACTTTTTCCCCCCAAACATAACCATTTTGTCCGTAAACACTGAACACAAGAAACCACAAGCAGATAGACACCAAGCCCCAGAGATACTGATTGAGTAGTAGCTCTGAGAAAATACAGAGCAAAAAATACAAATGCAGACCACTAGCTAGAAATCCCCCACAAACCTTTGCACTAGTTAAAGGCTCAGAAGAAAATTCACATGGAAGTTACCAAAACAGAGTCCTTATAGACACTCACAATAGGTATCTGTAATGGTCAACTAATAAAACAAATGTAGACAGTATTAAAGCCTTTTTTCTCTACCTACTATAATATTTTAGCTAGAGCCTTTACACAGAGATGCTTGTGATTGAGAAGGCCTTAAACCGGTACAAGAATATAAGCCATAAATGAACATAGTCAGGAAATTATACTTACAGGGAACAAAAAAAGTTAAACCAACTAGTCTAGACCCAATCCTACATACTGGCTTCTCTACAACATAGCTATACCCCCAGCCACCTAAGGACGTACAGACACCATGCATACATATGCATGCACACATGTGCTCACACACAGATTACTCACTGCTCCCTAGCAAGGGCTCATTACATAAACCTACTCTCAGGACAGTGCTTTGGAGGCTGGTCCCATAAATTTGGCAATGGCAAACAGCTGCTGCTTATGTACACTAGGGAGTTTGAAACAAGAAGCTGCTTCTGTCTGGTAAGTGTGCTAGTTTGGGCTCTTTTCTTGGTTTTAATTTATTTATATATATAGAGAGAGAGCATTTAAACTAATAGCAATTGTAAAATATGGGATGCAGAGAAGCTACATGTGTGGGAAAGTTGCTTTTATAGAAATGTCTAATATAAAATATATATAAATGTCTAATATAATTTAATTGTCTCCCTTAAGGCAACAGAAAAGACTCTAAGAGTTCTGTGAAGCTGTTAACAACAGCTTATAGGCATTAGGAGGAAAAATGCAGTAGTACTGCAAGTACAATGGGAGTATTACTGGCTACAGTACATCATGACTCTCAAAAGTATTATTTATCCTCAAATAACCTGAGAATAAGGCAGTGACTGTAAAATATAGAATAGTTTTGTTCTCTCTGCCTACATTTATAGAGGATAGAATCCTACAAGTGACCGGGCTAGTAGGGGATCGGAGGTGGTGTTCCTTGAGCAAGGACTGACTTGAACCACTATCTGTGTTGATACTTGAATAGAAATCAAGTGCACCTAAGTTAGGTGCTTGGGAGCTTGGGCTGTATCCTAATAGGTGCTTGTTATAGTTTGAAAGTTGAGCTTTTCTTTGTGAAGTTCTTAAGTTTATGACATGAACGCTGATTTAGACTCTTATCCTATCTAGACTGCTGTTAATTGTAATAAAGTACATGGCTTAACAGTAACACCAGTGAGCAGTAATGACTTCATGGAAGGCTTCTGAAACAATAAGAAAGGCAGCTTAAGCAACAAATAGATTTTGAGTTCCATAGTATGCCTTAAAACAGTGATCTTGCAGATGCTTTTATATCCTGAAAGGGGGGGGAAAATGTTCTTCTACAGTAACTATAATTCTGAACAGAAATTAGAGATGCATCAGGAGCAAACACAAAGGCTTATCCTAGTGCAAAAGTAATGGTGTGTCTTAAAAGTTAGTAAATAAAAAAAGGCTAAATACAAAAGTTTCTGTAGTAGAACAGAAGTAAGTGGCAGATAAGGTGTTTTATGCTTAGTGACAAGTATATTTTTTCTGGAAAACACACAAATATTGGTCAGAAAATAACACGAATCATTGATACTGCTTAAGTATGTTTTTCCAGTGCAGGGGAAGTGGAACCAGATCTGCAGAGTATCAGTGTTGCCCCATTTTGTAAGTTATGTGTACAGTTTAACTTCCAGTAAAGCTAATTATGCCTAAAAAAGAAACAGACTAACAAGAAAAACATTCCTGCTATAATTAAATTAGTCAGCTTCCTTTGTAGATGATACAAAAACAAAAGATATGTCATTTAAGATGCAAAATTGCATGCGAGTATACCCTGGGAGCACCCTCTCTACTGTATCTTAGATGTAATACTTAAGATTTGGCTTCAGTTTCTTATTGTGTGGCTTCAGTTAAGCATGCAATGATAAGGCAATTAGGAAATGACAAATTATAAACATCTTCAAATTCTAAACTAGTTCAAGTTCTAAAAAGAAAAGCTACATCTGTACAAAACCAATTACTTCAGTCCTTGAAACCATCAATGAAGTAGACCATGTAAACCTTACGGGACAGATCTCTGACAGAAATACCAGAATCTGCTAACTAATCTTTTTTAAGTGAATCCAAGACTTGCCTGTTTGGATTCCTCTTTTTTTTTTCAGGGAGCCAAAGAGAATTTTTCTTTGCCTTATTATCAATTTATGACATGACACTATGCCTAAAAAGTAATTTCCTAACTGTATGTTTACAGTATAATGCTTACTGGACAGCTAACCTTCTGCTTTCCTACTGTGCTCTTGTAAAAGTCTGTGTACTCCACACATTAATAAATGTATTACCATAAACCCTGGAGGGATGTCAGATTCGTATGAAAATAGTGAGTTAAACGTGCCCAATCTGAGATCTGCTGTTACAGTGCAGCTTGAACTCTTAACACTCATTAGCATTTGGTCCTCAGAGCTCCTATCGTTCATCTCAATTACAACAAAGAATGATTAGCACTCTTGAAAATCAGCCCCACGCTGTTTTCAAGTGCTTAGGAAATGAAAACTACAAGGACCACCCATGAAAAGTTTGGGTTAAGTGATCTGCCTCGTATCATAGGAACTCAGTGGTAAGAGCTGAAATCCTTCACAGAGGTTCTTCTCATGCTGAACCATACTCTCGGCATTCCTGATGTCCTTAACCAGCCTGCTTCTGAAGAAAAGGAATCTCTGATCCAAAGTTTGTTCACCACAGACTTTAATTCCTCATAAGCTTTTGGCTTTTCAGAAAAGGTAAAGCCAACCATTGAGACTACTGCCAGATATCCTCCCTTAAAATGGCATTTTACCTTCTAAGTTCTCTCTAACAACTGAATTTCTTAATGTGCCTATGCAAGGCAGCTTCAAAATGTAGCAAATCTGTATTACTGGAGATTATCAGGGATTTTTAGGTTGGCCAGTCAGTTCATGTAGGTGGGGTGGAAGCCCAGTCTGTGCCAACAGCTTTTAAAGTATTGACAGCAGAGGAATGATGATACACTGAGTTTTTGTTGTCCATTACAAGCTGAGAGAATGTGAACTAATGGTTACAGAAACCTGTGTTGCCTTACCCTTTCGTTCCAGGTCTTGGGACATTACACGAAGGGAAAACATTCCCTACAACAGTCAGACTGAAAAGCTGTATTTCTTGTAGATTACACACAGTATAGTGGAAAAAAAAAAGAAGTACCTGAAACAGTGGCTTACATCTCTTTCTGAAAAGACTGGTTTGTGATCATAAAGCCAATAAGTCACCTCCGTATGTTGGAAATACCTTCTCTGCTGCCCAAGTTAAAAGTCTAGGGATATAACTGCAGCTGACTGAAATACACTAATGTGAGTTTCCCTGCTCACAGACCATTCCTCTGTGTGGGTTTTTGTATAGATTCACTAGAATTTAAAGAATACTTACAGGTGAGACTGCTCACAAGCGAAGGCAGGGCACAACCTGTTATAGCAATGCAACATGGTGTGGTGTGCGAGCTGATCAGCTGTGCTGACAGGGACACGATTTCTGTCTTCTTCCCAGTTAATTCTGACACTTCTGACTTTGTGGTGAGACAGCTGTGGGGCTGAGCCAGCTTGACTGTGCACTCTGGTTGTTAGTTTTAGCTGTTCAACTGTGACTTGACTCCTGGAGATGAGGCGAGCACCTGAGCCGGCACAGCACTGTGTGCCTAGAACGCCCCACGGACTCCTCCATGAAGCATCCCTAAGTTCAGCTCTTTCCTTTCGGTGACACCTTGGCCTGTGCTCCTGTGCTGTAGCAGGCTCAGGCTGCTCCAGTGGGGCTGGAGCAGAGGACTTGCTGCCCCAGGGAGGCTCACTCTGAACGGAGGCAGCCCAGGGCCGGTCCCCCCCCTCAGCCCAGGGCAGATCCCCCTCAGCACAGTGAGTTTCGAACTCCCGTGGTGTGAACATCACCTACGGGAAGAGCTGAAACGCAGCCCGAAGCAGCCCAGATGTCACTGCGGGTCACCTCTCCTGGGCTTTCACAACACCCTGAGGCGGCAGGCGGCTCCTGGGGAGGCTGTGCGAGCCCCCAGCCGAGGGTCGCCTCCCGGGGCAGCCCGAGAAGCCTCCTGGGCGAGCTGCCCGCAGGAGCGTGGTCGCCACGGCCGGGCCGGGCTCTCTGAGGGAGCAGCGGGCGGCGGTGGGG
>VZRW01011139.1:0-155952 GCA_013398125.1 Aegotheles bennettii
GGTGAAGTTCCTATACCCCCGCACTCTGTCACCCTGAAACTAGAAATTGCCACATCTATGCAACTCTGAGGAAGGTGGGACAGATTGATCCTGGGCACAGCACCACACCAGCTGATTGCTTTCAGGCCTTGTGTTTGTGCTTCTGAAGGATGCTTAACCCTGCACCATGAGGGCACTGGCTGGATTTGAGCTGCCACAGGGATTTTGTGGTCAGCATCACCCTGTGTTGCCCTGAACTGAGGGTTGGTCCTACCTCTGCTGTTGGCCCCTCAGGTGACTGAAGCCATTTCACATTTCTGTGCCTTGGTCACCCCACTGAGGAGGGCACGTCTGGCTGCTTTGTAGGAGGGGTTACTCCTGCAAGGTGCTTTGCGAATGCCAACGGTGTTGGTGATGTCTATGCCAACAATGACGTAATGACTGTTAAGGCTAAGTTAAAGTCTAACAACAAGGTTAGGGTGTAAGGCTACCTTCACAGTATCATTTTTTTCTGCTGCTTTATTCTGTCTTTTGCATTGTGATTTGAGCACAGTTGTTGCAGCAGGCATTACACACCCTTTGAAGTGTGATCTGTTGTTCCTGCTGAAATTCAGGTTTCTTGTAGTGGCTCCACACTACAAAGATTCAATTTCAGCACAATTCGACATCAGAGGGGAGAGACGAAAAATGCAAACCTTTTAAAATCTATTTAGCCTCTGTGTTACATTTCTCAAATTACAGACCTGGCCCTCCTTAAGGAGCTGAGGCTGAATGTAGAAAATAGTAGAGGAAAATTGCTCAAATACCCCTTAGGGGTACAGGCATTCTGTTAAACACAACAAATGAGTGAGTGCCAGGAAGTTACATCCAGAAGCACAGCAATCATTTAGTTACAGGCAATTAACAATAGTTCTCCAGTAGCACAGGAACAGTTCTACTCCAAGGGAAAACACATTGACTACTGCTGCAGTAGTAGATTGGTTTCTGAATAAATAGCTTCAATTTAAAGCAAGATTTGTTACAAACATTTTGACCAATAGCTACAAGTTGTTTTTCCTTCTCAGGAGGCTTTGGCCAAGCAACCCAGTGAAAGAGACTGTTAATTAAAACAAAGTACGCGTCCTCTCCAAATACCCGGTGCAACATGGCTGGTAATAAACGCACTCATTTTATACAGGTTCTGTACTAATTATTAGGCATATTTGTAGGATATATCTTTGATCTTCATCTGGCTTTAATATTTGATAAACTTCCTTTTGCTGTGTCATGCAGGCATTTCACTTATTGTAGTTGGAGTTGTAACAAGAATGTAAATAAAAGTGTGCCTTCAAAGATTCATATCTTTGGACTTACATGACATGCTTCAGGGACTTTACATTTAATGATTTGTGATAATTTAAAATTAATCTTATTCTACTCATTAGTCCACATACAGCTGAGCTACTAAGAAAAATAATTATATTTCAAACATTCTTTTTTTGTGATTTATAACTCTTTGAGGACAAGTGATTTATAGCTGTGTATTCAGTTTCTGAGCCTTTTTCAAAATCCAATTACAGCCCATCTAAGGTTTCAATTTTGCAATCACTTACGCAGATTGCTGAACTTCATGGACTATAAGTAATCCCTCTGAAGTCAACAGGTCTATTCACAGAGCTTCAGGTTAGCACATACATAAATTTTTGCAATTTTGTCGTCTAAACTCATTTCCATTCTCTGCTTGTCTTGGAACGATTTACCTCATAAAGCTACAAGGTTTGGTTAGAGACATTCCTCTGTTTGTCTAGGTATACTCTCATAGATTTCAATTATTAAAAGAAACATAAAGGTAGTGAATATAATTTGGAAATGAGGCAGTTGAAGACAACAATAAAACACTCGTGATGACACCTGAGAGAAAGTAAAGAAGGCAGATACTGACAACCAGCTCAAAACTGATGTGTCAGAACATGCAGCTTTGGTTATAAAAAGGTATGTTTCTTCTAAAGGAAGAAGGAGGGTTGCTAACACAGGAATACTTGTCTGAGTATCATTTTAGACACCAGCAGTAAAGAGTAGACAGAGTTTAGGTNATCCACAGCTTTATATAGCATATGCACATCTGATATGCATATATTTATATAAAATCTATTCTCTACTTTTTAGGATTTTTGTTTGTTTGTTTCAAGGTGCCAAACAACAGCTGTTTGTATTTAAGGCAGCTATATGGGTTTATGGATACAGTTGTGAATATTTACTGATGGATATTGTAGGACAATAATACTTCTGATACCAGCAGAAACAGATCTGGGATGTTCATTAGCTTGATTATGAAATCATTTCTTAGCACAAAGTATATGCTTTCTGCCAGCATAGGCCATGCCTGTAGGTGTCTGCAGAGTTGACTTAAGGTGGCTAAATTTAGTTACAGTTTTTAATATGGTTTTCAATGTGGTAGTTTCATTTTATATACTAGAACTATTAAGAACTAGTTATCTCACTTTCTTTTAAAGATCAATATATAATATATAATTCATCTATGAAAAAGGACACATTGGGTTTAGTACATAGGTACATTGTGTGCAAATACAAGACAGGGATCTTGTTAATCTATTCATTATGGTGGGCTGCATACCTGAGCCTTTGTGCTGCTGGATTTCTCAGTGTTATTAGAATAGAGATAGCAAATTATTATAATAGAAGTATATTCTTACCGATGACATTTTTATTTCTTCTGAGAAGTGCGGGATACCTGTTCCCAGCAGGAGAATAATTACACTGACTATCTCCAACAGTATGTTAGCTAAAAATAGGATAAGGCTGAAAAAAATATAGATGCTGTAATGTTACTGAAATTTACATCTAAACAGAGAACACTGCATTTTAAAGGCAGTTTATATTTCAGATTGAAGGAAAAAAGTCATCATGGTGCAGAATTGCATTAATCTCTGGTTAGCTTCCCCACATAAATGAATTGTGTATGACTTAAAACCTTACTGATTAGGAAACTTCTTTTTGCTTGTTGCATTACAGAAATCAGACAGCCCACACAATGACTTCTTTTAGATCTTCTGAAAGAAATGAATGTAAAAAGCACTGGGAGGTGCTAAAATGTGGGGAAAAATGGAGTACCAAGTTCCTAGGATGTAAGATCATAAAACATACTGTTTACATTTTTTCTGAGGATAGCATTAATGAATAATTTAGCTCTGCATGGATTATGGGAACAATTTGTGATATTTTATTTTAAAATATTTTCATCCTTGCCAATCAAGGCTAGAATTGCACTTAGGCATTATATAAAGACAAGAACTATGATAAAAGTGGTACAAAAGCTATTTTAAAAAGGAATCTGTTAAACAAACCAACCTGTTTGACACTTTGTCAGACACTTAGCACTTACTGCTAAGTAATCCGACTAACCTTTTCACTGGAAATGCCTTAGTCCAACTTTCTAAGGGACAAGAAAAAGTGTAGTGATGAAGCAAGTGGTCTTATGAAGAGTTTCTGCCAGGCAGTAGTCTTCAGGATTCTACTAATTTACTGATTTTAGATGAGACTGAATGTAAAAAGAACAGTCACTTTTGGTTAGGTTTGGGGCAGGAAGGGAGACAATATTTGACTTTTGGCCCTATGTCATGAACTTCTTAAGTGACTGAAACTTTGCACTGCCCAGCACAGTGACAACCTGGGGGCTTCTTCAATGGCCATAGGGGGATGAAAAATCAATTCCTATAAAATCAAATAAAATTGAAATTCCGATTCTAAAAACTGATGAGGGACAAGAATAAGCTTTTCCTATGGTGCAGAATAAAAACTGAATGCTTTGTGCACTGGAAGATATACATGTGTAAGATCTTAACTGACCAGGTGAGTCAGAGTTTTGCAACAGTTTTGCTTTCACTGATTTGTTGGAATGTTGAAGTAATTAGGACCAAATACCAGAAGATGAAATATAAGATCCATTGCTCTCATATTTCACATGTTGAGCTCCCATTCAGAAATTTCTGAAGCATTATGAAGCTTTATGGCAAAGGGAGCTATAACACCTGTGGTTTCTTTGCAGAGGTTAGGAAAGAACTAGTTTCTTTTCTCTTTTAAGTCTTAATTGTCACTCATCACTACCACTGTGTGAAATCGTGTCCTAGTGACTGAAAATGCTCATGAGATAAAAAATTATTCAGGACCTGAAGTAATAAAACAGATTTACACTATGATGTGAATGACACTGTAATATAAGGTGCTCATCAGCAATTCTGTTAATAACGATATGAAGAAAATTCAGAATTACTTGCTATTCAGAATTTGCTCTTAAATGATACAGGAAATATTAATGTGATGTTTGTGTGTTAATAAATGATGAGTTTAGAGTATGCCTACCTATTTGTAGGTTTCCTCAAGATGCATTTCCTATAGGAAATATGAACTTGTTTCTTTTTCAAACATATAATTCTCATGGGTAATTTCAAACAGAATAAATATCTTTCTCTAAAAACAATTATTTCAGTGAAAGTCTTTTTTTGTCCCAACAGAAAAACTGTTATTTTAACAATCCCTCATTAGCTTATATTAAACAAGACCCATATATGCCCACTGAGAACATCTATGACAGAGGACAAAACCCAAAACACATAAAAAAGAAATTAGAAAACACTGAGAAAATGGGAAGAAACAGAAGGAGATACTTTGGAAAAAATATACATAAAGTATATTACCTGCTCTTATTTCTGGTGTCTGTCCCATGAAAAATACAGGTATATTATTAAGCTTCTAAATTAATATCAGTAACACAAAAAAATAATGTCAAGATAGAATCTGAAATTATTTTTGCTTTAGACTTTTAGTTGCAGATATGTAGACAAGAATTTCCATAAAAAAATCACATAATTAGATAATAATCTGTATTTCCAACATAGTCTATGATTAAATGAGATGACTAAGGCTTTGATCCAACATGAAAGTCATACTTTTCAATACCTAACATTGTAGAAGACTATACTTTCTCCTTATGCACTACATTTTTTATCTACTGCTTTGATAGACTATGGGCTTGTCTTCTTGAACCAAAAATCTGTGAAAGGAGTGTGATCCACCCCTTACAGCATCTGCAACATGTGGTCTCTCTTTATTAAAGTTGTGCTTAGCTGCCATCACTACTGTTCTCAAAATTAGTTTCTAGATGGTTCCTCTACCTGGCTGAAGATTGCCCTGCAACTGCTACAGATGATCGATGATAGGTATCACCAATAAGTAACAAAATCAGCCTTAGAATATAATGACTATGTATTTTTTTTGCTCACACAAAAGAGACAATAACTTGCTTATGGTAAACGTGATAGAAAGAGATTTGGCCAACAGCTGAAGGAAGGGGATGAAAGGGATTCTGATGACTCTCTTTTTCTGATAATTTTTTGATAAATTTTGTAGGAATGGACCAGAAAAGGAAACAGCATCGGCATTGTCATGCTTAAAATGCTTTACTGCCTTTAGATCTGAGTTAAATGCTTCCTATGCACAGTGTCTGAGAAAAGTCAGGAGTCGAAAAATGGTTAGCCGGCTGCACAAAAACATAGATCATGGGTTTTCTCCACTGGCAGTCAGAAAGTAAAAGAAACTCAGGAGAAAATTTGGGCTCAGCTCCCCAAGTTGCAGAGCACTGGCATCTGGGCTAGAGGGATGTGCCAGGGCCCCGACTTTCTCCCGGTGCTGGATAGCCAAACTGTGTTCACTTTTCTTGCACAAGTAGTGCTGGAGTCTGGGGGAGCTCAGTTCTGTTCCCCTCCCAAAATTCCTCTCAGGAAAGGGAAGACTCCAGGTTTCTGTTCCAGTGTCACATCAGGGAAAGATCAGAAGCCCACTCTCCCCAGCTGAATGTTCCAGGTGCTGGTTTGTGGTGGGGACCACCATCGGACAAACGCTGCTTGTGTTTTCTGTGAGTTGTGTGTGTCCCTTCTGGGCTGACCAGCAAGAAGTGCAAGGAAGATGCATCCAGGTTTTTGCTGGTGATTTAGACCCTGAACTTCTTGCCCTTTCAGTGCTTGGAAGTTACATTTACAGAGAATATATTGAGCAGGGTGAAGCAGCAGTTGCAAGGGTGTTTGAAAGGCTTGCATTTTGTACCTGAATCCCCACTGCAGCGTTTAGCCCTAAACACCTCTTTTCCCAGGAATGCTCTTTGTTCAGTTACAGAGCATTCTGCTTTTCTGTCCCTTCTGATCCTGGTGATTATGTGCCACATATGACGTTTAAGAAGGATTATACTCTCTTTTTCAGGTATCCAGTGAACATTCCAGATTCAGCATTTACGTTGCTGGAAAAAAAATCACTAACTAGAAAACCAGCCAAAACTAATAGTTCTGCAAATGCCTCAGTGTTCAGGAAGCAAATTTACCTAATTTTTAGATCCCAATTTTTCTAAGTGATCCAATAATAAGAAATTAATAAACAGCTAATTCATTCCTAGCAGAGACTAAATGTGGATCTAAACAAGGAGACCTGAAATGAAATGTTGTCATGGTGATATACAGCAGACTAAGCAAGCAGTGCAAAGCTCCTCTTCCTAGGAGACCTGAGAGAGTAGCTCAAAATTTTATCTGTCAGGGTTAATTTATCATTTCACTGAAACAGTTGTCAACATGCAAAGTATGTGGGCCTGTAAGAGGTACCTTTTGTTTTTTTGAGGACACAGCAGATTTTGTTTCCAAATCACAATTTCAGATTCAGCCTCACTTAGAGGAAAAAAAATATTTGAGGGACATTTTGCTATTTTTAGCTTTTTACTGTTTATTGAGATTACTTTCTCTTAAGCATGTCATCATGAGGCCACATACTGTGGTGTGTTTGACATACTGATTTCTCCAAGAAAGGAAGCAAGGAAAGTAGACCCTGGCAAAATTTATGCGTGCACGCTGTTCAATTAGAAAGCTGGTGGTCACAGAACAGAAGACTTATGTGTTGTCAGTCTTGCAGCTACTGCTTACATGGAAGAGAATATAAAGACTCATCATCAGCACGTGACTTAATACATATCAGTTAATTAAGTATTGGTTTTAAAATAGTTTAAGCCTTAAAATTCTTCATTTTCAGTGTTCTATGCACTGTTTTAGTTATTAAAGACAAGCCATTGGATTTCAGTGTTTGCTGCATTAGCTTTTGCTCTGAGTTCAAACGTGTCTGTATTAGGAGTATACGATTATTAGGTGGTAAATTGTTGAGATTCAATTACTTAATAAATTTATTTCTCTTCTCAGTAAGTTTAAGAAGATATGGTAAATGCCAGGCTAAGCAGAAAATCTGGTTATTTACATCTGCATCTCTTAAGAAACAATGACAAGAGTTCAGAAAAATGGCTAAAAATTAGTTTTATTCAATTAAGTGGAGGTACATAAAAATACATTTAAATAAATGAGTCACACTATCTTGATTTATGGCTTCCTTTTAAACTTAGACAGGCCTTGCATGCTGCAAGACTAAAACTAGGGAAGACGTCACTGCTTTGATATGAATTGAGATGCCACAAGTAGCTCAGCACCACAGTGAGAACCTGGTTTGTTCACCTTTACAAACAGTCTAAAAAAACCACAGTAATGACAGTGAAGTACAGACATTGTTCCTGATTATTCTTTGCTCTCTTAAACCAGCAGGATGCTGCATGAGGATGGGTAGCATCAAGCCCAGGCATGTAGAGCACTCTCTGGGAGGTAAAGTGAACAAAGTGGATCTGGGAACCTTGCATTGCAAGAGATTCTCCACCTCTCTGTAATTATCTCCATGGGAGATGGCTGTGGCCATTAAGCAGACTGGAATCACGGGATGTGAGTGGTGAGTAGAAACAGGGAGTTCCTTAGAAGTTTCTGCCATGACACTTCACTTCAGAAATGTTGGTGTTAAACAAAGGTGTTAGAAGGAAAACGTCTGCAGTCGGACTATGCAGGAAGTCCCCTGTCATGTGGTTTAAGTGGCATTTCTAAGAGAAGTGGAGTGTATTTTTGTTCACTTTTATAATATTTTAGTGTATTTCGTACAGAAAATTATTACAGTGGTTTGTTATATTTTTTTCTCTATTGAGCATTTGTTAGTTTTAAAGTTCATTAATTATGAAATGCATCTTTTATATAAATATATTTTAAAGTTGTTCCTTTTTTTTCCCAGTGACAGACATAGTAAACAACAACCTTTCTCTTTTATTTTGAAAGTTGTACAAATGCCTGGGGAAAAGTAATCATTGCTTATTAATATTTCAGGAAGCCAAAATTCATGCTTGAATCAGAAGGATGCTCTACAAACTGACTGCCCCTATAATATACCATTTCATGGAGAAAATCTGCATATTTACCCCTTTTATGTAGAAGAATACTGGCATGTCGCCGTCCATTTCCATTCTCGACGTAGCATGAGTAATTCCCCAGGTCTGCCTCTTCCACAGAGTTAAGAATCAAGGAGATGGAAACCTCCTGTTCCCCGAGATGTTCCTTGAGAACCCTGAGAAAAAAGCAACAACTGCTGCTGTTCTTGAGTCATAGCAGAGCATTAGATAACCATGACGTCATAATACTACTTACAATTCACAACTCTCTGGCTTCAAATTTGGCTATGGCTTGATGAAATCCTAATTAAATTATATCAGGCCCTTTTCTTCCTTACTTCTAATGAGGAGGTTCGGCTTTGTAAATGTTAATGAGAGATTCAGTTAATTATCTTCTTTAAGCAGAATGATGTGCACACTGATAATACATTATTGCATCCCCTGATGGAGACCCTGATCAGTAGTATGTGAGGTCTTGAGATGTTAGAAGAGGGAAAATGAACTATTTTGGGGTTTAGGGTGACACTAAGAGTCTGGGCAAAGCATATTAGTTGTGCACTTTCTGAGGCTCTTCAACACGTCATTCAGAAACAGCGTGTTCATGACAGGGTCTGAAAAAATATTTTTTGTGTATTATAAAAATTGAATGAGTATTATAAATCAGTAGAAAAAACTGACATATCAGATGCCACTCCTTCATACAAATGTTAAATAAAAGACCTCCTCTATAAGATTCCACCTGTCTGCATTTTTTTTATTTACCTCTTAACAAGCTCATCTAAAACCCAAGTTTTAGAAACCCAACAATGCAAATCACAATCACTCTAGGCTGCTCCCTCACATCGCACCTGACAAAAGAAGTGGAAGCCAGCCTTCTGTTCCTCCCTCCACAAAACAATAAAATTGTAACAGGGTTCTTGTCGCTTTTTTATCAGCCTTCAGAATGCCGAGTCTCTGACTGAAGGGCTTAAGAAGAGCTTCAGATGTGAAATACAGCTGATCTGATTGTCATGTGCTGTTTAGTGTACAGTTTTGAGCTTTATAGAATAAACTTGAAGTACACTAGAGTAAATTATACTTCCACTTTGACTACTTCTGAGACATGGAGATGACCTTGAATGTCTATGTGGACTCCTTGATTTTGGTAAAGGAACTGTCTCTGTTACTTTGGTTACACTGAAGAACTCCTATGTTAAGCTGAAAATGAGTGTAACTTCATGTCTTTTGATGAGATAATAAACTCCTATGGAAAAGGTGAAGTGTAAATAAACTTATTTTGGTTTATTGTAGGTAATCACAGTAGATAAAACATCTGTGATTATTTAGCTGCCTTTGTAACACACATTGAGATTTGCCTTCATTTTTGGTTTTTTCTATAATATAAAGACACAACAATACACTTACATACAGAATTATAAATGAAAAAGGAATCTCTTCAGATAAAAGTAGATATTTCATATTGGGTAGGAGTTGGTATGCTATGCTAAGCATGCAATTCTCAATACAAAATCACTTTTTTCTAAATTTCCAAATGAGGCAGCACTTTAGGAGCAGTAAAAGTACATGACACAAATTGCCAGATCCTCTGTAAAACAAGTATTTCTGCAGATGTAAGCACACCACATAACAGGATGCTTGGCTTTCACAGATCAGATAACATCCCAGGAAACTAATTTTTTTCCTTGAAGAGAAGAAATCAAAACATTCCAAAAGAGAAACCAGATTTCAGTGGTTATTTAAGGCTCTATGTTTTAAAAGACTTCTTTTGAGCTGCTTTCCTTGGTGTATTTATTTTTATTTATTTCATCTTAGTAACTATCTTAATGGTTCTTATTGTAGTTTGCCACAGTTTGAAAAATTTACTATGCAAATTCCAGTCAGTTACATAACAGTTCTTATCAGTCAGGTTTCTGCTTTTGCAGCTCCCTAGCATCAGATCTGGCTGAGGCTTGCATTTTTCTGTACTTGACTGGTGGAATTGAAAAGGTAAAGAACAGATGTTGCAAAAACAGGGATCAGAAACAAAATGTTCCTGAGTTAATCTGTGATAACAAGTAATTACATTAACTATCAAAAAAGATAGTGATTGAAAAACAATATGTTTTTTCTTTTACCTGATGTCACTTTCCCAGACTCGACTATCATCCAAATCTTCAATAAACTTCTCCCCTTTCATCCAGTAGATTAAAGGACTGACATCTCCACTATATCCAAAGAAAGCTCGGCATGTTAGATTAGCAGAACTGCCTGTTACAAAGAATGTGAGGAAACATGTTATTTCAAAATTTGTAAAAAAATTCACTTTTGAATCAATTGTTTTTGATGATTTTAAAAAATTTATATCTGTAGAGACCCTCAGTTTCCAGCAGCTGTTGAAAATGTCCAAAAGTATCTACTTATCTTGCAACTATTATTCAATATATTTTCTGAAAATTAATACAATAAAAATGAAATATTACATAAGAACAGAATTAAATTTTGTGTCCTTTCATCAAGTTTACTATGTTTGGTAAGGAAATGAAAGGCTGTGTTTTTTTCAAGAAGAGTGAACTGACTCAAAGACTTCCATGTTTTCTCTGCAAACAGATAAAAGTTAGGTAAAATAGACATGCAATCACATCTGTGCTAATTCAGTTTTGCAATGGTTTCTGCAAACAGGCCGGTAGCTTCCTGTAGGGTACTATTTCCAAGGGACAGCCAGTAGAAAGATGGTTGCTCATTGCTAAGTTATCTTTGTAGGAAATTATTAAACACTGAAACTGAAAAGCAAAGACATGTGAACTCATTCTGTACGTTGTGGGACAGGTCTCACTATATGAATGGGATTGAGCATTAGGTACATGGAGCAGGGAGCAGAAAATCTATATATGTGCAACGCTACTTAATCATTATAATGAAAATTAAAAAATGTTATATGTCTTCACTTTGGTTTAGTTTCATTGTGTAGTCTACCATTGTGTTAGTACCACTTGGCTTTGGGATTTCAGCTAGAGTATATACTGGTATTGAGAAACAGTACTTCACATATGTTTTGTGTGCTGGTAAGACCAGATAAAACTAGCTGTACTGTTGACAGCCATATAGTTAAATATCTCCCATTCACTGCTGTGAAGATATTTGTCTCAACATGCACCAGCCCTTCTAAACTGCTATGTGCATTTCTTTAGTGGATAATTACTCAGTGATTTAAAGAAGTTTTGTGATTTAAGGAATGCTTCCCCCCTGAGAAGAGTATTTTCATGGAGTTTAGATTACTGCTGAGACCAAACTCATATTTTATTTACACATTCAATTTTTGATCTTAGGATTTTAAAGATGACTGACCACAGCTCATGGAAAAACAGGGAAAAAAGATGCATTGTTAACACTACTTCATTCTGTACTGAGATGCCATGAGAAGTCCATCTGGATTCAATGAATTTGCTTAAAAACACACTGCCTTGAGTCCGTCTCAAACATATGGCATTAATATTTGAACATCTTATTTACTTTTTAGTATGGCAACAAATGCAGGATACTCTATAACAAGAAGATTAAATATTAAACTAATGTCTTTTTAAACTGAAATCATTCATGGTTTTCTGTAAAAGCATCTGACTCCTCTACCTGGCTTGAATTCTCACATCCACACCATAAAAGGTGCAGAATCAAATGTTTGTAATCAAAATATGCAACATCAAGACAAGTACCATCTATTCTGCTTTCACAAGCTGTTTAGGAACTGAGTTGCTTTTAGTCATTACAGGAGCTTTTGGTTGGTGCCACACTTTTTGCTGGTGATGCCTGCTAAGGAGACAGGAGTATTCCAGAACATGAAACTAGGATGGAGAGGAGGGTCCCATTCATAATCAAGAGGTATGAAATCAAATCTCTGACTAATGAGACATTTTGATCATCATCTCATCTCATCTCGAGTCAAGTTACTAAATGTAAGCTGAAGTTCTTCAGCAAGAGGGCAAAACCTCTGTTTCTAAAAATAGCTACAACTCCAGTTTTCATGCCCTGGGAGCAATGGTCAGGACACCTCCCTGGAAACTCACCTCCTCAATCTCTACACAGCTCAAGAAGTGCCATTTGGAAGCACCGGAGAGAAAGGTTTTTGCAATCTTGAAGCCATTTTCAGGGAATGAGATGAGCATTGGGACACCAATTAATGTGGGTCAAGTACATAAAAACCTGTAAAGGAACAGGATAAACTCTCTGCTTTTCCCAGGACACTTTAACAGACTCAAACCCAGTTTCTTACAGCAGTTGCATAGCAGATGTAAACTTTTGTTGTTGTTGTTTTGCATTGTAATTATGATACATGAACATATGAAAATGAAAATACAAAACCTTAAAGGATTATGAATATCTTGTCCACAGTCATCCAGTCTAGCACATGTTTAAGGCCAGCCAGGTGTCCCATGCAAGTGAGCTGCCAGGGCTCCTCATTCAGAGACAGAGCTGCCAGAGCTCTTTGTTCAGAAACTGAGCTGCTGGAGCTCCTCATTCAGACATGGACGAGGCAACCAGAGCATCAGTGAACTCTGATCACTCCCAAAATCGGTGAAGGTACCTACACATCTAAAACAAAAGCCAGGTCCTGTGATAATTGGCATTATCTACCAGTCTTAGATGGAAGACTGCTACCTAATGCATCACTGCCACTTCCTGGGCTTTTTCTAGCACTTTCCCACCAAGTCAAGGCCCAGTTGAAACCTTTTATCCTTTAAGAGCAGACAAGATCACAGCTGGAGGGTCAGTAGCTTCTGACTGACTTATCCATGATTCACAGATATTAGGCACCACAGGTGTTGAACCACCAAAGCTCTCCAGACTCCTGCAGATAACAGGCACCCACTGAGAACTGATTTTTGCACTGTGCAGGCCTTTAGACATTTTACAGGTGAATATTAACAAGCATAGATTTGTTTTTTAAAAATAAACGTATTTTGTTAAGGGCAAACAATGTTAGAAAATAAGAGTTTATTAAATAAGATTAAGGCTTTTTCCCCTCATTAAATTCTTTAAGAAACTTCCCTCTTAAATACAATATGTAAACATATTTTTAAACACAGGATCCAAAGTTTAAATTAGGAAGAATGTAATGCCTCTTAGTAGTACTGTGTCAATTACAGTCACTGAGCAAAGGCCATTAGTGTGCCAGGTGTTCAGCTATAAATTACCTATGCAGTCTACCTGGATGAATCTTCACAATAAGCCAGTGGGAACTTCATTAGCAGGTCATCAAGAAAGATTCAGTGACCAGCTAATGACCAACCGTGACCATTAATGAGGAGTTCTGCTACTCCAGAGCTTACAGCTCTTTGCAGAAATCAGTGGTGCTCACTTGGTGGAGCAGAGATGCTCACAGCTGCAGACACATGTAAGTAGTGGGCAAAAGCCCCCAAATTGAAAGGCAATATTATTAGTGGACAGAGTATTTTAGGAGCACACCTTGATCTCTGCTCCAGAGCTGCCCTGATGTGACTGAATGTATGATGTATCATGCCTGCGATTTTCCCTAGAAGTACACCTTTGAAGTGAGTGGTCAGAGGATGCTGAGTTTGGCACAGAAAGGCTGCTCTGCCTGAGCAGTCTGTTTTTAAGAAGTCTGCATATGTTGAGAAAACATGCAAAATTTAAGTAAATAAATTAAAAAACCTGTTTTGCTTCATGTGTAAGCTAATGTACAAAACAACCTGTCAGCCAATTAATAAAAATCACTCACATCTATCCCTAAATCTCTCCATGTGTTTTCTGTGCTGAGAAAAACTATAGAAGTGGTTTGAAAACAGTAAAATTTTGATGAATGGATATGTAATCCTTTCTAGGCCATTAATCTAAATTTTCCTGTACATCACAGAATCGTGGAATCAAAGAATCATTTTGGTTTAAAAAGGCCATTGAGATCATCAAGTCCAACCAAAATGATTCTTTGATTCCACGATTCTGTGATGTACAGGAAAATTTAGATTAATGGCTTAGAAAGGATTACATATCCATTCATCAAAATTTTACTGTTTTCAAATGTAAATGCTGGATTATTACAGTTTTATAGTCTATCTTTGAAGAAATTTAAATATACATCTTAAATTAACTACTAGGAATATCCATCTCTCTCTGTCTCCTGTGCTGTTAGATGTTGTAAATTCTTGAGAATGTTCGTTTCAAGTTAGGTCCTGGGTAAATTGCTTTTTTTTCTGACCATGTAGAAGTCCAAGGCCATGAGATTAGAATTATTAAATGAAACTGTTAGTGCTGGTGGTTTTATTAACAGCCCCTCCAAAAAAATCCCAAAACACTATCAAGAGAAGATAAAGAGAAAAATTAAACTTTTGACTTCTCCGTGTAATTTTATTTTTTTATTGCAAAATAATGCAATAAAGACATGTAAGAGATCATCTAAAAATAAACTTCAGCTGCATATTTCTCCTTTATCCTTATTTCTGAAGATGAATATGCTCTAACAGCATTGAGCTGATTTGGTTAAAAACCATAATATATAGTACTACATGTCCCTGATTCTTGCTGTGTTAAAGTTGCATAGTCAACTCTAGCCAACTGTGTTCAAGCTAAATTAATCAAAAGATCTTTGCCATCTAAACTGAGAACAATTTTTATTACACAGTATGCTTTCAAGTAGAGAAGAATGCAAGGAGGGACCACAACAAAGTGTGCTTCCTTGAAACCAGCAAATCCCTTCAGCAGAGTAACACACTGGCTTTGTGTCCCTTGTCTCTAACCTGTAACATTTGGGGCACTTTGCAAACTACTGCTATGGGAGCTTATGTCCAGAAGAGGGCAATGTCTAACTTCTAAACATTTGGAAAAAAAAACAAAACAAAACAAAAAACAAAGTAAATTCCTAGTGTATTAGCTCTAATGAAAAACATCAACCTGCTAAGAACCTGCTAGTTTTAATTAAAAAATAGTGAATGTTTTGTTGCTAGTGAAATGTCATCTTGTATGGGCAGTTTAAATTACATTTGCACCATTAGTCATACAAGTTAGCATACACCGTGATGTTACCCGTTCTAGCTTTTGATTTGACAGATTCATCAGTGACAGACAATCATTTTTGTTGAAAGCAATGATGATTATCAGACATCTTCTACATACTTTTTAGAGGAATCTTGAAAGATGTATTACAGAAAAGAAGTGTTTGAAAGTCATGATCAACATTCTAGCAGTATGGAGGGCCTAGAGAGTGGAAAAGTTAAGTGTACTGAAATATGGGACTTTTACTGTCCCATTTATGAAACATGCAGCACAGTCAATACTTACACACTTGTAAGTATGACATTTATTTGTAATGTTAAAACTTCAAAATGAAATTATAAGAGGCCAAGACAGAAGCGAACAAAATCTCTCACACATGAACTAAACACCATTCTTTCAGTTTGCATTAGAGAAAAGGTACTGACAAAATATTGGTCTTCCAAGTGGAGCGATGTAATAGCTGATAAATTCCTAGATGTGATGGATAGGATTCCTCACAAAGCCAAAGACCCACTTGTTCTGTCAATGTCATCTGCTGAGCCCCGCAGGCAGGGGGGTAGAAACTGCTCATGTTTTCAGCAAAGTCTCATATTCTAAGACAGTTCTTGAAAGCCTTCTTGTAAACAGGATTAAGGAAAAAAAAAAGAAAAAGACAATGAAAAATAAGGTACCATATATTTTTCAGTCATGAGCCTTGATCCTATGATCATATTCTAGGGATCTGTAAATCTTCCCTTGCAGTTGGATAAATTGTAGAGATTCCTCTGGAATCCTTGTTTGCCTGTAGAAAACATCCCCTATTGCTACACTGCCCTACAGTTTAGACACATATTTTTGCATCTTGATATCTTGTAACCTTTTACCAGATCACAACTCTCTTGCTGTATGTTTCATATAGCAGGTTAGGCCAAATTAAACAAGGGAGCCAAAGCTATTTTCTTAAATACAGCTACAAGCTGGGAACTGCTAAATTCTAGTCTCGTCACTGAGTGGTATGTTGTGAAGAATTTGGTGGACTTCTTCATAGATTGTGAAGGAAAAGTAACTGAAATTCTGCTTTGAATGGGCTCTTTAGCAGAAGGACTGTCAGAGACAGGGTCAATGAAGACAGCAACTACCACAGAAAACTGCAGAAACAGAAGTGGTGCATGGGACTTTGGACTTGAAATGCCCAGAACATCTCTCAGGTACGTATATTGTTAAACGAACCTTCATTTCACAAGAGGTAATAAAACCCCTGAACCAATAATCTTGATTTTCCTAACAGCAGGCCTCTCCTTTTGACAGATGGTAATGTCAGGCTGATAAATTTGTTGTTTGGCAAGTATTTTTCATTCCTTCCTTTTCAGAAGTAGAGGCTGAAGTTGGTGACAACAACTATCACAGACATAAAGCAACAGTTGTTAAAGAAGAGGAAAGTAATTGTAATTGTTTTACAAGCTTAACTTAGCTTTTACTGCAGAAGCTCATATTTTCTCTTGGATTTTTTTAAGACAAATGCATTTCTCAAACACTTATGTCCTGTGCCCTCCCTGACAGATCAAAGAATAGTTTCTGTTTTAAAAGCTTAGCTAATTTTAGATAGAAGGAACAAGAAAATATCCTAGGTAACACAATATCTCCAATTGGAAAAAAAAATGTCCAAATGTCAAACTTTGCATGTTTTTTAGTTCTTACAGATTTATGAGTTGGGAGCTTTAAATTGTCTTCACCATGCCTAGCTGACTATTTTGTGTTTTGTTTCTGGATCTCTTTTCAACCATACTGCCTTTGCTTATGATGCTGTGTCTTGAAGTTTTATGACACTACGTGGTAAGAAAATCAGCTTAGCTAGCAGCCTGAAGTTCATTTTGCATGAAGGAGTCGCATAAGGACTCCCATAAGGAGTCCCATATGGGAGCCCATACTTCTTCTGGTCTCTTTTTGTGCTTCAAAAGCAAGACAGGTAGGTCACACATGCAAGGATGCCACTGCCCCTCAGCAGTCTCCACCCACCAGAATGGTTTCTTGTGGCTTTAACTTTGTGACGTCCTGCTCTGGGTCACATTTTGGGAAACTCCTAGAAAAGCAGGATGGTTTTCCTGTTTTTCTTTTCACATTTCAGGGAGGTTAAATGAAGCAAAAAAATTGAAAATAATTCAATATGTGTCTCTTTGGCAAAGAATGTTTATTGATAAGAAATACATTAAGAACTGTAACAGAGTTCTGTAGATAACTCTGAGACCCAACAAACTACAAAGCTAGAATAATTTCTCTACTAGTTGAGGAAGACAGTTTCAAGCCATTATGTCTCTCATAACATTTTTCTCCTTCCCAGGGGCAAAGCAGCAGCAGACTTAATGTGGGACTTGGGTGGCTCCCGTGAATTGGAAGGCAGCTGTTGCTATGAAACACAGTATCGTCCCCTGGTAAACTTTACTCTTCAGCACACGCTGGAAATAATAGCAGTGTAAGATTTTCATGTAAGCAGTTCTGTCAGGTCATACCATATGTTGGAAAATGTCATTTGGAAAAGGCCCAGGCTAGTTTGGCAAACGTGGATGGGGAAAACTACTATTTCCATGAAGCACGTACTACCATGTACATTTCTGTCACATGTATGAGCTAGTTCCCTGCTTTCAAAAAAAAATCCTGAAATAAAATCCACAAAGACAAAACCTTCTCATTCACAAAGATGCAAGTGGAGAAATTTGTTTGCTTGTCCGTGACAAATATACTATTCTCCTGGGCCATACACATGCTGGAATCTACTGCTATTGACCATCTTCCTTTCCACGTGAAAAGTAGACAGGCTTTTTCAGTATATACCTCTATGCAATTTCATATTGATAGACAGCACTTAATGAGGGCAGCTGCACAAATGCCACCGACGGAATAAAATGAATCCAGCTAGCACTGCATATGTGGTACCTGAGTTTTAAGGAAAAAAACACACATAGAAAAGGGGGTAAGTATGAATTCTTGGTGTTATACCCTGCTTTCTGACCTGCAGCTATATGAGTGGACACATGAGAGCTTCTGCCCTCAGCAGAGCATGACCATTGCTCCTAGCCCCTGAAACCTGCCTTCTCTCACTCTCACTTTTAGCATGGATGAAGAGTGATCTGCAGCCCCCTCCACAAATGGCAACTTTTCTTTCCCACATGGGCAAGAGCAGGAGAGTTGTCCTTGTACTCCTAAATTACACCTGCTCAAAGGCTGGTTATCATACTGTAACAGGAAAATGGCCTGGCCAGGCTGCAGGCCAGGAAGAAGCAGACCCTGATGTGTCTGTCTGTGTTTGAAGTAGGTGCAGGTCTGGGCATCATAAAATGTGATTCTTCTAAAACAAGTTCCTTATCAAGAACAATTAATCATCAAATTATTTTGGTTCCATGCTCCTGTTTGTCAAGAGGAGATGCTCTTGAGTACTGGCAAATCTGGACAACATCAAGGCTTAAATGATTTATCTTCTTGCAGCAACCACACAGGCCTTGTTTCTCTAGTCCGCTTTCATCCTCCTTTAGTTATAATGTCTGTAGTTGTATTGTACTGGATCCTGTCAGCTAAACTCCGGAAAGATTTAGGGCTCCTATATCTGAAGCCAAATATCTGAGGTCAGCAAGTATCAATCCTCATTTCTAGCATAACTGTGAATTTCCTGATCAATTTACACAACCTCCCACTCTCCTGCTCCATGCCCACCAATAGTGTAATTTTTTTTATTTTTCTATGTGCTCTGAGAGGCATGGGAGTTGTGACAATTCTTAAAAGCAGAAGAAAATGAAGGAAAATTTCTCCTTGTTCCATTCAAACCCCAGGAACACAGAACATTGTCTACAATCTTGTTTGTGTTTTTAAAGAGTTTTTGCAGGTCTCAAAGCAAGGCCTAAAAGCAGAGTTTGAGTGACAATAGAAATGTAAGGTACAACAGCTGCTGGTTACAGGAACAGAGACAAATATTCATTATGCAATGTTTATGATACAAACTGTTCAAGGAGGGAGGCAGCAGACCAGTGCCTCTGACAGCACAGCTCTCTGCAGATGTGCAGGGTGCCACACTGAGTAGCAGCCCCACTGCTCACCCAGTCCTCTGCCCCTCCAGAGTTGAGGCTGCCAGTCACCCCAAGCTGCATAATAGCTATTTAATGTGGACACCTGTTCATGAGGGACCAGGGTAGGTTTGCAAAACTTCTTTCACTTGTAACTTGGAGCTAGAGCTTTAATACAGGCCTGGGAAAGAAGAAGAGGCTGTGTTAACTCTTGTACTACCTGTCCCATTGTCAAGTCTAAAGAATACCTTTGCAGCTATAGGCTTTTATTTTTATTAATGCAATTATTTGTAAGTGCTGTTACAAAATACTGGTCAATAAAATAATGATGGATTTTTATAAAGTGCTTGGTACAGTGTTTAATTTCAGTCCTTTGGCATCTAAATGGCATCCCTTTAGAAATGTGTTATAATTGCAGTCATATGAAAATGAATATTACTTACAAAACAGTGTGTAATGCATGGTCTTAGGCATGAAGTATAGCATGATTACATACCCAGCCAGTTTCCTAAAGTGTAGTTGTCTCAGTTTGGCACAGTAGTGTACACTCTCAGCAGAGTTTTAAACCGTACTTAAGTGAAGTCATATAGATTATCTGAAGTGAGATCAGTGGAAAAATCCCTCTACTTTAAAAATGCTGTTTCTTTCACAAGCATTTTTTTTGAGTGTTACTGTGGGATCCTAAATCTTCAAACAAAAGAAGTGGGAAAGAACAGCCACCCAGACTGATTCAAAGACCCACTATTCCAGCATCCTGTAACTGACAGTATTCAACAGCAGGAGGGCAAAATTCTAGATACAGGAGTCATAGTACCTAAAAACAGCCCTAATTTTATGACAAAAATGTTGACAGACTTTAAACTACAGCAAGACCACATGGCTGTCCTTTGTAGGCAATTAACCTGTCTGTTCTAACAGGATGCACATATAAAACAGTACCAGTAATCAGCTTCATTAATACTAGGAGACAAGCAAAAATAGCCTTTTGATAGAAGTTCAGCAATGTGCCTTCTAACAAAAGCACGTGTATTTATTTGAGAAGTTAAAAGATGGAAATTTATTATTATGATGAAAAGCATTTAGGTGAGCTTGCTTTTATTTTCTCCAGATTTCAGGATAATCAGAGATAGTTATGACTACAGTCTGGCAAGAGTTGTTTGGGTTTTTTTAATGCATTGGATTTTGGATAACAAGTATATTAAACTTCATTTTATATAAATTATTCTCCTAAAACACTTTGTAGAGTGAGATGATAAAGTTTGTGTTAAGCAAAGAGAGAAATTAAGAGACATTTAAAAAAAGGGGGGAAATAATAAAAGGCAGAGGGAAAAAGGCAAAGTTGTTTCTGCTCTAGGTGGAAGATGAAGTGAGGATTTCTTTAAGGACTGTGATGGCAGGCAGAGTTTGCTTGGTGTCCAAGGTAGGTAATAGAGTGACATGGGGTGGCTGGTCCTGTAGCTTTTCTATTTCCTCTGTATCAGTTTCTAAAAGGAATACCTGTCCTGATGAGTGTGAGAGAAAAGCTAACTCAATGGGAACAGTAGTAATTTTTAAGTGTCCTGCTGAATTGCATCTCCTGATATTACAATAAGGGATTCTTGTAGAAGTTGTTTCCGTTTTTAATGTTTAGTCAGTATTGTGTAGAAGGAGTAGCTGGGAAGCAGAAAAAGATTGTCGCTGTTGAGATTAGGACATGACCTCTTCAAACGTTTTTATGGGAAGATGGGTGATGGTAATGAGAAGATATCCTCTTAGAGATGACCTGCTGCCACCTACCCAGTGACACTGCAGTAGTCAAAAAGCAGATTTCAGTAAAAGACTGAGCTGAAAGAGCCAATCAAAACCTATAGCAGCAAAGGAGATATTGTTTTTCTTCCCCAAAACCCAAGCCCACAACACTCCTGTTGCCTCACGTTCTCACAGTCACCTTTTCTCATCCCATGCCCTCTTCTCCATCCTGAGAGATCTGCAATTGCTAACACCTCCCTGCCTGGAGACAACTTCAGAGCTAGATATCCAGCACACAGGTTAGGTGAGAGGCAGCCTGAACCCTGTTAAAATGGAGATGAATCTTACACCTTTATCTTCACACATAAAGTTATGAAGACTGGAATATACCAGGACCCTAACATAAGAGATCATAAAATATTACAAAATTACTTTGTCTGAGAAGTGATCAGGAAGAAAAAACCCCAAAATACAAAGCAAAAGAGTCTAATAGAGGTATTGGAGAACTGGCTGACAGCAGCTACTTCCCTTCATCCATAAGAAAGATTCTTCTGCTGTAGTTTTAAGAATGGCATTATGAATAAGAACTAGCTAAGAGAAGCAATCTGTCATCCTGAATAAAATGAATCATTCCTAAAATGATTAGCAGATATTACATATTAGAACTAAACTGAAATGTGTTTGAAAAGAGCATTTGTCAAAAAGGCAGAAGAAAAAGGTTGACATGATATTTTCTCTAAAAAGGAAGACTTTGAAAGAAAAAAAAATCTGTTCTTTATGTTTATTTTAGAGATATTCCTATTAAAATCTATTAGTAATTAAAATGTCACTTTAATGAATAAAAACTTCTCTTGGTGACATGGGAGATATTGCAGATGAGCTGTTTGTGTAAAGAGCTGCAAAACCCAGATTTTCATTAAGAAAGACAAAAAAACCCAGAAGTCCCAGCTCACCCATTCACTAAGTGGGAACATGAAAAGCTCCAATAGACTATTTAAGACTACCAAGGTAAATTGTTGCTTATTTGTTAGACAGGATCAAAAAGATGTCTTTCGTAGAATTTCTACAGTTTTAGTTTGATTTATGAATTGACCATAATGAACTGACCATAAACTGGATACACTGGTTTCAATAGAATTAATTTTCCACAGTTTAGACAGTGGGATGGAAAAGCAGAGGTTTCCAGGTGACAGGATTTTTGAGAAATAGACTTGCCATTCTGTTTTCTTAGATTTTTTCTGTCTGTTAGTTTATTTAATTTTAATATATTAGCATCTCAGAGCTATTAACCCAAGATAGTCCCAAGAGTGACGCTGGCCTGTTAAGCCAGATGGGATCTGGGGATGCTGGGATCTCTTCCAAGACTTGCAGGCTCTGAATTCAAGTGCTGCACAAGGAGTGTTGGAAACCCTGTTGGACCTTGGTCCCCTTATGTTCTGAGAGTTTTAAAACTTTCTGTTAAGGAAGTATCTTAGATGGGGCTGGGTATCCCAAGGCTTTACTACTAGCAAGCTTCAAATTAATGATCTTGCATCCCTTCCATGGCTTTCTGCCTGGAAACATGGACATTGGAAGTCCACCTCAAGCTTCCTGAAGCTGTAGCTTCTAGGGTGCCTCCCATGTCAACCATCTCCAGACCAGGGATGCATACCAGTCATGTTGCACAGTAAGACTGCTTCTGAGGTGACAACTGTTATTCAGACTTCCAGTCTTACTGCATCAAGTGTGAAAAACCCCATGTGATTTTCAATATCCAAGACCAAGGCAGTTTAATCTAGGGGATCTCCACTGACTTGCCATAAATCTAGGTTGTTTGATTTACTAAAATGTTGTGAAGCCCATTTGTTCTGGGTGAGACTATCTTTTACCAGAAATTTGTGACCTTGACATTTAGATGCAGTTCCACCTCTGCTACGTGTGTTCTGTATGACTTTGGGATACTTAACTGACACTTTCTGTTCTAATTTACCTGCCATCAGGGCTCACAGATATTTATCCTCCCATCCTTTGTTTTGTTTAGTTGTACTGCAAGGGCAGCAAACCTATGAGATTCCACAGTCGAGACTTCCTAATATCAGGTGAATGAATGAGTGAGCCTGGGTACATTACTTAGTAAAACAATATGCAGATACAATAGCTTAAGTCCTGAAAGCAATAAGATGTAAAAAGCTGTATTAGATCATCCATACTGCTTCTGTATCAGTGTTCACTCATTCTCAACCACATGGGTGATATAATTGTAGGATGTGTTGCATACTGTAGACCTATCATTACTGCTTCTTCTCTGAAAACCAGATTAAAATTGCAATGGATCATCCTTCTGATGGAGACCAGTAAACATCGCTGTGATAACAACTATTGCTAGTTACATTTGTGATTGTTCATTTATTCAGTCATCATTTCTTCATCTGTTTCTGAAAAAGGTTACTCATTTTGGCAGGCTACGTAAAGTGTGAAGAAAGGGGAAGATTTATTAATGCATTTAAATAAAGAGTGTCAAGTTTAATTCAGTATAATCTGTAGGACAATATTACTTTCAATTTATTAGAAGAGAATGGCTAGACGCTGGAAACGGGTCTAAACAAACTGCTAGTGAAACCTTAGCAAAAAGAACCCTTGTTATCACTCCAGTCTAGGCTACACTTCTGCACTGAGGAAACTGCTTAACACTCTGTAAACTACGAGATTACTCATATACTTCAAATTATACATTTACATAACTGTTTATAGACTGGGGTCATTGGATCATAAGCTTCATGGGGGAAGAGGGCAATTTCTCTCATGCTCACCACACACCTAAAACTTTATTCCTTTTCCAGAAATCTTCCTGATTCTAGTAGGAATATCTTTGTAGTGTTTGCTATAACATCTTAGATATCTTTTACTTCCTTTTCTTTTCACTATTGACTTGTAGCAAACACAGTGTTTTTGGGATGTAGAACGAAAGGCTCACAAAAAAAAAGGCAAAGTAGTATAGATAAAAATTAGGAAAAACATTTTGGAATGTAATTTGTTGTATTAGAGAAGGAACTGTAAGTGGAAGAAAAGTGTGTGCTGGTACCTACTTCGTTAATCTTATATTGACACTCCATATCATTAACCTACAATAAAGATAAAATCTAACTGCATGTGATAAAGAAATAAACATACATTCTTATATGTGTGTCCATGTGCTATTTAATTATTTCAGTAGTTTCTGTGTTTCCTCAGTCAGCATGTGTGTAAGTCTTTTAAAATACAAAGTGAAAACATAATTACTGTTGTATTATTATAATAGGGATTAAATTGGACCTTAACAATATAGTCAGATGGCTTTTACTGGTTAGGGATGATATTTCCTAGAAGATGCAGATGTGAAGAAATTGAATTCATCACAAAATTAGAACAAATGCTTGCCCTGTCCACCTCTAATTAAAATCATTCTCACTTCCATGTTACATAACCAGCGTGTACCCCATATACTGATTAACTTTTTCCCTTTTTCTGCAACTCAGCGGAAAAACTTGGGACTTAAAGTTACATAAACTTTGACCTGTTTCCTTTCACAAAATGATCCATTTCACCTCTACTTTTATGAATAGCATTTTGTATTTCTATACTGCCTTCATACTGACCATCTATGGAATTCTACAGTGTGGTTAAACAGTGCAACAACTTTTACAATACAAATGGCGGGCTTTATGTATTCTGCTGAGTAGAACATAATTAATACACTTCCATGATTGCTAGCATGATGAGAAGCTAATTGCTGAAGTACTGCCCAGGCTGATAGCAAAACTCCTGTCCTATCCTGGTATTTCACCCACAGTCTTCACAGCACCACAGCATTTTGCACAGTAATGTGCCATCTGTTGATGGCTGGCAAAATAACCCCAATCATTACCACTGCCCAGCTCAACAGCTGTAGTAGTGTAATGAAATATAAGACAATTTAAGGCTCCTATTTCTGTGAGATAAATGCATGAGGACAGTCCATATTAATTCTTCTATGCTGAGGTGTATCACCTTGAAGTCTTTTATTATGGGTGAACAGTAGGCAAATGGTGTCTGGGTGTTTACGCAGACTAAAAAGGAAAGGTTTCGTCAATCTTTCATCTATGGGTCACTGAACAATTTTCTGTACTCATAACAATTAGTGATGTATTTCTTATATTTCTGGCTAATGTTATTATGTAGAGCCCTGTCAAATACTGGCTGTCTTCCTCTCCCAAAAACATTTGTGACGACCACACAAAGAAAGAGTGTGGTGAACTAGGAAAAGGAATGTCATAGTAACCCCTTTGACAGCCAAGATGAAAGGTTAAATCTTATTCAGCTGGAGAAAGTGACTAATTGTGAGGAAAGAAAAAGAAAATCAAGCCATACCTTGCAAGAAAGGATTTTATTTCTGGTGTTGGGGATGAAAGCTTACTGCTAATAGGAAAGGTAGTCATGGAAACACAATGGCTGCAGCAGAGACCTTTCAGACCACTGAGTCCACACCCTTAGCACAGGATATAGTTTTCATATTTCTAACCTACTTAGTAGATATTAAACAGTTTTAATGGAGTTTAGCCAAAAGACCAGCAAAAAAGTTGCAAAATTATGTGAAGAAATTTGGACAGAAGCCAAAAAAATGCTTTTGGTTAAAATACTATATGATTAGGTTTTATTCATAATAATGCTTTAATTTTCTCTGGAATGCATTCCCCTTAATTGGTAGATTAAAATATTTTCCCTTTGGGAGAATATTGGAGGGAATATTTGCCCTTATGAAGTGAATATTTATTCTCTTCTCAGCTGCCTGATAATACAAGTTGTGGTAATGGTTCCTTTGCCAGCTTTGCCAGTAATCTCTGTGGTTTGTTTGGATTCAAGCTATATCTTCTTGGGAGCCAGATAGAATGATATTTTTAATGAAGTTTTGCTTAAGGATTATTTTTTTTTTGTTAATATTTATACTACTTTGGATTCATATTACAGAAGCAGGGTTGAAGATTAGTCCCAACTCCCTGCAGGACAATGCTGTGATTTCTGCCATGTGATTCATCAGAAAAGTCTTCACTACAAAATAAGGTTACAAAGAAGTTATCAGTGTAATTGTAGAACTAATCAAGACATACAAAAATTCTCACATAATGACATATACAAAGAGATCATTTACTACACCAAATGTGCAGCTAGTTTTTCCTGATTCTGAGGTGCAATGAGGACAACCCACTGATCTGATGAAACTCACAAACAGCCATAATTAACTGCAGATGTAGGACACAATCTTTCACAATAATCAAAACTAAATACTCTGGAGACAAATTCTTGTTTTATATCTGACCAAGGTTTTTGATTCAGCAGCATGCTAAAGATTATGCTTTACTTTAAACATCTCAGTCCCATCTGTACTACTCACACAAATGAAATCAATTAAGCAAAATTCACAGTCTATAAATGAAAGTACATAAATAAGAGCTAAATTGAACTGACATCAAACTATTTTTGTCCAAAGAGAAAGGATCATTTCCATCCACATGTCTCAGTATTGGTGTAATAAATATTGTAACAACACTTATTAAAAATAATTAAAATACATAAGTTATAAATAATATGTTATTTTCTATTACATATAACCTATATTTTTATTATATATTTATATAATATATGAAAATCATTAAAAATATATTTCACATTTTCATCCTTGCTTGTAAAAGTCCTTATTACAGATATTAAATTAATTCGTCAAAAGGTTAGAGGTAAATAACAGAAATAGGTTAAAGACATACATAGATATATGTGTTTGCTTAAATTTAAGTACCCAGCTACCCCTACTGAATTACTCAGACTCCTTAGGTGAATCAAAGTTTTATTTTGTTGGACAAGTATATCACAGTATTGAATTTTCCCAGTAGAAATTCTCTGTAATTAAAACTACACAAGGCTTTTCAATTTTGTTTGTTCTTAACTTCCTGAAGAAACCTTTCATCTGTTTCTAAAACCTTCCAAGAGTGGTCTCAGTCTCACTCATGACCATTACCATTCCCTAATTTAGAATAAATGAACTTTATATATTAAGACAAGAAAAGTTAATTCAATAGAAAATGATACTCAGCAAAAATAATTATAGGCTATTTCCAGCACTATGAGAAGAAAATACTGTTTTCAAATGAAACTGTGACATTTTTTCACAGTCTGGGCATGACATTGATTTTACATTGTTATAACAGGAAGTTTGAAATAGATTGATGTACTATGGTAGATACTACCACAATCTTTCTGGGTCAAAACACTTTCAGATTCTGTTGCTAATGAGTGCCATAAATTCATCTGAACACCACGTATGCTTAAGAAGGCACACACTCTCTGGTCCCTCCTATGTGGGCACTGCAGCTTTTGACTCTTTGCCTGTTGTTTCTGATCAACTTTGTAAAAGTGTTTCCCAGGGAAGAAAGACTACAGGCAGCAGCCCAGAGAAAAATGCAAGAAAAATATTCCTGCCATCTTTCATCAGGCTGTAGAGTATGAAATGACAGTAACTAACTACTGTGGTCAGATATTGTATAGCTCATAGAAAAAAAATAAAAAATAAATCTACTAATGTGGAAAAGATTATTATTCAAAGTAAATTCTCCATGGTCACAGCTTCAACAGGTTTCATTAAAAACCATACTACTAGAAAAAAAGACAACACATGGAATTAAAAAACATGACTTAGAGCACAATAACTCTTTTCCATATGTTTATGTAATCATGGTCAACTAAAGGGCGACTCCATAAGAATTTGAAATTACAAGAGCTATTGGTCATCACTGTCTCATTTTTTGTCATTAAATGAGGAGAACTAATATTCTGCCTTAACAGGTGTTCGACTCTAATTACTGAACATAAATTGCAAATCCTTTGCTAATCCTAGATTTCATTTGAAGTATGATTTAGGAAAAATAGTGATCTCTAGTATCCTGGGATCTGATCTCTGAACTAAAATGTTTCCAGACACACTGCTAATAAAAATGAAAAAAAAGAAGACTCTGCAGAGGGGCAGCGAGGGGTAGAGTAAAAGGAGAACTTACATTAAAGAAGTCAAAATGAAACAGCTTAACACCTTCAAAGATTTGGATGTTTAGACATTTCTAAAAATGGGAAAGTCCAAAGTGGAAGAATTGTGTGAGAATACCACTTTCTCTCTACACATACTCAGGGGAAAAAGAAAGGATAATATGTCCTTTGACTGATGGCAATTACTTGTATGTGACTGAAGGAAAGAAATTGTGATCAGATTCAACTCTTGCTCTTTCTCATGCTGTAAATGTAGAATGTGTCTAAATCTTGTTATTTTCTTCCATGGCATTTGTGAATATCTGCCCTTTTCTCACATCCCTAACCTCTGAAGATCCACAATATCTCATCTAATTTCTACTACAGTGTTGGGGTATATTTAGAGGACAATCTCATGTGGTGAACCAGCCATTTGATAGCCTTTGTTTAAACATGCAACCACATACCAAAGATCATCTTGAGCAGCAGGAAACAGGAAGAACATTGATTGTTTCCAGGTCGTGACACAGGAAGGGACACCAGGAAGTAAGGTGGCACAGCTTCCAGATGACGTGGAAGGTGCATTACCAGGAAGTAAATGGACCAACAGAAGTGTTGCTAATTGGACCAATGGGAGTGTTGCTAGTGTGCATGACTGCCCCGTGTAAGAGGGACTTCAACCAATCAGAGAGCGTGTAATAGGTGTGTGGTACAAATGTATATAAGGGATAGTTAAGTAAATAGAATGGCTTTTGCTTGATTCATATTGTGATCGTGCAAAGTCCATCTTTGATTCCCCTCACTACAGCCTTCTCTCTAGCAGTCCTGTAAAATGTCACCCATTACCATAAAAACATGACTACTAAGATCAGCTTCTTCAAATGCAGCTTTGACTGTCAAAATCCTTCATGTCTCCACCTGCAAGACCATTCAAAAATACTTTTATTCTGTCCTTATTCAATCTTCTTTTTTTATTACTATTATCTAAATAGTTTGCCACTCTTAAATTACTCTAAATAATAAAGTCCAGCACAATCTTTTACTAAGATAAACTTTTGCTGGAAAAAGAAAGTGGTTTTTTTTTTTAAAAAATGGAAATAAAATTTAAAAATGATCATATAAAAAACTATCTTGAAAATTCTGGGTGATATGATTTATCATGAGGTTTTAGTTTTTAAAAGCTTTAGTTCTTTTTATTTTTTTATTCCAATTTTAATAATTTTGGGAAAGTAAATCATTGTAGGACATGAAAACTGCCTCTTAGGCATTTGTGGCTCCTCATGTAGATACTTAATTTAAATGGGTATGTACACTGCCACTTGACAGAAAGGGCTTTTACTACTTCCTTTTCATCTTAATCCTTTCTATTAACCAAGTTAGACTGTTACACTGGTGGAACAGAAATGATTGATGTGTTATCATGGTTTAAATAGATTCATGATAAAAATATAAATATCTAGTTTTAACTCCATCTTCCTGCCTCATGTTGCTGGTCTAAGGATTTATAGTATCAAACAAGTTATATTTCTGGTTAGAAACTTTCTCAGACAGAGTTTAGCTGTGATAAAGTTTAAAAGGATTCAAGTTTTCAGTAAGAAAAAGACTCCACTAGACACTTAAAAGAAAATATAAATTAGACGCATTATTTCTTCATTGCTTGCTACTGGGCTTTAATCTTCATTACTAAATGGATGATTGGATACAATTTTCATCTATTCATTTATCTGCCAAGAAGCAGCATTTCAGGACATTTTTATTACCTTTGAAATTTGGGATGTTTACAACAGCTATTTTGTAATTAAAATAATCCTTTCTGCAAAGATGCAAACAATGAGATGTATGGTGGGCAGAGCTGGGACCATGGAGGCATGGGAGCAGAGGGAAGGACAATGCATTGCATAGAGTAGAGATGCGAACGTGGTGGGATATTTAGCACAGTGCACAGAAAGACAACCAAAACAAATCATTCACCTCCAGCTTGGATTACCTGTAACCTGTTGCCCAGCTACTGATACTGCAGGAGTAACCAGATACCTGATATCTGCTAGTTAGGGGAGGATTTGAAGTCATTAGATAACCATCTGGTTGCTTGCAGAACTCACCTACCATCAATATTTTTTTCAGAGAGGAGTTGGTAACTCAGGAATTAAGCTAACATGACCGTGTTGGAAATAACCCATGGAAAACTGCCAAAACCTGATTAGCTTTAGTGGGTGGAAATGTTATTCTTCTCAGACTGTGGTGTTGTAAGGTTGCAGGTTCATTGTGCCTTCCAGTCTCTAGTTTATGCAGGGCACTTTGAAAGTAAAAAGATGATTTTTACCCAAATCCCCAGTTCTCCAAATGCACAGTGGTATCCACTATACCATTTTCACATGCTCACTGTTCAAAGTTGAATAATATTTTAAAGGTCATCTTGTGAACTGATGATTTGACATCAGGAAAACTTCGGCATAAATCCCAGCTGGATGGTTTTTCTCTCTGTCACACCAAATATGTGATGTCTCAGTATTCAGCTTCATGCCAGCATCCATTCACTCACTCTAGCCCCTTTATATTAAAATTCTTATTTGAACTACTTAGCTGTATTGGTGCTTGGGTGATGTAGATGGTATTTTCATTTTTTCCTTGAAAGGGCAGATGTATTGGCTCACTATGGAGTTAATCTTACACAAGTTTATCATATGCAAGATAAAATTGAATTATTTAGACCAGTAGTTTTAAAATTGTACTATTTTAGTTATCCTGAAATATCTTTTTTTTTTCCTTCATAACAGAACTCACTCAAGGGATATTAATATTGTCAAATTTTGAACACCTGCTTCCAGTTTGAATAAGATGCAAATAGCTACATCCTGAGAATTGAAGAAAACTAGACTGCCTTTGTATTTTACAGCAAAAGGTTGAAAATAAATGTGCAATTTTTCACCAAAATATTGTTTCCCGTTATTGAAGAGAAGTGATGGGCCTGAGGGCCTCATGCATTACAAATCTCATGTGCTTTAAATTGCTAGTAAATCACTTGCGGTTTTGCCTTTAGTAGTTTCTGCCGAGCTCAGCGTTTATTGCTTACAGCTGAATACCACCACCTAAATCATCCATCACATTTTTATATCCTACTGTAGTGTTGCATTTCATACACCAAGGAACTGGCACATCTTCAGAATGGGAATGGATGAACACACTCTGTATGCACTGAATAGTAGAATAATGCAGTTCAACATGGTGTTTTTAATAGCACAGGGAAAATATCCTGGAGTTTCAGCTATCAGCAGCTGAAGTCATTTGTGCTCCCCCACTGGGACAGAGATCCAGTGCCTGAATCTCCAGGGCAGACCCTTCCCCACAGGTTGAAGTTCACACTTCCACAGCTTGTTGGCATCACGTTGCTTAGCCATGCATGAACATTTCTTTCCCTCAGTGGCCTCACACAAGAAAAAGATGAAACTTCACCCAGCTATGATCGGGATGCCAATGACCATGGAATACTAAGTAAAAATGCTCAAACTGGTTTGCAAGATGGGCAAAGATTTTGCTGTTTAAACTTCAGATTCCCTTAGCAGGACTCAAATATGAGTCAAAGTCTCTCAATAGCTGTAAAGTTTCTTTTGTGAGTGTTTAAATCCCTGAGGATGTAATACCTTTGAAAGCAGTGACCAAATACAGAGAAGGGTAAAATTCAGTTCTGTGCAAGAGACCGACACCTCTTTATTCACCCATGAGTACTGTCCAAATCTTGAATTTCATGGGAGTTGATAGATAGAATCTCCAGGTTTCTGGAGGCCAGTAAATAACAAAAATTCAAAAGTTTCAGTGAAACCAGTGTTTTACCAGGTTCAAATTTGATGACATCATGTAGTGTTCATAGATCTAATTTAGCTTCAACACTTACTGTTGAAAGCTGTCTTGCCTTGGGAGAGCTTTCTCATGTCTTGTCCTCTATTTCCTCAGGATCCAGCCATATTAACTCAAAACATCTAAATTATAGCCTTATTCCAAAATGGTCTGATCCAAATTCCTAAAATGGATTTTTCCCTCCTCAAATTGTATATTATCCTTGAGGTTGTACTTTATTACTATATGGGTAAGCCCACGCAAACTGTATGAGTGCAAGGTCCTGCCATGTGCAAAATCCTGACCTTGGATCAGGGCAATCCCATGTGCAAATACAGGCTGGATGAGGATTGGATTGATAACAGCCCTAAGGAGAAGGAATTAGGGGTGTTGGTTGATGAGAAGCTCAACAAGAACCAGCACTGTGGGGTTGTAGCTCAAAAAAGCCAAGGGTATCCTGGGCTGCATCAAAAGAAGCGTGACCAGCAGGTCAAGAGGGGTGATTTTCCCCCTCTACTCTGCTCTTCTGAGACTCCACCTGCAGCACTATGTCCAGTTCTGGAGTCCCCAACATAAGAAGTACATGGAGCTGTTGGAGTGAGTCCAGAGGAGGTTCACAAAGATGATTGGGACTTGAGCACCCCTTCTACTAAGACAGGCTGAGAGAGTTGGGGTTGTTCATCCTGGAGAAGAGAAGGCTCCAGGGAGACCCTAGAGCAGCCTTTCAGTACCTGAAGAGGGCCTACAGGAAGCTGGAGAGGGACTTTTTACGAGGGCATATAGTGATGGGTCAAAGGGAAATGGGTTCAAACTAAAGGAAGGTAGATTTAGATTGGATATTAGGAAGAAATTCTTTACTGTGCAGGTGGTGAGACATTGGCACAGGTTGCCCAGAGAAGCTGTGGCTGCCCCCTCCCTGGCAGTGTTCAAGGCCAGGTTGGATGGGGCTTTAAGCAACCTGCTCCAGTGGGAGGTGTCCCTGCCTATGGAAGGGGGGGGTTGGAACTAGATGATTTTTAAGGTCCCTTCCAACCCAAACCATTCTATGACTTTATGATTCTATGATTCTACTCCAACTCTGAATTTTTCAATGGACAACTCAAGCTATAGATTTTTTCTGAAAGTTTTGCCATAAACTTAATTTTAAAATCTCATCTACCACACACTTTAAGATCTGCCTTTTCATACTATGCTGAACTGCTTTTTTTTCTTTGAATTGGAAATGATACACATAAATTAGTGGACCTTTCCACATTTTTATTTTAAAATAGTATTTTAGATTATTACAAGTGCATTACCTCAGCAGCAGAATTATGTCCTGTTTGCTTTGAGTTGGTAAATAATTTCAACAGGAATTATAAAGACTTCTAATCCAAATGGATATTGCAGTCAAACTAAAGGCTTCATCCATTTACCCAACAATTGTAAATTCACTTAGACACATTCCTACAGAGAAAAAGGAGCTTATTTCCTTGTAATTTGCTTTATCTGTCCTTTATATGCTATAAAGATAGATACTCACTGGAGAGGGATAGTTCTACAGCAGATACACTATAAGTGGAATTTATATCTATCATAAGTAATAATTAATAATTGCTATTACTAATTATTCAGTTAATTAGTAATCAATCACATTCACCTACTTATTAATTATTAATTAATTGAACAGTATTAACCAACTAATAATTTATAATAAAATATTATTAAATACCTAAAGGCAATAAACTCTTCCTTCACAAAGGGACATTTTTCACATTTTTCAAAACTTCTTTCATATTTATTTTCTTCTTCATACTTTTAAAGGAGAAACCCCTGCTTCCAATGATATGTCCTCTGATCCTTTGGGTGCACAGTCTGTGTTTGGGTCAGGATCAGCCTGTGACAAAAAGCCCAATATTCTTATTTTGTCCTGGTAGTAAGACAATAGATAGTGATGCATTAAAAAAAAAAGGTTTTTTTAAAAAAGTAAAAGAAAAAAGCAAGTCAATGAGTCTGTACTTCGGTGTCTGAATATAGCTTTTGGCATAGTCCAAATAACTGAGTGCCACTTCAGGAAATTCCAAGACATCTTCAATCAAAGCCCTTCAGAATTTTTCTTCTTTTATTATCTGACATACACCTTTAGCTTTCTTAATTCTGAGTATCAAAGAAATATCTACTGTAGGTTAATAGGTTACGCCACCCAGGGATTAGAAGCCACTTTCGGTGTGCTGAGTGCTATCCAGACAGAGGCAATCTGGTGCTTAACAGACCTTGCAGATTAGTTTCTGGAGAAGTGAAGAACATCTGTTTCTTCTAAGTATATCTATAGCTTTCCATGTACATCTCAGAGTGCAGAATATTATCGGTATATACTGTCATTTTCTCTGGGCATGATAGAAAAATCTTAAATCTGTGAGAGTCATGCTGAACATTCGGGCTGTACAATGCCTACAGAAATCCAGGAGCTTTCATCAAGAAGAGTTTACTAAGGAAAAATAATATTGAGTTTTTGTTAAGGAAAAATAATATTACCTTTCGTTTCCATTTTTCAGTTCAAGCTGCTTCTACTCACTAAATTCATATAAAACAAGATAAAAACAAAAGGAAAATGAATGTAATAAAATCTGGAACTCTGTTATTTCAGAAGCCAATATGTATTATCCAAGGTTAGACCATGCTCATAAATGCATATGATTCACATTTTAATATGACTAACACAATTTATTGCTACTAAAAATCTTCATTTCAAAAAACAACATAGAAATGCAGACTGGTATATAATGATCCTTTGATTTAGGGAAAAAAAATCACAAAACCAAACACACAAAAACTAAATTTTTTCAGAACAAATTCTCATTTTTAATTGGTTTTCTACAAATAAAATGAAGGTTTAAATAATTCCGAGCTGCTATGTACCTGCTTATATGGTAGATGGTTAATTACACATAATGTGAGGCAGATCACTGGATATCCAATTAACAGTTTTCCAGTTGTAACTTGAGTTTTATCTTTTTCTTTGAGTAATGGAAGTGCTATAACCATGCTGGATTTGTTTCAAACTATGTCTATTCATCTGCTTTTTAGATCATAGTAACTATACCTTCATACAAATACAGGAAAAGATTATAGAAAGAATAAACATGCCTGGTCCACAGCTGGTGTAAATCAGTGTAGATTCTCTGTCTTCAGTGGAATGATATCAATTTATAGCAGCTGAGGATTTGGCTCTTGAAGCCAAATTATCTCGGAGCCAGATGAGCACAATGGGATGTGAAAAGAAAGCATAATGTGGCCATAAATTTGCTCAAAGGCTCTTCACATTTCAATGATAGTCTCTTTGTAGAATTCAATTATTATTGCTGTTTCTACTCATAAAATATATGCCCTCACTGAATCATTTTCTCTTGTTCTTTTATCCTATCCAAAGGCCAAATCTTACAGCTGCTACTGAAGCTAAATTCTATTGATTTCACAAGGTAGCTTCTGTATGTAGGCTGGACTATTTGTATATCTATGTTAAACAATACGAACTTAGAAAGCAGTCTGGAAAGATTTTTGGAATGCAGAATCTAACATTTGTCAGGTGTCTCAGCCCCACATAGATTCCACCCATAGTGCTGCCTTATTGCAGTAATTTTATTTTTGTAATTTATCAATTACATTTTTTGTCGATTTTATGTGCTGTTTTCCTGATGTTGTATTAAAAAAGTCTATTTGTGAGTGTGAAGTGTATACTATAAATCAATAAATAACATAAAAAAGAGTCAGAACCAAGTATCTTATTTACTCTGCGGTAATATTGCAAAAAAATGAGAGAAAATTACAGGAACAGCATTTAAAACCTTATTTGTTGTATAGGAAGTGAGAAAGTCATTAAAAAGAAGAATCTGTTAGTATGTCAGTTGCAAACATCATGGCCTGTAAAGGTTTATTAGAGTTTTCAATATATGTAATGCTCAAAACTAAGAAAAACAGAGACAAAACCCAGAAATACATCATTATTTTTTTCATGTATTTTCCTGTATAATTTTAATAGATACTTTGAGCCTTTTGACTGAGTCAACAGCCTAGGAGGAGCAATAATTGTGACCAAATTACAGTCCCTTCCCTGTCCTTCCTGAGCTGAAAGGTCAAGGCAACTGCAAAAGTCAGATTATTATCCTCCTTACATGCTGCCATTAGCTGCTTTATTTAGGTGCTAAATCAAGACTCTTCTTCCTGTCTATTAGAGAGTGATATCTGCATTCCAATAGTGTCTGACTTTCTCTGTGTTCTTCTATGTATCATCCAGAAAGTTTTGCAAAAGCATACTGTAGGAAGGAGAGGAAGCCACTGATCCGTGTACCACTCTGATATTCCATGCAGTGTACATTGTATGTTTGGCCTTTTTCCATTTGCATCTCCAGTTTTATCCTTTCACTTTGCCTGTCCAACTTTCTCTTTCAGCCAATGCAACATGTGTTTGGGCTCTCAGCTCTACTACTCTCCCCTCTACAAATTCCTCCTCAACAACTCTTGAGGATCATCCACAAATTCTAGCTGCTTGTTTTAACGGTATTACTAAGGTCCTGACATGAATGATCAAAAGCATTCTAGCATAGAGGACTAGCATGTTCCTCTAGGTACAAACTTTTTCAACAGCATCAGAAAAGACTTATCAGCAATTTTGTGTCTAACACTTACGTCCAGTCATTGTCCATCTACTTTGTCTTTAAATTTTTAGGGCAAGAGCTATGTCTTTTATATTCTACAGAATGTGCCTCTTGTTGTCACTGATTTCCAGGAATGAATAATCACAATAAGTGGAAAACAGTACTCAGAGTCCTAAGCAGTCCTTGGGTTGAAAACACATAGAACTTTAGAATATTCCAAAACAAACTACGAGAGCTGGAGAATGTGACTTCATCACTACAACACAGACCGTTTTAACTGTTGAAGAGAGAATAGATCAGAGGGTGTAACGCTTAGGAAAAATACACTCTTTAAAATAAAAATTTATAGTATGTTGGAAAATACATGCCCAAAGGAAAGCTTCAGAAAGTTAATTTTACAACAAAACCTAAAAAGTATTAAAAAATTATTGGAAACAAACCCAAATATTAAACCACAATATAATTAAAAATATTCTAAGAGCACAAATGATGGCAAAATTAATAGTGCAAATATTATCAAAGTCACAGTGAGTCTTCAGATGAACTCTGAAAGATTTTCTGTTTCATTCTATCTGAGCAACAGAACTTTCTCAGAAACATTTTAATCAATGAATATAAACCTCCCCTTAAAAAATGTCCTCTGATCTGAAGGAGTAAAGCTGTAATTTGTTTTTGTGATTTACAATTTTTCATTATGTCTGATTTCTATTTTTCACATCCAATCTTATAATTCTGCAAACAAAGAAAAAACTTGCAAATTTTGCATGTTAATTTATGCTAAACCAGTATTCAAAGTGAGCCACTGTTTTTATTTGATGTTATTGACTTTAGAAGTGGCCAGGCATCTCATAACAAATTGCAACAAGTTTTGGATGCTTTTGTCTGATCAGATAAATTTCAATGTGCTTCTTTAGTCATACATCAGAAATGGTATTTTTGTTCTCTGACAATGTCTGTTACATACATGAGTAAAGAGCTACTTTCTCAAACACAATTGATTATGTACATGTGATCTTACTCTGACCTTCATTCTTCATTGCCAGTGGCTGTTTAAGTCTGTACAAAATGATCATAATTAAACTTTTAATTGTGACATTATTTTATTCCCATATTTCTAGGTAAGTAGTCTGTAAGTAACGGAGACCCAAGCACATTCTTTCCTCTCACCCTCTGCACAGCTAAGGTGCTAGTCTCAGGATTTTTCCTCTTCAACAAACATGAAGACAATTCTTTTTAAAAAACTGTGAAGTAAGGGCTAAATTTTAGTTTTCTTTTCTTTTTATTTTCAGTCATACCTGTTAGGCTTAGAAAATCCAAATGAAAAAGCCTTTACTTTGATTTCCCATACTTTAAGTTTTAATCCTGTGCCAAATTCTAAGTGAGTTTATTCTCTTGGCATTGCCTAGATGCCTGAAAAGAAATCACAGGAGAACCTAAGTATTTTCTCTTCATCAGGCAGAAAAATTACCTCTTTTCCTCTCATCGTATCTTGAACTCTCTAAACTGTAATATTTGCTAAAAGAATGTCCTCAATCCCATTTGATTTTTTAATCTGCTATTACTAATTAACTACATTAACTAAATAGTTTGAAGAGACTAAAAGTGGAAAATAAATTATTCACCGAAAACATCAGTCAGGTAAAGATTTATCTTCTATATTTCAATGGAGATTAACAAAGACTGTAAGTAACATGATTTAAAAAAGATTCAAATGAGCATAGTAAATAATTGAGATTCTGATAATATGCACTTACTATGACACTTTTCTAAGGGTCTGGATTTTGATCACATGGCAAGTTTAAGACAGGATTTTCTCTGACTTTACTAATTTATTTCCCATTATAAACTATAAATGAGATGAAATCCAGATTGTGAGTGAAGCCATAAATTTTTATGTCCAAATTATTAATATTTGATTAAGAGTAAATATTGATACATAGTTGTGACTATTTTTTACTAGGCTAATGATGACTATATCCTAGGGTCCCAGAACTGACTATAAAAATTAAAACAATGATGTTTGAAGCAATCTGTCACAGAAATTTTGAAATAAAATACTCCTTTTTTTTAGAAAAGTCATTGGAGATTTGTCTTTTCTAATAAATCAGGTTATGAAGGTTTTCTAAAATTGTTTTTAATTTAAAAGTATATATAGGAAAATCTTCCACAAAGTCACAATCCATCATTGTTACATGAGATTTTTTTTTAAAGAATTCAAGTATGGACTGCTATACAATTACTACCATCTACCAGATATTGGAAATAAATAAATAAATTCAAAGCAAAAATTGAAAGCTTTTTAGAAACAGTTGCCACTTAATCATTTTTGTCTGCTCACTGTCATCTTGGTATCTCAACCTCTGACCTGAAGGTAATGCTTTACATCCATTCTTAAGGTTTTCTGAAGAGGCCATAATCTGAAAGGGAATACAGATTCTGAAGCCACCTTCTGAATCTTGCCCAAGAGTCTTGATTCCTCTGCAAGGCCCAGAAACAGGAGGAAATCATCTACTGCATGTCAGAGCCTTTCCTTGGCATCACTGAAATTGGGTCACCGTGATTCATGCCCAGGTCCACAAAAAGTCGCCCTGTGAAATCTGCAGAGAACCAGTGTCCCCCTTCCCTGGCTCTAACAACAAGATCAGGACCTGTGTGTCTGCAGAAGAGTTTATGTATTAAAATTCCTTGTTTCTAAGTTATTAAAATAAGTCAAGTTTGACCTTGATATTTTCATTCTTGGTTCATTTTGTGTTACTCAAGTGGTATAATGTTTCAAAATAATTATATGTCTAATGTAATTAATTTCTTCACACAGAAACCTTTTTGGTTGAGAGAGGTTTCTTTAAACAGGAAGGCTCTTGTTCCTGAGGGGTACATCATTTTGTATTGTCTGAGATGTGAAAGGAGAACACTGTAGGTCATGTGCATTCTTTAATCCATGCTGTTAAACACAAACTGAGGTACTCTGCTAGACGGCATCCGAAATTCCTACGGCTATAGTAACATGGTATTAACATATATAAAGTGATAGCTAAAGAATATTGGCAAATATTTTGCCTTTTAAACAATTTCCAACTTTCAAAAATGAAGGAGGAATGAAACACTGAATTTGCATAGTGATACTTGAGATCCTTACAAGAACATTTTAAGTAATAATTTCATGTAAACAGATATTAATTAGGCAATGGTTGACTAAACTAGAAGTTCAATGAGCTTACTAGGTTAATAATTGCTTTAGGGAATTTACTTAATTTTTTACTTTACATTCTTATACTCACAATTTTTCAATCCAGTTCATCAAAACAATGTTACTGCTCGTGCCACTGAAATAACTCATATGTTTAAGGCTAAGTATATGCTTAAGTGTTTTGCTTCATCAAGGCACTTCATGGATTGCTACAGTCACACAACCCTGTATTTTCTGTGCTTCTTTGGTGCCTTTTTTTATGTTTTTAGTCATAGACCTCTGACAGATTCTGAGATCTTCAGTTGAAAACAGAAAGCTCAGTGTCCAAGCTCCCTGTATCTGCTCATTGTCTTACTTAACTCTCCAAACCTTCTTGGGGAATGTTAATATCTCTGTAATGTGCTTGCCTGTTGTCTGGTACAACTGCACCAGGGCACTAACACAATAAACAGAAATAAACCAACAACAAATACAATATTGCAAGTCTGTTCAGACTTTTGATATGCCTAATTTTTTGAAATCTTGTAGACAATAAGGCTTGAAAATCTGCTGCTAAAGTTTTGAAATAAAAAAAAATCAGAGAAATATCCTTGTGTGTTGAATTATTTATATATATATAATTTGTTACTCTTTGTTTTGACTCTTGTTGCGTATGTCATCCTGTCTTCGCTTTTCAGACAGCTCACCAGGATGAGAACAGTTCTTTAAGTCCACACATCAGTATGATTATTTCCAGCCACTGAGGGCCACATAAACTGTCATCTTGTTGCATTGGATTCACCAAATATTTAGGACCCCTGAGTTGAAAATCTGTCTCAGAACAGCTGGATTCTATCCACAGGCTGCCTATTTAAAACAGATAATCTCTATGCTTTTTCATCTTTGTCATTGTATGACACTGATCTGTATGAAACACTAGAGACTCTTCCTTAAAAGCTATTTAATAACTGCTTTGTATACTTTAAGTATGAATGATGTTCTAGCACTATTTTTAAACTATAAAAGTGGCCTAATTAAAAGACATATGAAAATTTTATTTTCTCTGATTGATTGAATTTTTAGGAGATAATTTAAGGTAAAAGGACACACATCAGATGCTTAGGATGAGCCTTGAAATCTCCTTGGTTTCTTTCATTATGATGTAAAAACTTTTAGTTTAGGGGACCTGATCGCTGAAACCATGCTATTCTGGATGTGGGAGTCCTGGATAAACTTTTGTCTCTAGTAAGCCAAGATGTTTTTAGGCAGGTATAGACTGGTAATGCAGATTTTTCTTTGAGAAATATTTATTACTTTCCTACATAAATTATTGATGGATCCTTGAGTCATGCAAGCTGTCTGATCTTTACAGGAGGAACAACCTTTAACAACTGAAAATATGTCCTCCTGACATTCTCATTTATAATACCTCCAATGGCAAGGGTAGAAAAAGATGATGTTAATAAAGTAGAAAGTGCTGGTGTTCAGTGAATAATTCCTGAGAGCCTCTAACTTTTATCATATTTTTTTGTGCTGCTGCTAGTTCAGATAATCTAGTAAGACATTCTGCTTCTTATTCCCAATGACATTTAGTGCTTAATCAGGGCACTGTGAACACTGTCACATGGGGTCCTATATTCTGAAGGATTCTGCATGCTGGCAACGCTTGACTGAAAATAGCGAAAATGCTACATTAGAGATGGAGTGGTGGGCTTGTGAAGGATGATACTGTACTCCTCTTGCTTAAGCAGCAAACTTCTAATAGGGTTTTCCTGGACAGATGGGGAGTTGTGGTATCCCACTTCCTGTAGGTAGGTAGAGCTACACACTGCCACAAGTAAGAAACACACTCACAAATTCATCCAAATTATTGTGGAACTTTATCCAAGCAAAAATCTGTAGTTCTCAGGATGGCTACTTCTGCTGCCTGTCCTGGAAGGTGCTGTGACAGCATGCTTGTTTATCTTTCCTATTTGCTATGAAACATCTCTAGTCTGCTTTTCAACTGTTATGTCATGAAAAGTTTCACCTTGAGTTCATCTTTTAAGGCCATTATAATAACAAGCAAACAACCCGGGGTAGTAATTAAAGACATAGGTTTACATCCTTTCTCCAGGAAAGAGGAAAGAACAGATTGGTATTTTACACCAATAATTTTGGAATTGTTAGTTCTCTTTTGGAAGATGTCTTTACCTTTCTCCATAAAATCTCTGGTTTTGGTAATAGAGGTTTTAAATTCAGCTCTCACTGTGGATGGGTGATAACTAGAATGAGTATGCAGAACAGAAGTATTATGGAGAAAAATACTAAAACACGTAAGAGGTCTGAAGGGACTGACATACAAGAATAGATTAAAATTTTAATATGTGTAGAGTAGCTAAACAAAAACTAAGAAGGAATTGATAGTCATGCAGGGAGTAAACACAATAACTTGAGGAAACTGAAAGAAATTAATCAGAAGAAAAATTAGTCAGAAAAAAATAGGAAAAGTGGATTTGATTAATTTTCCAGAACAAAAGGAGAATTCCCAACACTTCAATTCTAAAATCCAATATAGAGGAAAAACATAATAGGATGTCGTCTGGGAGAATTCCTACATTGCAAATAGATACTACTTTCTGACCTACTAGATTCTTTTTATTGCTAATTTGTCTGTATATGTAATTAACTTTTGGAAGAATGCCAGAGAAAATACTGCAGTAAATCCTGTAGAATACTGTCTCCTTATTTTCATATGAGCAAAGGTGATAAATATTAACCTTGGCATACTAGCAAAAACATGTATCAAATCAGAGATTTTAAAGAAAATTATGGTATACTGTAAGTCAGGCTGGAAACTTTATGAATATTCAAATTACATTATCTTTTTTTCTTATCCTCCCCACTTTGCCACCTGTAAATTGTAATGTCTGTTGCTCAAGAGGTTACCCAGAAACAAGCTTTGGGAATATATTGTCCCTAGAGAAATGTAATTAATTACTATTGTTTCCCCCAAAGGATTTCACTTTCAGATCGTTTATTTTCTAGAGTCACTGATGAGCTGACTGGGAAAATGAAACACTCGAGTTTAATTACCAGTTAAAATTACAGCTTTCTGAGCAGGTACTTCATCTCATACCCTTTTTATAATTGTCTCTTCTTATGATATAATATTCAGTTATATCTGCTGTCTTTCACACTGTTAACAATGTCTTACTACCGCTTTCAAGGCAAAATGAATATGAGATGATTGTAAGATGACTTACGTGTGGCTTTAGAGTGCTCTAAGCATAGCAGAGTTTAATCTATCACAGATGCTTACACATTTTCCCAAGACTGGTGCAGAAAGGAAGAAAGGAAATATTAGTATATTATCTGAAATGACATATTGACCTTAAAACTTACAGATAATTTCAAATTTTAGTTTATAAAATCTAATGCAAATGTAACAATGGATATAAACTGCATTATTAATTTCAGTGATACACTTCAGTGACCACTGATTGTAGCACTTGAAGTCAGATTCCCAGTGGAGAGACTGTACCCTCAGGAACTGAGTTTTGCTCTGCAGTGTGAGCATCTTCAAGGGTCGGGTCATTTATAAAAAAACACATATCAACACCATTAGCTGCAAAAAGACTAAAAATGTCAAAAAGTAATATTTTATTCACCACTGCTTTTGTAAGATCTGGTTTTGTTACTAAAGAAGAATAGCTTTCAGCTTTCATCTCCCTCACTATCTTGCTCAGGTATTTGCAGAGATGTTATTATTTACTTTGCTTATGCTGGATGATTAAATGGAGTTGCAGCTGTTTAATTAGCTGAACTAATAGTTCTGCAGTTGTTTGACCTCCATCTTCTATGCTGCCACTCATATTCTCTGGTATGGTCTTTGCAGTATTATTCTTTCTTCTAGGAGATGAGAGAAATGAATTCAGTGTAGATGAAACTGTGAAAATCAAATTTAGGAATAAAGCACACCAGAAGCCCAGCTCAAAATGCAACATTTGGTCTACTGCAAGTAAGAAAGTATTTATTGCTATGACCTATAGCTTATAAAGCATCATTAATTCTGGTATGTATCTAAACATACTTCAGGAATCTTAGGCAGCAATTTTATTTTATTTTCATTTGTACTTATGAATTAGAACTAATGGAGCTAAGTAAGCTGCTAATAAGATGGAGTTATCATAAAGCTAATAACCTCCTATCTTTAAAGATGATGAAGATTTTCCTTTTCAGGCATGGATAAAATTTATTGTTATTAATTGCAGATGCAAATTAATGAGACAAATATTATGAATTGGAACCATGTTGTGTTTTCATTTGTGTTATATGTTGCCCAGAGAGAGTGACATCTGAGGGAAAGATGTAAGACAATACAAGACAATTCTTAGGATGTTGACAAAGCATTTGATAATGCAGTTTACTGAGCTCTAACACATGCACATATAAATTAGAACTGAAGATATCCAATACCAATACTGTTCAGAATTCATTTCAAATTATTGTATTCCTTTCACAAATAAGAAAATTCTATGTTTAGTTGATTGCTTAGGTATCACTGAATACATATCACTTTACTTCTGTCTCCAACAAGAAAATTATATGAATTCTCTGCCTCCTCCATTGTGAAAAACCCAGCCCAAATTCACTGAAGACACAAACATCTCTCCAACATACTGCCTGTAATTGCTGCACATTTCTTATTATCCACTTCTGGCTAATACTCATGGTCATAGGCCTGATTCAGTTACCTCTACAGTTTTGTCTTTGTTGATTTTGGGCTAATAGGAAAAAAACCCAAACCAACAACCCCCAAAAAGACAAAAAATTGCTGAAATCAGCTATAGAGACCACCCAGAGGAAAAAAGTAACACACACAGACATTGCCTACCCCTTCTTTCCTTGCTTCTGGGACGATTATTCCTTTTATTTTGATGGTGTGAAGTTGTAAAGTTATCAGGTTTTTTTAGGTTGGGCTTTTTTTGGGTTTTACTTCATTTGGTTTGGCTATTCTTCTTGTTTGTTTCTCACACATATAATATTTTTTAAAGTTTTCACATATAAAATTTTTGTTTCTTATAGTTTATTTGATTTGATAGTTCAGGTGTTTCAAGTGATCAAATGCTCAGAATAGAGAATTTCTCACGGTGAGTAAGGGGTGTTCTGAGTAGTTTTTCTTGTCACCCCCTCCTGCCTCCCCAGTTTCCCCTTTGCTGTTTGTTATATTATGCTTTCGAATTCCTGAAGTTTTTATATGACTTGACTACTAATATTTTTTAAGACAAAATTTAGTTTTTCATTAGCATTTATATTGTTTTGCTTTCAGAAGACGGGAGAGATAACAGTATCCTAGCCATCAGGATGGATAATAAAATCTTAAAAATACAAGGATCTGATCTAAGATGAAAAGAAGCACATTACATGTGAATGTATTAAATTAAATAGAATCCTCTAGAACACAAGGTCATAGCATATGATCTATCTTATAGAATATTTTGCACAAAGAGTGAGTTACATTTCTATTATTTTATTTCTTTACACACTACAGCTAGATCAGCGAGGACTTTAGGAGTGAAAACACACAAGACAGATCTCCACTTAAGATTTTGATCAGGAGTAATTTCTGAACAGAAGAAATGTCTTAGGTCATCAAATTTAATTCTCTCAACTTGCTCGTAGATAAAGCCAGTAGTCAAATTACAGCATTGTTTCTGTAGGATATGCAACACCTATACCGCCAGGTTTATATGAAAAGCTTAACAAAACAATGGAGACTCAAAGATTCACAGTAACTTTTAACTAAGAGACAGAAATGAAAGAACTGGAAATGTGCTTGCTGTCTGTTTCCAATTATAATAAAAACACAGATTTTGTCTCAATACATCTTTACTGACCCTTGCAAAATGGAATATCCCTCGTTCAGAAAGTAAGATTTTAATAAGATATTTAGAAAGCCTAATTCCCAAAGCAGCTTCTCCCCTTTTCCCACTTCCAGTACATCTGCAGTGAGTGAGTACTAATACTAAGAATAGTTTTAAAAAAATTAAAAGCCAGTTGCAGTCATAGCAAGCTGGGAAATGTTGTCATCTATTTTTATTTGAAGAGGCAACAATGTTACCTGTTAGGCTGAGCAAGAATTGGATGGTTCACTTTAGTCAAAGTGATCTGCCTCATGAATTTTCCAGTGTCTGCTCAAAACCCTAAATTGTAGTGATATTTTTTTCTTAATCATAAAATGTGTCAGACAGGAATGCAGCCATTTATATAAAAAAATAATGTTTTTTTCTTCTTTTCCTTCCATAACAACGGAACACAAGGTAGCATCAATTTTATCATTATTATTTTTACTGCGGTAGCTAGGCAGGATGACAGCCATGTTTCTGTTGGCAGTGCATAAACAGAGGGACAGACACATTCCCTTTCCTACAACATCTAGAATCACAAGCCTTTAAGTGGCAATCAGATCCAGCAGCTTTCTATTCTGAAATCATGGGAATTTCAAATCTTAGGTAAGGGATTCTTTAGCAAAGCTTAGATCTAACAAAGCTTTCCTTTGGGCTCTGTGTTCAGAAAGGCAAAACCTCACCTCCTGCAATGTATTTCTGACCTAAGTCGGTTCCTGCCTGGCTCACAGAGGGCTGCATTTTCCTTACGTCAGCCTATTTCATTTGAATGTGCAGTTGGCAGAATATTATACCATCATCATTAATTGTTGAGTTGGAGTGAGTCAGAGACTTTTCAGTAGTATTTTTCAGCTCAGATCTTGCCCTACAGAGGCAGCTAGTGAGCCATCAAAGATGTTACGAGACCTGTAATGTCCCACAACTTTGAACTGAAGCTACCCCCTACAACGCATTCAGACAATAAATAATTCAGAAGGCAAGCAGACAGATAAGTGAATAAGTGAATTACTTCATAGATTCTTATTTATGAAATGCTTGCTCCCAGATTCTGTTAAAAATTTGCTTATTAGAGAGATGGAAATTTGCTTTTGTAAAATGACCATCAGGTTCTCCCTACTGCAGACCCAGTGTTGCAAATGGCACACAGGCTAGGGCACAGACTCCTTTTGAAGGGAGAATGCTTGCCTTGCATCAGAGGTCAAAAGCCCTGACAAAATTCTTCCAGTCTCAACACACCATTTGTGTGAGCAGATATGCCTATCATTTAAGAATAAAAAAGAGTAAATTATTTTGTTTATGGCTCATCCTCGTTGGACTTCAATTAACATACAGAGGGTCAGAAATCTAGTTTATGCTTCAAACAAAGCTGCCTCATTCCTTTGAGATAGTTGGTCTCTTTCAACTTGTTCCCTGATAAGCATATGGTTGTGCCGAGGCCACTCTTATATGAAATACTCTTTCTTCTTTCTCTGTCTATTGGAGACTTCCCTCCCTTGGAAGATATGTTTTCCTGCAAAATGTTTATCTCTCACTTCATTACTCTTTTTGATCTGTCATGGAAACTGAATGTATTTCCATTTCTCAAAATATTTACCAGTGAGGTCTAATAAGAGATCCTTATTAAAAGCCAAGATTAAAGTATTTTAAACCATTCTGTTACATGAACTGAGTAGGACAGACTGTCTGAAGGAAGTCTTCCCCTGCCCCTAAAGCAGCAAGTATGCCTGCAGCATGCAATGCAGGAATATATCGTTTCTTCCAAACAAGAGGATTTATCTATACAACACAGCTGTGAAGGGATGTCAGCTCTTGACCTAAATGTATTTATTGGCATGCTAGCAGTATTTGTATGAAGTTTTCTACCCTGAATTCAGTTGCTAATGCTACTGCCAGTTCTTGGGCTAGTCCAGGTCTGTTCATGCAGATGTTGTAACACATGGTGCAGATTTGTTAGAGAAATTACTTTCCTTCAAGCCAAGGCTATTTGCTGGAGTGATAAGTGGTATTAGCACAGCAACTTTTTGATTAATATTTTTTTTCCTTTTTACTTGTCCTCCTTTGACGTAGATTTTTTTTTTTATATTTCTTTCTAATGGATATTTTCCACTACTACTTCCCATTTGTGAACTATGACTCACTAAGTTAGCTTTAGTCTGTGCCCTATAACATCCTTCTGTTATCAGCTGTTCCATGGTCCCTCTGTTCCACTGACATTTTTTCCCACCTTCTGTTGTCCTAGGGAATCTAGCATTTCCCTTGTCTATCATCACCTTCCCATAACTTGCAATAAACGGACAGTACATGAAATAATTTCAGTGGTCTTTGGAGCCACAGCTACTAATCAGGATTTGGCCCTTTGAGGTCAGTGTCCTCATCACAGGTCAGATAATCATGCTCATTCATTTGCCCTCTTTCTGGTCCAATACATATTGTATTATTTCTTGAAAGGGGCAGATTTATGTCCTCCCACCTTAAGGATGCCTGGAAACGGCAGAGGTAACAGCAGAAATGATTCCACCAGCATGTTTCAAAAGAAAGGACTGATCCTCCACTCCATTTTTTTTAAGAGAACAACTTCAGTTTCAAACTCTGTGACAAAGTTTAGATACATGAATCCTAATCTGACAGGAATGGTTCTCTGCAGACCTGAGTTAAGTACCAAAGCCTCTTAGAAGAGTGACATTTAAGTAAAATCCTGCTCTTCAGTATTCATATGAGGTACTTGAGATGGCTCTCTACTGTTATGAAGCTTAGTCAAGTGTTTCATTTTTCTCAGATAGGCATTTTACAGAACTATATTTTCCACTTTTAATTCCAGTAACTAAAAAATAAGATGTGGTAATGTTTGTCTCTGCAGTGCCTAAGACACTTTTTGAATTGTTTTTGAATATTCTTTACACTCTTTAATCTTCATATTACACAGTGGACTGAAAAATCTCTTCATTCAGTCAAATTGCACCTTATTTTTCAAATCAAAACATAAACTATTGTAATCAGATTGATTAATACAGATAATTAGCCAAAAGAAATACCCATAGAGCTCTCATTAACCTAACAATTAGGACCACATACTCTAAAAAGAAGAATAAAAGATGGAGGGCAAACAGGCAGATAATAAACCTAACAAATTTTAAGCCTAATTGCAGTTAATTTATGTTTTTCTCTGTACAAAGCTGGAGACACTAGAGTAATTTTCCATTGACTATTAAAAATTTTCAGCAAAGCAGTGTTAAAGTCACTTCCAGGGACATTCCTGGGCAACCTATTCCGATACCTAACCACCCTTACAGTGAAGAAATTTTTCCTAATTTCTAATCTGAATCTCCCCTGCTGCAATTTAAAACCATTTCCTCTCGTCCTTTCACTATGGACAGTCCTTATTATTTCCTTTTTAGTAAGCCAGTAACACTGAGAAATGCTGGTTTATTGTAGCCATCACTCCTTGATCAGTAAAGAACTTTTCATACTTCATCTGTAACCTTTTTTCTTAGGTTCCCTTCATTTTGCAACATGGCCAACCAACACACATATTTTTATGTGAATTCCCTAAATGAAACTTTCTTTTTCTGAACTCATCCATGTATGCAGGAACTGTTAGATTGATAAAGTGAAGGTTTCTGATATTTCCTTCATCATGGTCTTTCTTTCATATCCCATGGGCTATAAACTGATAAAGAGCAGCTGTGATTAAAATCTGGCAGAAGGAAGAAGTAGGAAGCATTGCGTATTTGTAAAGTTTAGGTGGGACAGGGATCTTTGTTTCAGTGATATGAAAAGCCCTCATCTGGACTGGTCTTTTAAGAGAGAATAATGAAAATACTTAGCCAGCTGAAATTATTTGATTTTATTTGAAAAGCAGGGCCATTGACTCATAGGTACTATGACCAAAAAGAGAACATCCACATTTTTACAATAAGTTCTCATTCCTTTTAGCAATATATTCTTATTTCAGTGTGTGTCAGTCAAACTGGATAGGCACTACCCTGAGCTGACTAAAATCTGGAAAGAAAGACTGTACTGCTATGTGGAGAGCAGATCTATAATCTATTTACTTCTCTTTCCTCCATCTTCATAAGTCTCCACTCGAGTGAAGTAATGATCTTATCATACATTTTGTATGTTGTTTTTTTTTAAAAGTTCTGCAGTTCTGTAGATTCCAAATATATAATGCATAGGTACTCCAAAAAACCTACACTTAGTGCAATCTCTCTACACTTCTAAAATAAATCTTTGCGAAAAACTCGGCTTCCTTTTTCCTCTAATATTATCAAGCAAAATAAGCAAGACATTGTACAATGCCAAAAAAGAAAAAAGAAATGCCACCTAAAAGCATATTAAAGGCAACAAATACATCATTGTGAATTCACAGCAATATTTCATTTCAACCCATCTCACATTCCTGAGTGCTAGAAATGACCCATTGTTGAAAAGCTATGTGATTTGTGACAGTGGTAATGTGAGAGTTCAACGTACGAATCTGTAAACACACTTCAATTCTATTTCAGTAATTGCTGAAATGAGCATAAAAGACCATTTTTAAAGATTTAGGGTTTTGATTTTTTTTTCTGTTTCTTGAAACCGTATTTAAGCAGGTCATAAAAATCCTTACATTTCATCCTCATATGGCACTCCTGACAAATGACACCACTCTTCAGGAGAGCATTAAATTGACAAGATGTAACTAAAACTCCCAAAAAATAAACACATTGCAATTTATTCAGGGATACAAACATGTCTCACCTTGTCAGCTTTCAGACTGCTGAGCTGAGAAAAATAGGTGCAACTTTCCATTAAAGGCCTGCTTTAAGCCTGGTAGTTAAGAACATAAAAATAGTACCTTAAAGATTGTTCCTAAATCCTAACTATGAACTGCTTAGAACATTGAATTTTCTAAAGTGCTGAGCATTCTGCAGTTCCCTTTAATGTCATAGCTTGGTCAGGGCAAGACAAATGCCTAGTGATTTCTAGGTGTCTATATATATGGGTGCTTTTGGTATTTAGGCTATATGTATATGTGCTTGAATAAAGACAGTCTTTTTACTGAAGTTGTTTTACAAGGATTGTTAGGCTACAAACTGGTTTTCCCTCCTTTTCAAGGTATCAGATGGTGTGGTGAGCTAAAAAGACCTGTTAAAAGTTTTCATACATGAATTCTATGAATGTAATCAAGATGGAAACATATAATAGAAGCGTAATGGAGAATGACTGCAATTTGTTTCTCTTGTTTACCTCATGAGCCTTGAGCCTACTGATATTCACAGCAGACCTAGCTGTTCACATGCACTTTTATTGAGTAAGCTGTAATACCTATATATTGTGCTTGGCGTTTCATTTTACAAATCTATTGCAAGGCATTTTCTTAAAGAGCTTGCAGGGACAGTCAATTCCAGACAATACTGGATGGGATGGTAATTCATGATAGCAAGACATGACTGGCTGAAGGAAGCTTGGGAGTGGTCTCTGAATACAGGAGCATCTGGAAGAGGAGGGCTGAGTTAGCTGGGGGATGAGAGGATAATCGGAAGTTAAGTCATAAGAAGAAGAGTTAATTGAGGGAGAAAAAAGAATAAGGAATGTGTAGATGAAAAGAAACTAGAAATAGAATATCAGTGAGATTGCAAACAGTTTTGTCATCAAGAATTAATACCTTTACCACGATACAGAGAAGAGAAACAGGACAATAAAGGGATTCAGAAAGGAGAGTGGCATGAGCGAAACAAGAGATAGGAAAGGAAGATGCCTTTGGAGATGGCACTTAAAACACATAAAATGGAAGAGAATGAGAGGCTGTGGGGGCAGATCATTTTTGAGAATCAAAGCCAGCCATACTCAGCTCATAAACATATGTGGCTTTCAGCAATGCAGTATTGTAGAACCAGTGGCTCCCAGAGAAGCCAGAGGGGAAGGAATCACATATTCAAAGTGTCTGAACATGTTTATGTTTTAAAAACACATTAAAAACATACCTCCAATGGGTCTGTATGTCACAGGAAGATACATTTATATTGCAATATTAAATTTCTTCCAAGAACTCTTGAAACAAGGACATATTGTAGCCCTCATTACCTTAGTGGGTTTAAGTTAGACCCTTAATCATATATAATGCTGTGCATTGCTGTAGTGATATTCTTCAGTAATAAAAGGAAGATATATGATGGGCAACCTGCTAATAGTACTGTTTGCCACAGCAGGCTCTTTTGGTTGGTGCTGTGTTCCTTTACCCTAGTGTCAGGGGTGTAGAAGTTGACCAGAGGGCTACCTGATTGTTGATTGACAGAGCAGCCCTACTGGTCATTACGCAGGTGCTAATTGTTTGGTAATAATAAAGCTAATGGCCTAACAAGGGGGGTGGACCATAAAAGGCAGGGCTCGAGGCACTAGGGGACCTTCAGTGCCTGAGCACTGGGGGAAGGAGCAGGATGTGCTCTGTGTTGGACATGGAGAAACTGCTCAACCTATGATATCAGCGAGAACATCGAGTGCTGGGAAGGGAGGCTGGCTCTGCGCTCTCTGTGCACCCAGCGCTCCAGAGCAGCTTGCTGCCATCTTGGGATTACATCGCCCAGCTTTGCCTGGATCCCCGACACATTGCCTTGCCTGGATCCCCAACAAGGGGGACATGACCACTCCCCTTACAAGTCCTGCTATTCAGCAAAGATGGTAACACGGAAGCTACGCTCTGTTTGGTGATCTAGTACCTCATTTTTCTCTTTGCTAAATCTTTAAGACTATTGTGGGATTTTCCACAAAAGGAAAAGCCATCAAGGAAAAGAGGTTAATTAGGCAGAGAAAATAATACCAGAGATCTTAACTTCTGTCCCTAAATGCTGAAGCAAGTGCCATAATGAAAGTCAATGTAATGAGAGAAGTAGAATGGTCTTCGATACAGCGACCAGGTCAGGTGGGTAAAATTGCCCTGCTTTCCTTGATAAGTAATAAAATGTAATTTTAACCAACAAAAGTCTTAGCACAATGTAAATCTTCAGAGATATAGATTAAAAGTTGCTCCTTTCCCTCTTTATTAATTTTTAAAACACCCTCTTGTGCTCTGAGGATATGGTCCACAGGGAAAATGGAAGATTGCCATTTATTCACATCATCTGGTAAAAGGCTTGGCTGTTAATATTGGCTTACAGTCCTTCTTGTTGGTGGTGTGGATAGTTACATTCCAGCCAACAGTTTATGTCTGGGGAAACCTTAGCTAATTGAAACCATTTTGCTCAGGTGAGCTGGCTCTTTTGACTCTGCTGTCTATAGAAGATTTCTCTGTGAAAGTATTACATGTAATTTAGCAATATGGTTTAAATTCAGAGAATCTTTTCCACCTGAAAAATGTCTCAGTTACCCCTGCAGTGAATATTATTGTTTATTCTACTACACAAAAAAAGTCAGTGAACTATGTAAGTATGTTATTATTTATTTTGTTAAAACAGACTCACTAATTTTTGAGAGCAAAAGCACAACAAGGAAATAAAGCAACAAAATCCCATCCACTATTAAAAAAATTGAGTCATTTTAGTGTGAGAATAAATAGGGCAACAAAAAACTGTTTGAAACATCTGAAGTAACTGACAGTAAAACCAACTACAACAAAAGCATAAAATCAAAGTCTCAGAAGAATCTGGCCTTCAGGTGTTGTCTCAGTTCAAGAAGAAATCACAGAACTTGTCATGACAAAGCACTGGGATGACATGACAGCTTCTGCTGTATCTGCACCCTAGTCAGGTTTCAAGGTTAAAACCATATTTGTGTTTTCAGAGTTTTTCTTCATGATTGGTAAGGTTGTAGCCATTAATATTATAATACCTAATCTGAAAATTTCTAATAGGTTAAAATGCAATCTATTATCATCTTTAAAATGTGATGTTAACAGCTTTATACTTAAATTACACCATGAAAAATGGCTGAAGGTTGTCTATGAAAAAGCTCTTTTTTGTGATAAAGATAATTGAAGCCATAGAGAAGAAAGTATAAGCTAAAAATGATTCAGAAAATTCATCACAAAGGAGTGTCATTATATTAATTTAGAGAGAAAAAACCCTTTTTTTTATTTACCTATCTCTAATGAATTAATCGTTCTCTGTACAGACGGGCTAAGAGAATGTCAAAATGTTAATGATTAACATGTCAAAAGTTAGACTTCAACCTTGTCACATTCTGCATAAGGCTGAGCAGTTAAAATCAGTATTTCTGACGTGCTTGTAATACAACATGAGATGAATCTTTGTGAGATTTTCTTTTAAGGGTAAGAAAAAGATACTTGGGAAAAATTGAATTCAATCAATTTGTTAGCTTTTTTTTTCCTCATATCAAAACATAATGCAATGAAAAACTGTTCTAAGAGCACTGAAAATTTTACTTCAGCCTGCATATAAAGTGACTTGAATTATTCTCAAAACGCAGTCCTTTATCATCACAAGATAATGAAGATGACAGAACAGAATATGGTGAAGTGTTTTCTAGCTCTGAATATTAGTTGCAGTGCACACTGACTCAAATTTTTTCTTTTATCAGTGTTTGTCAAGTAATTTATTGTCAGCACTATTAACTGTCCCTATAATTAAACCAATCACATTATCTCTAGAGCAAACAATAGTGAGACAGAACATCCAAAACACTACAGGATAACTAAACTGTGTCAGACACTGGAATATGTAACTTCTTTTTAAAATGAGTGTTTAAATATAATTTAAGTGTTCCTTTAGACATTTTTCATAATGAACATTCATTTTAGTTCTTCATTTTCTTAATGTTCAAAGATAAAAAATTATTTTGAACACCTCTATCTAGTGTTAGGACTCCAGTGATTTTTTTTTTAATTTGCATAAAAAACAGGCATTTTCTTTTCATGACAAATTAGAGGTTTTAAACCATGAATATGGGCACTATCTTCTTTGGTTTTTTTAAAAAAAGGAAGAGAATAAACTAACAATTTTATTTAACCTACTGGATATTTTAGTGGTGTTCACCAGTAATTTCATTAAAATTTTGCTATTATTTCTATTTTACTGAAGTACTGGTTCAACAAGGAAATAAATTCTCCTCAACTGTAGTTGAAAGATCTTCTATTTGAACAGGTTTTTTAAAAGAAGAAAGGCATGTACCTGAGGGTATTCACATTTAAACTTGTATATCTCAAAAACTCCTTAAGCTTTGCAATGCATTAAGGTGAACTGCTGACATGGAACAGTAGAAAGTTGGGGCTGTTTCTGTTTTCATTCACGCTGGTCTCATATGGATATATGCTGTTTACTTCTGTTAAATATATATTAATTTGAATAAGTGTGTGTGAATGTAAAAAGGGGTCCATTTGCGTTATATTTTTCCCTATTACGTGCATATTTCTATACATTTCATTATAACCAAATTACAGCTGAGAAGCCGTTACACTGCACTTGTTAAAGTTCAGGGCTGTTATGCCTCTGCTCTCTTCTCCCCCAGTTTGCTAAATAGAACAGACCAAAAAATATCTGTTCAGAAAAGGACAGGAAAATAAAGTGTTTTTCTGCCTATGCTTCAGTGGCAGTAGCTGAACGCAGTGTAAATGAATTACTGTGATAATCCTGTAACATCTTAGTGTTCTTCCACAGAGAGAAAATCAATTGTTTGATCAAACCAGCTATTAAGAAAGCAGAGAGCAAATTGACAAGATCTTCTTGATGGAAAACAAATTGGTCTGCAAAAATGGCTGCAGGTATATATTTCATCATTTTTGGTGTTAATGGATTTGGGTGTATAGGGGCACAAAAATAAAAGTATGACTTCCATGCATAGTGGATTTAAATATAACATTTGTCACTGGGGTACCTAACTAAAAATGTATTTTTAACCAAGTTAAATATTCATACAGAAGGATTATATAGAACAGCACACAAAAATCTTAAAATTCCCTTTATGTGTGAATGTAAAAAGTATGAACTTGTTTACTTCAAAGAAGAAATAGTTTAATAAAATATTTTAATTCATTACCTCTTTTCATAGATGATTACATTTTGCCATAAATGGAAGGTCAGATGAGCAAAAGATATTATCACAAGTATAATTGGGAACGATTTTGATTTATTTCCATAACAAAGAACTATGTATTAAAGGTAAATGAAATGTTGCACCTAGCACTTAGATGACACTAGCTGTAAAAGAGAGTTAACTGTAGATACTGAATCAATAGCCCACTGCTTTATGAAGCGGAATTGTAATACACGTAGTTGGACATATATTTTGAGATCTCTATGTAAACACAGGAAAACACATTTCAAAATAATAACTTAGGTGTTTACCATTTTCAGAAAGAAAACAAAATACATGTGAAGTATTACTGACAAAAAAGGGGCCCATCCCCCTAAATTTAAATCCACATAGAATGGTATAATGGAAAAGAATAGAGAATCTAGTAGTTTACAGTAATTCTCTTGAATCTGTTGTTCCAGAGACATACAATGTTAAACTTGGTTTTAATTGTTTTCATTCTTAATTAAGAAGTAAATAACCTTATTAGAATAATGTTCATCTTTCTAACTAGTTTTCTAGTTTCTCTGAGAAACACAATTACTGAAGTCTCTGCATAAATTACAGAGAAAATTCCACCAAACAAGAAGCAAAGGTCATCTTTTATGTTTCATATTAGGCATACTTTGCCTGTGCTGTTAAATTAGTTTTCTGTGTATTAAATTCCTGTTAACTAGTTGATTTTTGCATTTCATTAACTCAGATCATTATTAATGTCATGATAAGAGCTAATGAAATACAGCTTTCACTAACAGACTGTCATAGTGATATTCAGATAGATCTTTTCCTGGGTAATATTTCTCTCAAATATGTCTGAGATGAGGAATAGCCAAATCAACACATGAACTTGCTAAAATAATTGAAATGTATTTCTTACATCTATGCCTTCTTTAATAAAGATCAATACATAGAAGCGCAGGAAAGCTGTAACTTCATCTGTCCTCAAGAAAGAGGAGATAATACACAAACTCTCCTTCCTTTCAATAGGCAAAGGAACTGATCATCTAAAACTTTTTTCCTAAGTCAAGAAAAAGGCAAAAGATATAACTAGTTTGTGCTGGTGTCTAATGCAGAACGAGATTAATAAGACCGAAGTCCACTGTGTTGACTATAACTGTATTGACTACAGCAGAAATGTAGGACCCTGTTTAACATCTAGACACACACAGGTAGGTATCTTAATCTGTAAATGCAATAGCAATAATGAAATTGAAATATCTGAAGAATTATTATGAGGGATTTTACAATTTATGAGGAAATGCTGAATAAAAATTATCAAACTGTGAAGGTACTCAGAAAATGAGGTAGTGGGCACAGCATCAGAACTTGAGCAGAATACTAATTTCTGAACCTGTTATATCTCAGGTATTTTGTCACAAAAAACAGGGAAATAGAATACATGGGAGTCCTGCTGATATCCCAGCTTTCAACTAAACAAACTGAATGTGGAAGAAATTGTTTCATTTTCCCAGAAAGAGAGATGCAGTTAATGCCCAGGATAATCCCAAGAAATTTATGGAAGAAATCACAATCTGTAGCATTTCAAACAACTTATTTAGAAGCACTGTATGCTTATCACAACTTCATTAGTGACAGAAAAAACAATAGTAGTAGCTAATTCATATTCAATCTCATAAATGCACATATCCTATGCTCTTGTAAAACAAACCCCAAACATGCTTTCCAGAGGCAGCATTTTGACATTTTGTTTATGAAGGTAACTAGAAACATCCAGATTCTCAAGAGGTAGTTTTGAGATGTTTTCAAAAGCAAGGTGGCATCAAAAGAACTAAGCTGTCTATTTTCTTGTTTTCTTTCCTTGTTTTCTTTTTTTTTTCCTCTCCTTCATTACATGGACAATATGCAGGAAAGTTGAATATTATGTTAACTGCAATTACTAATTTTTCTCAAAGCAGTTGTTATTTGAACTCTCAATTACACCTTAAATCACTATAATCACAGTTCTCCCAAGGGCCTTTCTTTTTTGTCTTCTCTTACTCAGATCTCACTGTGAAGGTCTAGATAGAAGAAGCATTTTGTAGCTTTTATTCAAGCTTTTTCTTCTGCTCTTATCTCCTACTTCTCCAAAGGCAGCTTCACCAGTTTCCCAGTGAAGATATTTCTTACTGATTTAGTCCTGTCTCTATTTGCTTCAGATTCCTCCGTCCCAATCTTATTAACTCTTCAGATGATCCATTTTGTTGTCTGCATTTCAGATTTCAGACAACAGCCTGTTGTTCCAATCCAAGACCAGTCATGAAGGCTTCTATACAAACAAATCCTAAAACGCAAATCCTGGTTCTAATTGGGATAAATTAAGAAGAATTAGAGTGAAGTACTATGGTTCTAGACCAGAGTAGATTTTGTTTTCCAGTTGAGATTTTAACAACCTAAGTTTCCATACCAGTTCCCTATGGCTATATCAACAAAGACCAGAGTGACATTGCCCTGAGATGAAAATCTCTCCTGTAGAACAGAGGATTGAGCACAAAATTTCCTGTAAATGCTGTATTTCTTACAGCTATGTGGTCATTGGGGTAGTTTAATTCTTTCTGCAGGTGATTGTTTAACCATGCATGACACAACAGAGTCATGTTCTTATTCTGCCTTCCCCCTTTTTTGCACATGGATCACCTCACAGCTTCTTTAATGGTGCCATCCTTATGAAGTTTGTCAGACAAAAGAACACACTTTTTTTTTATATGGTTGCACACTCCAATTAAATGTTTAAGCAGGATATGCTTTACTGAACAGCACCATGTTACCACAGAACAACTCTAGCCAAGTGATGATGACTTTAGGCAAGTGAATGCAAATAAAGCTTCCCAAACAGGAATATTTAGTGGGTTTTTGGTACATTTAATTTACTTTAATTATTACATGTAAAATATTTAAGATAAAAATATTTAGGCTAAAATACTTCCTAACATAAGTGACTATTGAAACAGTGTTATTGTTGTGTTCACATGGTTCAGGCTTACACAGCATTGAGAACTCTAAGCATAACCTTGTGCATGCTTAAATGAAGTGATTCTTCTTGAACTGCTAGTTAAATCACTTCCATGACTACAGTGACAGGTTGTGCTTTTTCGCATTCATGTTTTACTCATACATTCTATTTATTTATCAGCACTTGACCTTAGCACTTTTGCTGTCTGACTACAGAGTGAATATAGAAGAATTTGAGTATCAAATATTGATGAAAAATACCTGCACACAATTAGTACTTCACTATTTTCAGTGTTTCATCATTCCATCATGGCAGGAGATGCTGCCTATGGTTTAGTTCAGATGCTAGTGCGTATGGATCAACTGTCATTTCAGTTGCCCTTTTTCAAGACATTTTGTGAGATGGGCTGGTATGACACAAGATGTTTGGAAGACCTGTGTCCATGCAATGCAGAATGGATAGGATACTCTGGGCTGTTTCAAATTTCATAAAGTTGATTGAATCCTTCCCTATCTACCGCATAGGTGCATTTGCCATTCAGTTTTCTCTTAGTCAAGAGCTAGAACTTTAAGCTGGTTCTTCTGTTTAAATTGCAGTAATAATGTGCTAGTTTTTAAAATAGCCTGTTGTTTAAATCCTCTTTTAGTGGAGACTTTAAAACTCACCACTACCTATCTCTTCAAGGAAAAGGTTCTGCAGAATAAACTAGAGTGGTGGTTTTGGATTTTTTTGTTTGTTTTATTTCTGAAATACATTAACAAACATATGATGGAAATATTTTTGGAACTTTAGTCATAATGTAAGCATTATGAAAACAGTACCACTGTCTTCACTGTGAAGGACTACATAGTAAGTACAGAACTCAGGACACAAATTATATACAGCCCTTACTCAGGCAAACTTTGGCACTGACGAAGTTCCAAATTTACAAATAAACAGTATTGATAAGTCTTTCAGTGGTAACTGGCACTCTTCACATAAAATAATTTTTAAAACATCTATTTAAAGGTTACCATGGTTGACTAGAGCCCAGTCTGCTCATACTATGTCAGGTCAAAGTTCACTTTATCCCAGTACCAAGGCTCCACTGGGGGTAAATAGGAGGTACAGAGGTCAAAACTGCAGCAGAAATGGTGCTTGTTCTGAGATTAAGAAGATATCACACTGCATGTGAGGGCATGCAGGTCCTTGCTTGACCCTGTTCTCTATTTAAGCTTGTGAAAGTCTCCTCTTCCCTTAGCATTTAAATCTGAGATATTCTGGTTTTGCTCTGCTATTTTCTGTAGGGTGAATTAATGAAAGGAGGACAGTATTAATAATCCATGAATCTATAGCCCATTAAAAAGATTCTTCCTACAGATTTTCATCAAGCTGTTCAGAGCTGCAGTGCAGTTCTGCAGGTAATCCTCTGCTTTGTTATATTTACCATCTAAGTTTTCAGAGAAGTCTTGATGAGGACTAAAGTCCTTTTCAATGGAACCCCACGTGTGCACCAAATTTGGTCTCATTTGTTATCTTTGAGCCACATACATGAAGGGGGCATACAGTGACAGGGACCAGTCTAAATCTATTCTGAAGTAAAATTCAAAAATGTATACACTGTCAAAAATTCAGGCCTTAACACAAACCAGCTCAATCTATTGGACTGATGATATTGCACCAAATTGTTTGTCAGCATAGACATACTCACTGCCTCCAAGCTTCTGATTTCAATTTATAAGTTCCAGTATGAAAATTATTTTCAGTTTCTTAAATCTCAGAATTCCCAGCACTGGAAGGAAAACATTAGGATTACGTATGTTGTATCTGTCTTTCAGCTGTCAGTATTATTAAACAATTCAGGGGCACAAATACATCTTTATATCTGAGACAAAAAACAAAAGCAGGTAAACGGGACTCTCGATATCAAGTTTTATGCTAATAAGAAACCAAAAGATGAATTATGAGTTGGAGTCTTGCCAATCACTCTTCAGATTACTAAATTCACTCTCCATTTTTCAGCTTTGATTTGAGCAGAAAACACAGTATAATTGTATGGAAGCTATCAAAGTTTTACTGGGACAGAACATTAGCTACAGATATAATACCTCTAATGGAAACTGGACAAAGTTAAAATTGATAATAGGAGACACAAGGGCACGTGAGAAAAGCAAGAAAGTCAGCAGTTTAAAAGCCTACATGTGAACAGGTCTATGAAGCTTTTAGAGAAAATGAAATTAACATTTCTTCTGAAATGTGTAATCTTCCATGGGAAAAGGATGGAAAAGATAGTAATTTAAAAGTATATCAGATACACTTTTACAGCTCATTGGAGAAGATTATTTTCCTCTGTAGGAAAAAAAAATGGCAAGAATGGTGGATTACGGGAGCTAAGTATTCTTTTTTAATTCTCTAATTCCTGTAATAATATTAGGACCAGGAATCTATGGAAACATTGGTTACCAGCTTGCTGAGTGTCATGGTGTAATAGCTCTAGAGCATTTTCTTTTATAAAATTCATTAAGCTTTTTTAAACCTAAAGTAATTTATTTTAAGAAAAGGCATATGGTATTTTGTGAAAGGAATCCATATAGATGCTGAAGGAACAGCAGTTGTGAGCAATTATATCCAGTTTAAAATAGAATATCAATATCCCATGGACACTCCCCTGACAGCATGAAGAGGCTTATATTCCCGTCATTTTGGCTGGTGCTACTTCACAGGGCAATGTAGCCAGGAACATTGCAAGGGGATCTTCACATGCCAGGAGGAAATAAAACGTATAAAAGCTTTTGTATCTTAAATAGCAACATGAAGGAGAAAAAAACAGGCTATTCTATTCTAGAATCTATTCTGATTCTATTGCAGTCCTCAGTCTCATATTCCATCAGTAATGAAGAAACAGGGAAAGTTAGTAAAACAGAAAAAAAGAACATCAGTTTTCTTGGCACCACACAAATTGGCTTAAATGGTATCTATGCAAAGTTGTTTGCTTGTTTATTTTGTCTGTGCTTTGGAAAAAAAATTCAGAAGCAATTCATCATGTTAAGAATTTGTAACTTAAGATGTGCTGTGTAACGTAACCAGTGATAAATTGGTTTATCTATAACTTGAACATGTTAAAGCTTGGAAATATTTTGCTTTCTTTTTTTTTTTTTCTTCTCAGAATAACTCCTTATTTCTCTCCTTTTCCTTTTATTTTCTGTTTTAGACAAGTTCTTATTCTGTACTTGGAAAAAAGTGAGTGCTATAGGGTCCCTTAAAGACAAAAGCTGGAGTCAGTCATCATAAATATGGCCATCAATTCAGAGACTCTAATATGGAATCACATCTGGTCTCAGTTATTGTAGAGGTTGATCAGAGGGCTACCTGATTGTTGATTGACAGAGCAGCCCTACTGGTCATTACTCAGGTGTTAATAGTTTTGTAATAATAAAGCTAATTGCCTAACAATTGGGTGGACCTTAAAAGGCAGGGCTGGAGGCACCAGAGTACCTTCAGTACCTGAGCACAGGAGGAGAGAGCAGGATGTGCTCTGTGTGTTGGATGTCAAGAAACTGCTCAACCTACAAAACCAGCAAGAACATCGAGTGCTGGGAAGGGAGGCCCGCTCTGCGCTCTCTGCTCACCCAGTGCTCCGGGGCAGCTTGCTGCCAGATTAAGATTACATCACCTAGCTTCACCTGGATCCCAGACACATCGCCTTGCCTGGATCCCCAACAGGTATGAGCCCATAATGAAATGAAGTATTAATCTCCTTTATTTGTATAAATGAAGTCTGCAAATCTTACTTTTCTTTATATGCTTCTATCAAATATAAAGTTCAACAAATGGAAATAATTTCCAACTGAAATACCTGTGTCCATTTAAAGGACAGGAGGAGATTTTAGAGTTAAATAGAAACATATGTAATAGAAGAAGTATGCAAGTTAGCATCCTCTTATGTTCAAAAGATCTTTTTCATTAATATAGTCTGAAGATATATTGCTGGCAGGTGAAACAAGTTCTGACTGTGCAGGGTAAGTATGTGTCTACAATTTGGTACTAGTGCTAGGGAAATCTCCATCTAGCTTTACAGATATTTGATTCTGAAATAATCTAAATACTTTATTTTCTGACACTTCCATCTTTACAACCCTTGCTGCTCATTTTTTTTTTTTGTTTTGTACATTCATTTGTTTTCCTAATGACATTGCCATTATTTAGAATGATTTCAAGATACATGGGTGACATACTTGTGGGATGTTGTATACTTCCTTGACATTCCTAAGTCATATCAAATTTCTGCAGAGAATCCACAGAATACTTCTTCACAGATGAGTTTGAGAGCCAGTAGTGCAATGTCTAAATGGACCAAGCATGAGCTGGCAACTATTATCAGCAAAGAAATATATCTGTTCTGAAGGAAGTTACACGTAAGGAGTACACTTAATTCTTGATAGACCTATTTGAGTTTATAATACAAGTATGTAAAATGAAAACTAAGATGAAGAACTGTCATAAAGATTTGATTTCAAATGTGTTGGATATTCTCCAGCTCAGTCAGAGTGCAAAGATGCCATTTTATACTCCTGAAATTACATATTGCTAGAGAGAAATAACAGTTACTTTTCAGCTATATAAAATAATGAATCTACAATACTAATATTAATGTTTTCTTCCAAAGGTTTTGTGATGGTTTCTTTTGGATTGCAGTGTTGTAAAAGATGATGTACTAAAACCTATAGTTCTGGGGGAAAAAAGAATTAGATACAAAAGTTATGTTTCTACCAAGACATGTCAGGTACATGAGTGGAAGACATTTCAGAAAAAAATAATAATAGAGTAAACTGAAATATTTTTATTTTTAATAGGAACAAAATAACAATTACAAGCAATTTGAGAGGGGGATGTCTTTAGCTAACATTAGATCAAAGTTAACTGTACATAGGTGAATTAATTCTTTATTATTATATTTATTATTATTGTTTTTCATCTCATAGGGAAACAGCAATGTGATAGTTCAAGCAAATATTTACATTAAGCTGTCAAAAGGTAGAGTAACTGTACTAGAGAAAGGAAAAGAAAGGGTACGAAGTTATGGAAGGTTATATGACACAAACTACTTTGGAGACACAGTGAGATTGTCTCCACAGAGGAACTGGTCAAGGTAGAGTCAACTGAACTGCCTTGTACGTGCAACACAGCTAAACCACAGCACAGATCATCCTTCCATGGATAACTGAGAGCTAACTGCTTTGTGCATCTGTGTTATCACTACAGTTATCTCACTTTCTTTTATAATTAGTATGAGCTAAATATGGACAAAGAACAGTTTGGCATTCAGAAGAGTTAAATTAAGCTGTTTTGCTGATTTGTCTATGACTGTCTAATGCATGGGATGAGAGTGGGTTTATAAAAATAATTCTCAGAAAATGACTAAGGATTAAGTCACTTTTAGTTAGGAAACCCTATGCATTGTCTCCCTAGATATTTTCAGGTTTCTGCTGTTTTATATGAAGGGAAGTATTGAATGTATATGGGTTGAGGCAGATCTATTATTGTAATAATTGATATTTAAAAGCACTAGATAGTTGGAGTGCCTACACGTTTGCATATCTAACTTATTAATTTTTCTAAATGGCACCTTGTCAAGATTTTCTGCCAGCAGCCCTACCCTTCCTTAAATTACCTTGGTAGCACCTCAGTGTAGACAGAGTACATCAGTAGGTGGTTCTGAACATCCAGGTCATAATCTATATGAACTCTGAAGCATGAGAGTTAGTAGGAATGATGACTCTAAAGGCAACAAATTAATTATAAGAAACCAAATGTTCTTTTCTTTCTTTTAATTTTCCCCCAAGTCTCCAAAGTGGAGAAGACAATGGAAAAATATTAGTTCATTTTTAATCCCAGCAAACAGGGAAGAACATGTTCAAAATTTCAGCTCATAAAAAGAAAAAAATATGTTAAAAAACCCAAGATATTAAATTAACAGTTGCATCTCATGCTTCAGATGGCTTTGTCTCAGTAAAATTACCACTGGGAGGACAGACCACAAAAGAACAGGAAAATATAAGGACAGGAAGAAAGACTAGTCTAAGTCCTAGAGCAAAAATCACTGTATATAAGAATCAACAGCTCAGACAACAGAAATAAATATTATTATTAGCAGCAGGTTTCCCAGCAGTGTCAGTCTCTAAAGCAGATGAATTTGGAAAAGTGACAGTAGTAAATGGCCTGCAAAAATGTTAGTGACAGAAGGTCTTCCAAGCTGGCATCCAAATATTGGATGATATCACATCAAAATAAACTCTATCACCTAATAACTTTCATTTCAGAGATCTCCAATTTGTGAATTGTAACCTAAAACTTCTGTATATACATGAATCTTACCTTATCTCAGGTACTAGTACTGAGCTCACAATTTTTTGAACCTCCATCATTACTTGCCCTTTTCTAGCTCTGTGTAATAAAGATGTGGGCAAACCTCCCCTTCATGTCCCCACAGCTGAGATTTGTGCCAAGCCCTGCATGGGAGCCCATTGATCCAAGACACTCAAAGGATCTTTAAAAAACAGTCTAAACCCACATTGTATATGAGAACTACTGCTCTGGATCAGACCCAACCTTGAGTAAGAATAAGTACTGGGGAGAGCATTACTCCCCACCTATAAATTCCAGTTTCTGTCTCACCAGTTTAGAAACTTCGTGAAATAGTTCTTGCATCTTTTGAGGAGCTTTTCCATGAATTCGCTTCTTCTTTCTTGAAACCATTTATATCTTTATTCTCAGTCACATCCCAACACACTGATCTTACAGCTGTTGAGAGCTGATCAATAGGACATAATAGGGACAGAAGTATATTACAGTTTCCAGCAGCATTCAGATAATAACTATGTGCTGTGATTTGTTCCCTCCCAGTACCCAAAAATCAATTATGTTTCCTTTAAAAAAAACAAAAAATAACTTAAAACACAACACCCCCCTCTTCCCAATCTCTCTTGTATTTAAAAACAAGGACACTATAAAATATTTTAAAGTTAAAAGAGACCATAGCTCAATCCACTCATTTCCAAATCACTTCTTTTTTCTCTCTTTTTGTCGCCTTGATATGTAGGCTAAACCGCTACTGCTTTTCTGTCTTGAAAAAAAAAAAACAGATACAGGAAAAAAAAAAAATTCCTCAGACGTTTCCTTGAAAATTTTTCCTGTGGGGGAGAGGAAAGAGGGACTCCTGAGTTTAAATTAATCATGATTGTGAACTTTTCTTTAGAAACCCCATCAAGAGCCAAGAATTTAATATCCTTTCATAGCAAAGGAATAATTAGAAGAGGATCTTACTTTTTTAACATTTGTAAAATCTACATTTACATTCTTCCTTGAAGCTAGCTGATCCTTGATCAGGGAATTAAACACTTCTAAGATGCAATTCATCTGAGCTGTTTTGGACACCACTTGTGTTTACTCTAAAGGACATCCAGATCTACAAATCAGATGAAAATATCTAGATTGCAGATTCCTTCATGACTTTCACCCTTTCTTTGGATCCTGGAGAACCTGATGCCACTATATGGCAGAGACAGTTCTGGGCACATGTGGAGTCACAGATGTGGCTGGTAACTAAAATAAATAACTGCTCCCATATAAAGCTGAGACATTCTTGCTTGAGGTAGCAACAAATTGCCATTTCAAGGATTACAAATGTCTGTATAGAAATCCTGAAGATCCCCTACACCTACCAGTGCCTAAATGCTTATACCTGACTCTTTTTTATAGGAGGCAGAACTAGGTTTTAGGAGGCTTTTTTGTTTATTACACCTGGTTTTCAATCTTGGTGTCAGAAATGGCTGCTACTGAAGAGAATTACATCTGGCAGTGTGTCAATACATTGCAGGTGAAATACTCAGAGCTTAATGACTTGGCTTTTTCTTCATCCCAAATTACCTTCTGAGACTGTTCTACAAGTGTGTATTTTGTTATCTCATGTGCTTCTAAAAACTATATTGCTTAACTTTAAGAACAGAGCTGAAGAGGAACTAAAAATCCCTGAGCAATCTGTGTATTTTCTGTTATCGGGCAAAGTTCCATTTTTTAATATTTTGTTTTTAATATGTAATAAACATTAGAAAACCATATTCCCAGAGATGAGCACATTTTACAATTGGCACAGCTAGGGTTTGCTGAAGATTCTAAAGAAGACAGAGCTGCCTCTTTGGTTTCAAAATGGATACATTGAATATAGCACATGTAGGGAAGAGTTAACTAACTGTAGCAAAATGTTTTTCTCAACGGCTTCTCTCTGCTGGAAATCCCACTATCATACTTAAAATCAAAGATAATGAGAAAGCCTCTAAACTGAAAAAGCACTACCTCTAATCATTGCAATCTCAGTTTAACATACAATTTGATAAAACAGAACAGCCTTCCTTATCCCAAAATCCTATTGAAATATTTTCTTTTCAAATTTTAATATATTATATTGCTTCAGATTCCTACACTGCGCTGCTACCCACACTGGCATCTGAATAGCAGCAGACTCTTGCTACACTTGGAAGACAAAAATGAATGAGAATGTACAACAGCCCAGTGAAAAAAGCTGGAAGTAAGACATGGAGTACACACAGGTGTGACCAAAAGCAATACAGTGTGCCATCAACAATAAGAAGATCACATGGATATACACATTAGCAGGACATAGTCTGAAATAGCTGTGCTAAGTGAGAAATACTGCCAACTCCAATAAGAGTTCTGGTTAGTTGAGGGGAATTTCGTTCTGCTGCAGGCATGCAATACTCCAGCATTGCAGAAGTGGTGAACTTTCTCTTCTGCTTATGGCACCATGGGACACTAGGGAGAGTAAAGAGAGTATAGGATTTTCCAAGAGTTCTATTTATAGTGCCTAACATTAGCCATTTAAAGTTTGGCTGTCCAGTTCAAAAAAACACTAAGTTCCATCTGTTATCATAAGTAAACATCTGCTCCTTGGGGGGACTTTGCCTTTCCAGGTTCGTGCCTAGGTTGGGGTAAGCCTTAATGGTTGGGGTAATCCCTATTTGTCCTTAAATATATAGCAATTTTTGATACTTAACTTTCAGATAGCCAAAGCTAGGAAACTGAATCAAGTCGAGTTTGGGGAGGAAGAGCAGGGAAGCAGAAGAAGGGATGGAAGAGAGAAGGAGGTTTCTCATTAATTTTTATGTTAATTTTCTCTTGTATCTAATATCTAATTAGTAAATATTAATATTCATTCCTGCTAATAGCACATAGGGCACATGAAATAAAGTGTCTTATTTGCAAAATAACCCCTCTAAACTTATTGAGAAACATTAATATTTCAAAGTGATGAAGAAATGAAGACATCCTGCATGCCTGGAAAACTTAGGAAACACTTCACTTCTAAGTCTATTGACTGAACATTAAAATAGCTCTCAAAATCTGTTTCTGTTCCCCATGCTTTGTCCCATGAGGAGGCAAAATGGAAAAGGGAGTGTATTTCAATGATGCAGATGAGGTTTCTGAGTGAATTCAGGGCTTTCTGCACACTCTGCCTTCCTGATGCTCCCTCCCACTGAAGCAGCATGACAGGAACTGGGCTGCCATACGAGGATATGGACTGGAAGTTAATTTATATGCAAAGTAGATCAAACTGACTTTCTGACAGTTATGAAATTATATATAAACTATTTTCAAAGTAGATGAAAAGGGAACTGAATGCCAGGTGCATTGGTCTTCGTTGATGGGCTTGAAGGATATTGTTTTCGTTGCTTGACAGCGTAGTAACTTTTTTCTAAAAATATTTTTTATCACCAAAGAGTCAGTATTTGTAAAAGTTTGATTTCACACTGTATTTGCAAAAACTTCATTACTGAACCGAATTATTTCATTATTATAAAGTTAGACAATACTATGTTTTCTCATTGTTTTGGTTGGGATAGAGTTAATTTTCTTCTAAGCAGCCTGTAAGTTGCTGTGTTTTGGATCTGTGACCAAAAAAGTGCTGATAACACATGGATGTTTTAGCTATTGTTAAGAAACTCTTACACAGTGTCAAGACCTCCTCTGCTTCTTGCACTGCCCCACCAGCACCAAACAGCTGGCCCCCACTGGCAATATGGCATATCATATGATGTCTTGCCCAGTATATAAAGCTGGAAGGAGAACTAGGAAAGGGATGACATTCGGCGTGATGGCATTTGTCTTCCCAAGTAACTTATGAGCAGTGGAGCCCTGCTTCCTGGAGATGGCTGAACACATGCCTGCTGATGGGAAGCAGTGAATGAATTCTTTGTTTTCTTTGCTTGTACACGCAGCTTTTACTTTACCTATTAAACTGTCTTTATCTCGACGAGTTTCCTCACTTTTATACTCCCACCCCACAGCAGGGGGAGTGGGTGAACAACTTTGTGGTGCTTACCTGCCTACCGGGGTTTAACCACAACACTGTATACTGTCTCATTACCACCTTTACAGAGTCAGAAATTTTACATCCAAACATACTTTATGGAGTGCAATTTCTAGTGTGAATGTAGCCAAGCTTTTGGTGGATAGATTCTTGTAGTCATTTGTGTGCAGAACATTCAAACACAAGTTTGTATAATTTTATATAATAATTATAAAACTTCCAAATCGGAAATATCCAAATCGGGGATATTATTATTGATTTGAGAAATAAATGTTTAATAGGATCAGATCTTTATGCAATAATTTGGCTCTTCACATTTAGAAAATAAAATAAAGAAATGTTAATTAAATATACAAAAATAAAATCATTATTTAAATTAAGAATAAAAGATATATTATATAATTATTACTTGGGTTATGTGCTGGTTTTAACATTACGTGCTTTTGATAGAGCAGCATTATAATGCAAGCATTAAACATAGAGGTAAGTTAATATCATTTGTGCAGTATATTCTTTTAGGAAAAGTATATGAGCTATTTCAAGAGCGTGTTGGCAGTTTGCTAGTTATTACTTGTGGAAATAGTCCCATAAAATGAGTGCAAGCTGCCCTCTAAATTATAATGTAATTTTCTTATTTTATTGGAAGGTAAGCATTTAGAATACGAGCTTGTTTATCGCAAACTGGGAGCAACGCATTTGCCGAATGAAAAGATTTAATCAGTTAAGTGAAGTTTGTGGATTCAATTTAAGCTTTGTTAAGAGTCTGGTTTAAATATTATACTACAGAATATGCTCCTGTTCAACTCATGAAAGTGACCCATCCACAAAATTATTGTTACTGCACATGCGAAGTTATGTGCTGCATGAGAATTTTTGTACACTGTAGTATCAACCCTTCCTACTGGATTAATTTTAACCAGTTGCAGAATATTTAACAGATATTTAAGAATTAAATATTAATTTTATTAATGTTTTAAGCAGAATATTCCAGATTATAATAAAATAGGCTCCCATAAAGAATAAATTGTCTCCCCAGATTCAACACACAGTCTTGTCTTTCTTCTAGTTTCCCTTGTTTTGTCCTGTGGGAGAAAAGCAGGGATCTGACCATTTCTCCAGTGTGATTGATGCACATTTCAGTATTTACTTGTCTAAGAAGTGTCTAAGATATGTTGGACCTACTGTACTTGTATGACACTGATTAATTATTATGAATAATTATTCATATGCAGGTAATCCAATATATCTGCCAAGGCAAGCTTAATGAACATGGTAAGATCACTTTCTTTGAGAATGAACAATAGCTACAAATCTTCCCAGATATGTCAGTCCTCTTCACCGTGGAGCCCTCTTTATTTTATGTATGTTTTGCACATAAGAACTAGGTCTTGTATGTCCCAGCAGAACAAGCTCATTATATATGAGCCATTCTATTAATGTGTATGTGCTCAAGGCAGAAATATAGCAATCCTATCTGGAGAAGAATATAGAATTCTACCTGTCCATTTTTGGGTTCACTGTAAGTGGACCACAAAAAACACCACTGTTTAGCTCTAGTAACCTTAAAGTCCAGAGTGAAGGAAAGGTTTCCCTGTAAGAGAGATGTTCCAATGGCTTCACTGAGTGGTACTCAGGATAGTTCAGTGCCTTCAGTAAACCTGTGTATTCAGGGCTAAAAAATCTCCAAGGGCTTTCTTCACAGTGAGCAGTGGTCAAACATTACCCTGTACGAAGGTGTGCCATTTGTTCACATGCATGTGAACAAATAATGAACTAACACTAAGGAATGTACAATTATTTCAGCCACAATTGCAATATATGTGATTCCTACAAATTTTAGCTTACTATTGCTAAAATAGAATGAGGTTGTGCAAAGCAGTATTCCTGAGAGCCAGAATCTCTTACACATATTGGACAGGAAGTGCAAATGACTTCAAAAGAGATTAATTGCAAAGGAAGATAAATGTTCAGTGTGAGAAAGAACAACAGAATACAAACCACAGAAGTTTCACAGGTTTTTATCCAGAGGGAACAATTATGATCATCCAAATTTTATTTCCAGCAAAACTGCCCCAAAAGATTCAATCACTAATCCCTTTACTGAGCCCACAATCCTGGTGAAATTTGAACATATCTTTTAAAAAGAGAGTTAATCTTAATTTAAAGACTTCAAATGATGTAAAGTGTGCCACAATCCTCGGCAAATTGTTAAACAGTTTAATTACATTTTACTGCTGAAGAAGTCTACCTCATTTCAATTCTGGATTTAGTAAGCTTCTAATTCCAACCACTGGATATCATGCTCCCTTCATCTGTAAAATTAAAGAGCTTTCTACTACCAGAAAACTTACCTCATGTGGGCAGCTGCGGACTACAAACAATTCACCTCTTAACCTTCTTTTTGTTTAGTTAAATAGATTACTTTTTTAAAATCTTTTACAGTTGAGACAGATTTTTCAACCTTACATTATTCTTTGAGTTCTTTTCTAAATAATTTCTAAACTGCTGACATCCCTTTTACACTCTTGAAATGATAACCGTGCAAAGAATTTCAATAAATTCTCGTTAATATCATGGAGACTGTTAGACACCTTCAACCTACTTGTTACTATCACCTTTATAAAAACAAAGTCTTTGGCTTTCAGAACCACAAAATCACTTTGTGACCTCAGGTTCAGATGCTTGTGCCCTGTGACCTCCAACTGCTCTACTGAAATGGGTAAAGGTCCTTTTGTAATTCTTTAATTTTAGATAGAGATCTTGTTAAGCTATACCACTAAATAACTTTCAGACAGAACCATATTAAGAAATGCTTATATATATATATATATAAAACTATCACACATAGAAAAAGCCATCTGCTCTTATGCTTGTATTATCTCATTAGCTGAATAGGCAATAATATAGTGCTAGATATAATTAATATTTTTATTAATTACAAAAAAGTGCTTAATTAATTAGAAAAAAGTATCAAGTGGTTTTAAATAATTGCTTACTAGAAACAGTTTCAACTTGGGCAATGCTACAGCTAAAATCAGGTGGTTTAGCTGAAGCTTTTTATCCATTAAGTGCATAAAGCACTCTATATTTACTAAGCTAGATAGAAGTATATCCTTAATAGTTTTGACGAACAGTGATTTTAAAATACCAATGCCAACCCAAGAAATCAGTTTACGATTTTTAAATATCTTCTTTGTATCTAGAAAATTTCCACCTACACTCAAAACGAAAGGAAAGCATTATTCCTCCTCCAAGTGAGTAGGCAAGTCAAAAGCAAAGCAGGTATTTTCAGATATTCTCTTATAGCATTTTTATCACTCATGTTTTTGACCCCAAGCAGTAGAGAGGTACTAGTTATAGTGGTTACTCATGGCTGGGTTATTTAGAGCACGGTTTCTGTCTTTACAGAATTTTTATGATTTATGCTACAAAACAACTTCTTAAATATGAATTAAAGTTTGCATCAGTGGCTGAATTGGTTTTGTTCCAATGCAAACAATTTTAAACATGATTTTACAGTTCTTAGTTCTGAGGATAAACAAACATTGTTCTTAACTTCTACTGCAATGATTGTCTATTTTCCTGAGGGCTAGACTGATCCTTTCCTTAGCATCATATTGGGGTTTCCCTCTTGTGAATTTGATTCTAGGAAACATCTTTTCCTCTGTATCATACTTCTTAATTTCTTCTCACTCTGCTGCACTGTGTCTTTGAGGGATGGACAAAGGCCAGTAGTTAGTTCCTGCTACTGATTTGTAGCCTACAAATTCTCCCTCTTGGGGACTTTAACTAAGTTTATCAAGAACTTGGAAAAAGCCATCTCCCTTATCTTTCCTCAGATTCCTTATGGACACACCTCCATACAAACTTCAGAACAAAAGTCATCAGGAAGGAACATTGTTACTTTCAATTTCCTACTTTCCCTCTTATTTCTTCTCTCTCTTAAGGAGAACCTACAGGTTAGAAAAGCTAGGCTTGTGTGGCACAACCCTCCATGTGTCCAGACTGGTCCTTAGAAAGCGATATTATGGTTGTTGAGCAGCTCATATTTCTTCAATATAATTGCTGACATTTTGATATTCTGAGATAACCTCTTATTTTCACAAAGGTGAGAGAAACTGCTGCTTGTGTAGGGACCAAGGACATTTGGTAGATATGTTTTTTCTATTCTGCTTCTAAAGAAATCACCAGGAATTGCTTCAATGCCACAAAATTTGGGACAGTTTCCTTCCCTTCCCCATGACTTTTGGCAAGTATTTAGAAAAATTATTAGCTGCTTTCACAGCAGTTTGTAGAGCTGTGCCTAGCTCACTCCTCACTCACTGAAAACAATGTATTCAGTTTTTTATTTGTTTGATTTTTTTCATCAGTGTTCTGCTTGTGCATGTTGAGATCTTCTGAGAAAGCTAGATTATAACAGATCCTAAACCTCAAACAGGATTGACAAATTTCAGTTGCCTTTGCTTATAAAACTGTATAAAACCCTGAACAGCATTGCAAAAAGTATCTTAGTACATACATGGCTCAGAGGCTTTGCACAGTGGAGACCAATCTGGATGAATTCCCAGGATCTGTATAGCTCTCCAGCTCCCCTGTAACTTCATGAAATTACTCTTGTCAACTTGAAGTTCTGCATGGTGTTAACAGGTAACCCTTTTCATAGACAAATACGAGCAACCCAGCAGGGATATCACAATATCCCTGTGATATTTTGCAAATATCAGTTGCAGTCAATAAAGTAAATCATAATTATAAGCAATGTTGTAATCAGATATCTTGATCTTGAGTCCTCTTTTTAGTAACAGAAAACAAAGCATTTCTGTTAAGAAACACTGACACCACTCAATGAATTCTAAGTGCAAATATCTGCTGCTATTTCTAAGGATTATTTGTCAAAACATCACAGGATACTCATCTCTTTTGCTGTCCCAGAGCAGTATCCAAGACTGAATGCAAGTTCTGTACTGCTCCATGCTGAGATATATATAATGTCTGTCAGGCTCAAAGCAAAGCTTTGTTAACCTTCTGAGCACCTGCAATACATGGTAGATTGACTTTACCCACTGTCCATCATTAAGGTCTCTGAAATAAATTTTAGAATGCTTTACACTTTCCTTCATGTCTTTAACTTATAATTTGTTATTTTGTTGGAAGCGTATTCACATGTTTTTCAAGTTGTTATTTTTTGGCTAAATTTCTAATCTTCATATACATACTAACTCTCAATATAAATTTTGTTACTTCTTTTAGTAATGTTACCACTGATATTCATTCTTTCTCTTGTTTTATATATCATCAGTAAAGACTATTCATGTGAGAATCATTCCAACTTCCACAGCAAAAATTAAGATATTAATCAAGATGCATAATAAAATCTATTCCTGTGGAAAGCCACTAGATATTTCCAGTCAATGAAATGCTATTTATCCTAACGATTAGCTTAGCTGTCTTCTGAACAACATAAAGAAATTCATTGACATTTCCTGCACAGAATCTAGCCCTCCATAAAACAACCAGCATCTGTTGTCAGGAAAGAAAAAGGAAAAAACATTTGTGAGAGTACCACAATTAGCTATTTATAGTTATTATGGAAACAAAGCAGAATCAAATAAGCACCGGAGCTTGTGTGATTATACTTTTGTTCATTTGACAGAGTATTGAACCAGGGGCCTGCTTTTAATAGCATTTTATTTCAAATATTAATATAATTTAGTGTGATATATTTCACATTCAGGAGTACCCCCTTTGATGATGATAAGTGGAGAGATAGGAAGGCTTAAATTCTGCTAACATATAAACACGAGCAACATGCAACAGTGTCAAATGCTTTACTGAAATCGAGATAAACCACATCTACTGCTCTACCATCACCTATCCACCTAGTTATTTCCTCATAGAAGGCTATAAGGTTGGTCAAACATGACTTACTCTTGGCAAAACCATATTGACTGCTCTTAATGACCCCCTCATCCTTGATATGCCTAGAGATAGTGCCAAGAACAAGTTGTTCCATCACCTTTCCAGGGATGGAGGTGAATAGCTTAAATAGCTTCTGACTTTTCTCAGATTTATCTTTACTCCCTTGCTTGGAGGAGGAAGGAGTTCATCTCCCCACTGCAGATAGTGAAGCACCAGACTACTTCTGCCCTGCTACTTCACTGTTCCTTCCACAAAACATCACAATGATAAAACACTCTAAAGGAAAGACCAAGCTAAGGATGAAGACTGGTGCCCACATACACAGAAGTAATTGTAATGGTAGATTAATGGCATGAAGAAACAGAAGCTGTTGGTCACTAGAGTCCTGCTTGCTTTCATACCTGGAAAGATTGTGGCTACAACCTACTCTTGTGTTTCAGCTAATCACCAGTTCAAAGAACTATTTCAGTCATGTAAAGAGAATTACAGTGATGACAGCATCTAACTTTTCTAATTACAAAAAACTTGCAGGCATTAACATTGTAATCAAAGTTTTAAAAATTATTTTGACAGCATATACAGTGCACAGATTTTTGTGGTGTGGTATAACTGTTTTATTGTTCTGACTTTGGAAAGCATTCTATCTAACTTCCATTAAGAAAGAGACTCTTCATGATGATAAAAACATCATAACTCAGATTTCTCTTTCTTCACCACAGCTTGTGATTCTAATTCCTCAGCTGAGCTTGTGATAAGTTTTGTATTTCAATCCACTTTTCTGTTAAGAAGCAAATTACTTTATGGATGACATTCTGGTTCAGTTTACATCAGTAGCAGTATTTCTTTCCCTTCATTGGAGCTAGAATTTCCTAATATAAGCTCAATTAATATTAAAATTATTACTGTAAAAATTGTAGCTTCCAGAGGCAGAATTTATCTTGTTTCCAAATATTTTTAAAAACATCATGGTGCACAATTTGTCAAATTTTCATATAAGTAAAGTGTATCCTTATTCTGAGAAAAAAAATGGACAATGGCAGAGAAAAAAAATCCCAATTTTTTTATTCTGATAACAAAAAAAGTTGAAAAACAATTTAAAGAATAAATTTAGTATAATTGTGTATCACAAACACTGTAACACACTAATCAAGCTGATGTTTTTTTGTAATGTTATTTCAGAAGAATGCTATGGTTTTATCTATGATATATTTCAATATGTCCTGCTTTTCCATATTCTAATACATCGGCTTAATTTTCAGTATGATTAGAACTGAATTTTTTCACTTTAGAAGTATCATAAAATCCTTATGATGTACTTAAATAAGTTTCCAAAGAACAATAACTTCTTGAATCTCTGCTGAAATACTTATCTGTATTGAAAACATATTTACATATGTTATTATGCTCCAAATTGTTGACATCAGTTAAATCCATGCTTGAAAAATACTCCTGTCATTTTGGTGATGAATTTTCTTTGCAAGTGTTGCTAATACCTTAATAAATACATCACATTTTAAATATGTGTTGTTTTTTTTCTTTCAAACTGGAACAGACATGCATATAAGGGTCTTTGAAAGCCTGAGATTTGATAAAAATAACTGCATTACTTAGCTTATGTTTCAGGTATTTTTCACATTTGGTTCTCATTTTTCTGCCATTTTTCTCCTCTAATTTCTGAAAATATCATGTTTGATAAAACTGAGTGAGTCAGTAAGAAAGAATGTGTTGCAGACTTCTGTTTATAACCCAACATCTGACTGATTTATAATATTAGAACATCTTGTCAGCTATGCAAGGAAGTATGTGTTTGTTAGCTGAATACTTCATCTAGAATGTTTCTGGTTTTGTTGATAAAAATGATTATTTTTTCCAAATACTGTATAATCAGGGAAAGAGAAATGTTTCCTCATCCTATTACAACTAAAGAAGGTCTTCTGCTGCCAGCAAACGTACATGTGTTTGCTTCTAAAGTCACAGTCCTTATGAAAGAATTACAATAAATACATTTTGGTTGGTTTAAACAACAGATGGCTGACATCTTTTACACTTTCATTTTTCCAGTGGTATTCTACCACCATCTGAAAAGCTTGAATTGTAGCACTTCTTATGTTTTTGTTGATTTTGTGATAGAAACCAATCTGGGAAAGAATAATGACATCTCTGTGAAGGGTAAATGTTTTGCAGCAGTTTTCTGCACGTAGAGTCTGAAAAAGTGAAAATGAATAGGTAATCTGAAGGGTTTAGCTTTGATTATGAAGCTTGGTTGGTAAGAGATTGGAGCAAAGAAAAACTACACTGGCAAGAAATTTCTAGAAATGGCAATATGCCTCCTTTCTCCTTATTGAAAAATGTAAGAAATTGTTGTAAACATCCAGCTCTTATTGCTACACCAAGACCTTTGACTTTGGAAATAATTGGCATTGTGAAAGCTCCTTTTTTCCTCTCTAGGCAATTTAGAAAGTGGAAGATGTGATAGAAAGTGGAATAGGGATAGAAAAATTGAAAGGTTTCTAGATGAAACAGAAACATTTGGTCTAAACTCAGAAACTCCTTAGGCATGGATTCCCCAGTGAAAACATTTGGATCAGTGAGTACAAGTAAAAATCTAAAACTTTTTCCTTATAAACAGATGTTAGTATGACCAGCCTTCCTGTGAGAGGAAGAAAGTCATGCTACACATGAATACTTTCATCTCGTGCACTGAGTCTGGCAATGCTGTTCTCAAGTGTAGGTCCTCAGCAAGCAGAGTTCAGTTATTACCGCAAAACATGGGCAGCAGAGATGCTGGGCCAGGCTGCATGTGTAGGCAGGAGAAGGCACCTCATTGTCTTCATGTCCTTCCCACTTCACACCTTCTCATCCCCCTCCACAACACCCAAAATATCTTTCACACTTTTGTAGGTTCTAACGTGTTATGGGTTATTCAAATGGATCCTAGGGATGCTTGCACAGACCAGATCATGGTCAGAAGCAGAAGAAGTTGCTTTAAAGCAGAGTTACTCAAACAGTTTTGGCAAGTGAAATTTCTTCAAAATGTTGTTTTTTACAAAGCTGAGAAGTTGCCAAGAGATGTGTCAGTTTAGACAAAGCTGAACTATTCAAATAAAAAAATGTGTGAAGAGAGACAGAGAGAGAGACAATACAAGGCACAGGCATAAATGTACCCATATTCTCACCCAAAATGCTCAGACAGAATAATTCTATTCTTTGAAAATGTACAGGGGTTTTGTTTACCTTCCAACAAGCAATTTCAAAGAAACAAAACCAAAAAACTCCAACAACTTAAAAGGTGACACAGAATTGAGACTGCTCAATTTTGGACAGCTAGCTTAAGGTGAGAACTGAAAACAAAATTTTTATTTTTTTTTTGCAGCTTTCAATAAATACTGTAGTAAATTACGTGTAGCAGTATTAAAATAGAACTTTTTAAGCTGAATTATTGCATTCCTGAAACTACTGCAGTTTGAGATAAATCTTAATTGTTATTTTCTTACAATAAGCAATGCAGAGAAAAACAGCCAAGTATTGCCTCCCTGGAAGTGAAAATTAATTGAAGATTGTGCTAATTTGAAAAATTATGTGAAGGAGTAGGATGAAATATTATCGTATTTAAACACAGTGACATGTAGCTGCTATTTTTTTCTGTTTCTTTTTGATTTGTCTTGTTTTCTTGAGCAGTATTTCTTATCAAAAGTGTATCATGTTACTAGAGCTAAAGAACAAGCTGGATAAGAGCTACGTATATATCATACTCTGTAAAAGTTGTCATCTTTGGAGAAAGAAAAACAAGAAGATTGAAGCACTGCAAAGTCCTTCAGTATCCAAAATATCCGTATTGATTTAATGTAAAGATGTGCTAGAAACTATGGTAAGTGATCTGAATTTACAACTCAGCCAGCAAGGGAAGAAGTATCTTGTAGCTGAACATTTCCACTGCCCATTTTTCCACTGCTCTGAAATGTACAGTGACAGATTTTATTGAAAACCAATTGTCTTTAAGGACATGAGATAAAGGAGAGTAATATAGTGCAATAATCTCTGAGATATACAGAGCAGAAGCTTTTGGGAAAAGCAGTCAGCCATATTGATTTGGAAGGCAAAGAAAGAAATTTCCCAGTAGGAGAAAAGGATAAAGAATTTGCATACGGCTCTTAGAGATAAGGTTAGAACCTGGGGTGCCCTATACATATGAATAGTTATTCATACATACAGTTTTTCTGGTGAAAATTCAAGGTAGCTCCTAATGTTTAATTAAAACAGAGATAAATACTCTTTCAGCATTTGGTTTGGGTTTGTGCTATTTTGTGGAAAGCTGAATTGCCTCCCTTCTTGACAGAAATGGAGAATGAAATAGTAATGGTTGTAGAATCGCTCTAGACGTACATCCTGAATGAGACTTGGTGGAGTGGGAACTAAGATGACTACAAGGAGATCAAGAAAAATTCTTCATTTCCCAAGCAAATTGTAAAAGGATTCACCCTTTGCCCACACACAGTATCTTTCAGTGCAACATCTTCAGCTTCTCCTTCTCACCTTGAGAGCTGTCCATAGGTCATGTGAAAGAAGGATATGAGAAAAAGCAGGAGGCAGTGTTATGCCAGCCCCATTCTGAAGATAGCATTTGTTTTATGTTTTATAAACTGCTAAACTAAAGGTATTAATATGTTATACGTAGATCCTCATTAATACACAGATCAGAGTGGATTCTGTAAACAGATGAAAGGCTGGTTGCAGATACCTCCCACCTGACAACTTTCTACATGACTCTGGGAAAATGCATTTTGTCCTGCAAAACATAGCCTTACAGGTACAGCACTGGGGTGCACTGGCCTCCATAGCCATAGACCTAAACTTTTAGCCCTGAGGTTAATGAGCAGTAAACAATGATTTGAATTCATTGCACTTCTACCTGTGCATGAAACTGTGAGTATGTGAGAATGGACATATACAACACATTTTCATTACTTTTTGTTTAAGCTCACAACTGTCTTTATTTCTGTCTCTTATAAAAAGACACTGGATAGAAATTCATAATGCAAATGATCTCTGCAGCTGATGAATCATAAAGATATACCTGTTCTTTACCCACTTTTTCATACTAATGTAGTATTCTTATAAATGTTTGTTTTTTAGTGTGGGAAATAGTGGAGAAGTTTTTTAATTAAGTGGCTGGAGTTATTTAACAAAAATATACAAATTAAAAAGAAAAAAAAGAAAAAAATACAAAGTCTTTATGAATATAATGCAAAGAAGTATTTTTATTTAGGACTTTTAAAATTAACTTACTTTAGTATATGGAAATTATTAAAATTATTAATAATTACATGCAGCTACTATTGTAATTGCTTTGCTAATTATGGGGGCATTATGCAAAGTTCTTTAACATGAACAACATCATTTGCATGTATACTGCTGCTAATTAGTTTGGTGCTTTGTGCTAAGAGAACAATCACACACTAGGTATGTATATTTAGAGTATTTGTAACAAGGAATTTATTAAGGTATAGTCTTCTACGTTTGGTTATGATAGAAGACTCGGTACCTTTGTTGAACAGTGAATGTTTTTGTTGCCCTTTCCTGAATATGATAAAGGAGGGCAAATGCATTCTCCACAGTGACTGATGCAAAGTGGTGACGAGCCATTTGTGTGTTTAGGAGAAAATAACCCATGGCACTTTGTGAAAATGACATTAAGCAAACAAATACCAAAAACAATGACAGCTATAGTCTGTTGAAATGCGTATCAATAATATCCTTGTTTTCTGTAGCAACTAAGAAAAAAAGGAGAAACAGTAAATTGAATTACAGAAAATGTCCTCTTAAGCCTTTGTTTCTAAGGTAGGACACCAACACCAGGAGCCTGAAGACACTCCTCCAGAGGTAGGATACATCCAGAGAACTATGTTAAGAAGATATAAAAAAAACATCATGTTGTCATCAGAGTTTTCAAACTAACTTTCAGTTTGGCAGAAAGCAAGTTAACAATAAATTAAATTAAATATACATGCTTAAGATTACTTTGAATAAGTAATTTATTGTTGTTGCATTGAATATTTTAATAACTTTAATGCAGTAAACACTGCAAAGAATATTCTAGCAAACTCATTCGTTTTAATTAGCCATATTATAAATTATGTGAGTGACTGTTCAGCTGCCTAGCAGTAAGTAAAATGTCATTTCTGTATTCACATGTAAATAACTGTGGGTGACAATTAAGAGAATGTTGATAAAGTAGTATATAATTATTACTATTAACTTTACACCTTAAAAACAGTTGAAGACTGAGTTATATCTGTTAAAATATAAAGTTCCTTCAAAGACAAAACCAAAAAGATTCTTTTCATATGCTTGTTTTAATCTAGTTGATTATTACATGTTTAATGAATGCACAATACAAACACTACAGAAGACAAGGCAATAAGGAGCATAGAAAAATATGTCCATATTTCTGACGATTGCACGGAATGAAGTCTAACTACCTGTAGTATGGACTTTAATTAGTCTGTGTTTGATACAAGATGAGGATGAGAGACAACTGCCTTTCATTTAAGTTTTGTTTTTCCGTTGACATATTTGATTCAGTAATTATAGAAGCTTGTGAATAGATATGGACCAAACTTCTTTAAAATGAAATATTTTTCTTAATTCATTCTGCAGTGAAAAACTGCTAAGATTTTTAAAAGTATGTATTAAGCCAAAATATTTTAAGAGATTAATTTTTTGTTGTTTTGCAGTTTCTTCAAATTTAAAGAAATGTAACCAGAATTTATTAAAATGGTCTAATTTTCACTCAACTATCTTGTTTTGTGCTTCATTTGGTCCAAAAATAGTAGTTTTTAATTGTCAACAAACTGAAGGATTTTGTACATCCCTATTTATATATTAACAATCCCAAGCTTTTGTTGATGTTTAGATAAAGACATGAGATTGCTTGTGTCAGTGTCACATCAGTGAGATTTATTAAAAAGAGCCACAATATATGTTGGCAACATATTGATAAATATTACAAATGTTAAAAAATATTTTCGTCATGCATTGACTGGGAAAAAAATCACCAGTGATAGTGTCAACCTGTTTTAATGCTTTTTAATTGTAAATTGCTTAATTTCCATTGATCACATAATTCACGTCGTAATCAATGCTAGATCATGGAATGCATTAACCTTATGTGCTCAGAAGAGTAAAAAAAATGTACTTTGGTAGCATGTCCTATCTACAGTGACCTTTTTCTGCTTCTTTCTATAGTGTGTCCATATGAGAGACATGCTATCTACTGCTTATCTACTGCCATCATGACTCACATGTTATTTATAATCCAACACTTCTGTCCCTATATTCTGCCAAATTTCCTCCATCACATTAAGTCACAAAAATACACTGAGATATTTTTCTTGATGTGTATCAAGGATAGATTCACCTCTGTTTTATGTGGAGTACTGTGTATCACTTACGTGTTTTACTCATCTCTTAGTATATACTATGCCAAACTAGTCTTGTTAGTATGGGTCCATTCCCAGTTATAGGTTATAAAACTATGCCCAGTCATCACATTAAACCTGATCTGTAACTATTCCTGTCTGAAATATTTTTAGAAATACAATAATTCAGTAATTTTCAAATTGCCCTACAATTATTTAGTTGTCCTTAAATTCTGCCATCAAATTGTAGAGGAATAAAATTGTGCAGAGCAGTTCCAAATGGAAGCACTTCAAGCAGAAAGATATGAAAGCTGCTGGGAGCACTTGCAGCAGTGACTGATCCAGTTACAGATTGATCTCCTCTGTGCAAGTCAAGCCTGTTGTCAGAAAGAGCTTGTCTCTTTTATCGCTGACTTCAAAAGCATTACACAGAAAATTAGGTAAAACGAAAGGTGATGCTTCTCCTTTCTAAATCCCACACCATGTATGATACAGAACTTTGAATGATCTGGCAAATGAATGCAAAGCAGTGAACTTGCAGATAAAATTCGGGAGTGCACAATGACTTCTAGCTGGGGGGTAGTGTTAGAATTTACAGTATCTGTAGAGACAAATTGACTGTGGTGCCTGGAAATGGGACAGGAAGTAGTTCAGGTGGGGCTGCAGTAGTCCCTGGAGAAGTGAATGATAACCAAGTAAAAAGAAATGCAGGAAAGATAGTCTAATATCTGTTTTTGAGGACATAGTGGCAATGACAATGTCCTGGTGGATCATTAAACTCCCAATTCAAAGATCCATGGCAGTGACAGAAGGCTTTTATTAGCCTTATCTTAATATTAGCCTTATCTCACATTTTGATATATAAAAGCCAAGTTTGGTTTTCCTTCAGATTCCTTCATCTTGGTAGAAAATCAAAAGCTTTGAGAGCAGTCATGAATAACAAAATAAGTAACTTGGTCAGTAATGCTCATTTGCTGCCTTCTCTCTTTGCTAACAAATGATATAAACAGTAACACCAAGACATATATTGCAGTAGTATACTATCAAACTTTATTGTGGATTCAAATGAAATGGAAAAGAAAATCAGAATAAATTTTACTTGTAAAGTTTCTGTAAAAACCACATGAGATGTCATCCTAAGAAGTACTGTTTCCATGTTCTTTCTTTTCTACAGAGATGGAAAGGGATCATTAGGAGTATATATAACCCAGCAAGCAAGGGACTGTTAGACAGCTCTGTAAATAGCACATAATAAATCAGCGAACAAAACACATGAAGACTCCACTGTTCAAAATTAAAAAAAAACAAATGCCTACCCCTGCTATGACATATGTAACTGTGTGGTCTAGCTTAAAAAAAATATCCCAAACAAATGAAAAAGGTTCTCCCTAGCAGCAGAATCCCCTCATTATCTCAGAACTCAGGTTTGAGGCTTGAAGAAACAACAGTAGGGTTATTATCCTCTGTCAGATTCAGTCTCTTGTGACAATTTTTTGACAAACTCTTAACAGGATAACAAGGTATGCAGGGCTGACACAGGAAGATGATAATGCACTTGAGATTGCCTTTTGAGTAATTATGTGATCCCAATTAAATTATTCTAGTTTAGAGTGTCTTAAAAGGCAGGTCAAAATTTGATATTCATTGTCCATCTTACTCTAGGAGTTGAAGTCCTACTCAGCACGCTGCGTAATTGCCATGAAAGTAATGATTAAGAGCCTCATTGTCAGACTTCATTACTGATCTTCTTTTGCAGCACTTCCAGCTTAGGTTATTTCCCAGGTTTTTTTGCAGTCAAACTCATGAGGTTCTGGTAATAAATGTCATTTAGGATAGATATAAAGGTACTGTCACCCTAAAGATAACTTCAATTCTAATTACGCATTTGCAGTATTTCTAGGAAAAAAAAGGTTACTACTTATGCTTGTTCTTTTTAATAACTTATGAGTCTGGACTCTATACAGTCAAATACACCTGATCAACATCAGAATGTGGATGCACTTTGGGAAAAGATATCCTTTGGTTGAAAAGGAATTGCTTTGCCAATTTTGTCTCAGAAGAGTTTTCTGCTAATATTTCAGAAATAATTTTTCAAAGAAGCACATTTCATCATGCAGGCATTTTTGATTACTTTTCTACATGAAGCACATAGATTATTTGTCCTAAAGGACTGCAACATACAGAAAAGAGACTGTTTAATTTACTTTAAAGAAATTTATTAACATTCAAAGTATCATGGGATCTTGGATGCTCTCTCTTTTCAGAGAGACAGTAAATGACTGGAGTTTGAATATATGCATAACTGCTATGTAATTATTTTGATCAATGAAAAATAACTAATTCAAGTCTATAAGAAATGTAGGTCAGAAATGGTCAGTTAATTTGTTTTTGTAATTAACTCTACCCTCTTATGGTTCTCTTTTCGTGCTTTTACAGCCCCCAAATATCCTTGTATTTAGCATCAGTTATATAGTTTGTCATTCAAGTAGAAGAAATCTGTCGGTCCAACAGCAGTGCTTTTTCAGCTCAGATGTCAGAGAATGAGATGGCAGCCAGCTATTCAGTAGCAGATTGAATACAACTCCCATTAGGCATGCAGTGTCAAATTGGTCAAGGCCCACAATTATTACTTCACTTAACTGATGTCTTTCTATAATTCAAATTCAAAATACGAAAAACTCCAGCAGACTGCCTGTATACATGATGATGAACAATGTTTACCTCTTAGAAAATCATCAAACCGTACCCCAGTTAACAAGAGAGAAATGTGAAAACATCACTGACAAAAACCTATGAGGGGCAATCAAGAAGTATTTATTAAAAGCTGCATTAAATAACAACTTCATGAGCTTGTATATTGATTCTTTCTCAAATACAAAACGCTGCAAAATTATTAGTTCATGATTGTGCTGACCTGTTTTGCAAATAACATTTTATAACTATTCTAGAATATTAACTTATCATACAACAGATTTTAGCAATTTCTTTTGTGTATATATGTGTATATAGAAACTTATATTACAAACATAATTTGGCAATGCACTATACTGTTTAAGCAATAACTGTCTACAACAGTTCACACTCCTTAAAAAGCTTTCATAATCCCAAGTATCCTGTTGGACCAAACAAAATAATCACAACAGTGTTTAACCAAAAGCTTTTCTGAGTATACATTTTTGGGCTGCACAACTGGAAGCTTATGTCAAACTCAGAGACAGTGAGATGAAAGAGCTCCAGGGACTCAGGATACGGCTTGCTACAACTCTTGATAATAAATTGCCACCATTAATTTTATAACTGACTTCTGAGTTGCAATCCAGAGGTGAAGCCAAGGGCATCTTCTAACTTCAAAGATGTTAAGAATTGGAAAGTCAAGTTTGATAAGCTTTTGTTTCCTTAAATAAATTTTCAATTCTATTAAAAATAAAAAAATCTATCTTTTTAGGAGCATGTCCAGTGTGTGTAACTGGAATTTTGTGATGGAAAGAGCACAGTGTAACATTTAAGTTGATAAAAGATTCGCCTTTCCCCAAGAGAAAATTATAGATTTTTCTACCAATCACAATGTAACACACAGTTTTCTGGGCTTAAAGTGCTTAACAATATTCTTGGCAAAGACTGATATATAATCATCTGTCAATTACACTACTGCTGTGTGTGGGGAAAAAGGATTCATTTTTACTACATTAAAATCTGAGCTTCTTAATCCAGGCCTTTATATCTTTGTTCCAGATGAATACATTTCTCTCTGCAACATAAGACAGAGATTTCAAGCTCTTCAGTTTATTCCCACCTTGCATTACCTGGAGTAAAAATGAAAAGTGACGGGCAATACTTTGCCACTCAAGTTACAATAAAGCAAACTACTAGAAACATAATTTGAATTTTCTTTCAATGGAAAAATGCATTGGTTTTAGTCCTAACCTGGACCAAAGAAGGAAATCCAAGATCATCCAAAGCTTAAAGGAATAGAACTGTTCTCCTCAGTATCACTTCACAGGCAGAGCTTTGGTCTTCTTATAATTAAATAATGATTTCTTAATGTAATTTGGTAGCTGTGGAAAGCTTTGTGGTTTTCTGTTACTGTGCTTACATATGTAAGCGTTCTTCTGTACTCATCTCTAATAAACTATTTCTACTTTATGCTTCAGTTTCATGCAGCTGAAGAGCTTCTGATTTAGCTATGGTGGTTGTTGTTAAACTTCTGCATTGAAAAACATTAATGTGTTCTCAATATTATGTCATTAAGGAATTCTGAACTCTCCTGAGCCTCCCTTTTTTCAAAAGATTTGCCCCTTATAGTCTAACATACCAATCCTTAGAGTCTTGCTTTCCTTAAGCTTGTTACTGTTGTGATGTCCTTTCACCTTTCTTCCTTGAGAATTATGAGGCCATGGTCAGAGTCAACTAATTCATTTCAGTGATCAGAGTCAAACTGAAAAGGTCTTTGTATCCCTCTTTTCTGCAATAAAAAACTAACAACTTCAAGCACTGTCAGACACTTTGTGCTTAGCTGAATTTTTCATCTGGTGGCTGCCTGAGTATGTCGAGTCCACTCTTTCTACCAAATCACATATTTCTTTAATTGATGGGAATATCATGTTAAACTGTAAGATTTCTCCCTCCATATGATTCTCTATTTTAGCTTAAACACACATCTTTCTTCTGTTGTACTAATGAAGTAAGAATTCAGCGTTACAACTTGGGAGATTTTTTGGCACACATACAAAAAAAATAAAAATAGGTAATTACAATATCAAAAGATTTTAAATAAGCTTTAAATGAAAATCTCAAATCTTTATCTTAGAGCTGGAAAGAAAAAATCTGAAGTTGGGGAGCAAATTTCTTGCTCACTCAGTATGCTGAACTAGTATGCTTAATGGTATATGTAATTTTAATCTTGTCAATAGACTTTTTGTATAAATACTACTTTAAATCCTAGAATTTTATTTGCTTGAACACTATTCCATATGGTGATGAGTTCCACAGGCTATTTACATGTCACATAAAGTAGAACCACTCATTTAAAATATGTTGCATTTTAATTTTGAATGGCCTCTTCTCTTTCTGATACTGAAAAAGGTTAATAGAATTTAGTTTATGTCATTCATGATTTTATATATCACATCATGTAAAGTTTTGCATTTCTTCCCACAGTAAATAAGATTAGTCCACATAATCTCCTAAAACAAGTTTCTGCCGTTCCTGTTCCCAAACATATTTTTGCAGTGTATTCCTGAACTTTTCTATTCTATTTCTTTGTGACATTAACTAAAATCAAACATATTTTATAAACAATGTATTTTACAAGAGGCCATCCTACTAGTTGCACGGTGGTTCTGAGTATTGTTAGTTCCGAGTGGGTTATTTTGGAAAATTGTGCTAATTTAAACTAAAACATCATTTTTTAAAGTCTTTTTTTTTTCCTTTGTGATGGTTATATAACAAACTGAATTGTAATTCTAAATCCCATTGCAAATCACTGAGACTAGGTATTATTGTGACTGCTGCCTCAGATATTTCTATTCTTGCAAGGTGAATATAATCTAGTACCTTTTGTCATGGACTAATGAACTTTATTTCACTAGCATGTTAATTTCAACAACCTTCTTACTACTACCCATCTCTTTTGATAGGAAAGAATATTTAGGATTTTTAGAAACATGGGAAATAGACTACTGGACTTCAGAGGTCCAAATCACAGAAGTGACTTGAAGAAGGAAAACATATTTCAAACGCAGTTTCCTTTATTTGCCTCTTTCTCTAAATATATGAAAAGGTCCCTGTTTGCTCTTTGGGTCAATTCTTTACAAGATGGGGTATGGTTGGTACCTTCACCTGGAACTTATTTCTCCCTCGCTAACTGTGAAGAAGGATCTGTCCCTTCTTTTTGCATAAGCTTTTTGTCTTCTGCCCTTCCTGAAGAGAGGGCCTCTGAACTCTCACCTGTGTGCTCAGGTCTCTGCCAAACCACACAGGACTGCTTAACACTGAGGCCCTGCAGGAGACCCATGAGCATCCAGTCACACATATGTGTTGTTTACAGGCTCCATGTTGTATTGTGGTGTTTACAGTTAGAGTCAATGATCTTAAGGGTCTTTTCCAATCTAATCTGATTCTGTGATTCTATCTCTGCACAGAGGATGCATCTGTGAGGCTGACACTAGCTTAAGAATCATTGCATCTTCTATTTTTATGTGGGTCATTAAGTTTTTGGTAGACCTTGCATAACTCCACGAAACTGTCTAATTCTTACTGTTCACAGCTTACTGTAATTTATATTAATTGTGTGTAGCTGCACTAGTCTCTTTTTTTCCCCAAAAAGTTAAGCTTAAGGAAGGAAGTCCCTGATCTGCAAGTTAATGAAGTTTAGGAGAATATACTGGGGAATTAATAAAATGTTTGCTCTTCTATAGATATTTGTTACAGTCTGTCTTGAAATGAGAGAAAGGGACTAGAGACCTTTGTTTTGGTCTGGTCCAGGGCTGACATCCTTTTTTTTTTTTGGTCTGTGTATATTTTCCTGAGGCATTTTGTTAAAATATCATAAAACAGTCATTATTTGGATCTAAGTAACTAGCAAAAGCTGCTTATTGTTTAATATTCTGCCATCACTAATTTTATCCCTCAATTAATTTTCTGCCATACAGTTATATGAGAATAATGTTTGTATTAAGTCATTTTTTTAAAAACAACTTCATTTTCCTAGCTGAAACAGACCATCTGCATGAACATGCTGAGAAAATGAAAGGAAAACTTCACGTCTAATTTTATAAATCAGAATTATTCATATGATTAAGCTTTGTTGAGTCTAAATAACAAGATGATTTGACGTGCCCCTAATTAATTTGCATAACTGTTATCTCAGGAAAGTAACTGAGATACAGGCTGCCTGATTGTACAGGGAACTAAGCATACAAAGCCTTGATGGAGGGGTGGAGGGAGAAGAGAGGGACAGGGCCCCTCACTCTTTCTCATTGCACAGGATTTTATTTTTCCAAGGTGGGTGGTTACCAGGAAAAAGTAAATACAACTGAAGAAATGGATTCAATTGACATGAATCCCTTGAGCGGGGCTCAGGAGCAGAACACCATGCAATGACTAAGCTGAGGATCAGTTCAAGAAATCCGCATTTGTTCAGGTGATTACTGAGCAAGCTAGGAAAAAAAAATATTTTCACCTCCTTTCCTACCCAGTGTCTGTCTCCTGTAAAAAAGAAAGATGAGTGCAGCTCTGGCAGCCTTGTGGGCTTTGAGGGTAGCTTTGCTGGGGTGATGCCTGGCACCCAAGAATCACAGCTATTGCTCTCACATGCTGACAGAGACCCTTGAGGAGAGGAGCTAACTGGCGGTGCCGGTCAGGCACCAGGGTGCTCGCAAGAGCCCCGGCTCCACTCCCACCTCCTGACTCGTTTCCTTCCTACCCTGCTCTTGCCTCCTCCCTCATCTCTTCCTTCTTCCCTCCTGCTTAAAACCGTGGAATTATCATCACAGTACTTCTAGCTTTGCACACTCAACATTTATTTCCCATGCATGTATTTCATCCAGACTGAAATCTGATGGATGTAAAGCCCATATCCTTCTTGGTATTTGGGTTGGGGTTTTTTTGTCTGCTACAATCAGGCGCTATTCTTGTTTGTTTCCATGTATCATCACTGCAACAAACATAAATAGTAACAGTATGCACAAATTATCCATGATTAACTGTTTCTGGTCTGGGTTTATCAGTTCCCTGTCATACACCCCTCCTATAAAAAGTCTGTAATCTTATAGTAATATTAAATCATTGAAATTATTCAAAAATATTATAGCAGGAAGCCTTCAGCCAGGGAAGCTGAAATCTGCAACATTCTAATAACTGCTCTGACATTTTAAAGTAAAAATATTTTTCAAAATAGATTTAACTGACATATTTTTCTACAGAACTTGCAGATATCATACCCTGGTAATTATATGTACAATTAATTTGGAAGTGTGCTGAAGAACAGAATTAGTGCAATTAATTTCACTGTAAAAACAGATATCTGTGGAAAGCCATACAATGTAAGACCACATTCAAAAAATAACCCACTTTCTTTTTTACCTATTCATTTTTAAGATGATAACTGGTGAGAAACTCTCGTGTCATGGCTCAGATTTCTGATTTGTCTTTGTTGTAATGTTGTAGACACATATTGTAATAGGAAAGCTGTTTTGAGTTGGATAAAAGCATGTATCTAACTAAGCAGCTAAAGTTACAGCTGCTGTTTCTCCCAGACTTCCCATATTTTATTCATAGATTCTCAAAAGTTTAGTTAGTAAATTTAATCTAAGTAGGGGTAATATCCCTTGTCTAATCAACACGTACCTGTAATTTATGCAGATTTGAGGATAGGAGTTTCTTGACCTTGAATTATTTAATCTCAAAAATATCAGGTTTAAGGATTAGAAAAAGATAAGACTTTTCTCCAGTTAAAAAGAAAAGCTATATTAGACCTATAACAGACCAAGTTTTTCAGATAAATTGGAAATTCAAGAATGTAAATATATTTTGTACTCTGTAAACAACATCTACAGCAGTTTTAACATTAATGCGTGCCCTCTTTTACTGCACATATTTTTCAGAGTTTAAGATTTGGAAAGAAAGATCAAAGCATAAAATCTAGTCAGTACTTATACAACCCAGGCCCATGAGGAAAGGGAGTAAAAAACGTAGCTTCTCATGAAGTCTGGATAAGAACTGGCTGAATCTCTTTGGTGGCTTATGGAGTTGAAAAAGACCATTTCCTGGAAATGATATCTGCCTTGCTGTCATGGGAGTGTATGCTATGGAAATCTGTCATACTCTTACCCTGAGTAGTGCAGATGTCCACCAAAATAAAGAGATGTCAAAGATGTATGGTTTACCCCAAGTGGCTCATGTCAGCGCATATACTGTCAGGAACACAATGACAAGAAATCAAAATTTCCTGAGTTGTAGCCCTGTATTACTTTTCTCAAATCACATTGCCATAGGTGTTTACAATCTTTACAGTAATATTTGCCATAGGGAACTACTATCAAGGTAGGTCATACTTCAAGCCTAACAATTTTGACATCATTCTTTCAGTATGTTTCTTTTTCAAAGGATCAGTGTGAATGAATACCTGCTGATCTTACAACTATATGGTTCATTGCATTACTTACTGAAAATGTGGTGACATGGTAGGGCTGTCAGAAAACCATGTCCTCTACAATTACCTGACTTAGCAAAGCACTAATTTATAGTATATCCATACTATATTTGTATTGTATAAATATATATATTCCAATGCATACTCAATAAGCAAAATATATATACAATACAAACAACTGTGGAAACTGTTGACACTGGAATAGGCTGCCCAGGGGGGTGGTGGAGTCACCGTCCCTGGGGGTGTTCAAAAAATGGGTTGATGAGGCACTTGAGGCCATGGTCTAATGGTCTAATGGTTAGGAATATGATGGGATAAAGGTTGGACTTGATGACCCTGGAGGTCCCTTCCAACCATAATAATTCTATGATTCTATGATTCTATGATTCTAAAAAGTGTTAAAGTTTCATAATGTATATATATAGTTGCACAAAATTAATCTTTATAGTGTTTTGTTATAGATATTTTATTGTTGTTTTTGCTGTTTTTGTTTTTCTTATTGTTATGAAATATCACCTTGAATTAATAAAAAAACACCCAGTAAATTGCCTCTTAATTGTATGCACACATGTACAGATATACAAATCCCTAGAATGACGAATAACCTAAAAATAATGCTTGTCCTGTTTCAGCACCTTTGAAGTTTTCCTGTTTATCATTGTACTCATCATGCTTTTCAGAATACCATCCATATTTTACTTAATTTTTTATTTAATTTTTAGTCTTTAAAATGGAAGTCCTTTAAAAAAGAGGTCAGTGTTATTACTGCCATTTTGTTAATAGGGAAAAGGATGTAAAGGAAGATGAGTTGATCTATTAATGATCATACAATGTTGAGCATTGTCATGCTAGAGGTTTACTTTTCAGTCTTCTACACACAATAAGGTGTTGCGAGTCCTCTCTAGCTCTGTCTTCAAGGAGTTCAACATCTTTTCTGGACTGATCAGTAGAGTAATTTCTTAAAAAATATTTTGAACAAGAATCATGAAGAAAATACTACCCTAAGCAAATTCTATGGGAGTTCTACTGATGACTGATGCATTTTTCTTTTTTTTTTTTTTTTTAGTTTTAACATGTTTATAATGTCCAGATGCCTTCTAAAAACAATGTTTAATAGCTATTTAGAACAGGGAATCTGTTTCTTTCCAGAGAAGATAATTCATCCCCATTTGTATGTGTTTCCTTTTTCAGTCAGGAGGTTCTACGATGGTCTTATACTTAGGCATTACACAGTTAGAATTACATTCATTCCCTGCTTCCTGATATTGCTCTTTTCCTAGTGTATGTCATGAGAAGAAGGCTGTGCATTCTTTCATTTATTTTCTTGTGCCTGAAATATAGGAAATGCAGTGTCACAGCTGTGCAAAATAATTTCATCAGTCTGACTGTAGTGCAAAAGCCTTGATAGATTTGACTTCAATAATCCAGAGAAGTGGGTATGCTGAAGTGAAGCAGATGTGGAATGGTAGAAATACATTGGAGAGAAAATGAAGTGAGCAGTGCAGGGACCCTCATTTACTCCGATACTTTCTTCTAGATGCAAATCTCAAAGATACAGATGTCAATAGCATTCCTTAGTCTGTTCAAGCAGAAATCTATTACCTGATGCCCTGCCAGATCCATTTAGAGCCAGGACAATCTGTTTCTATAGTTATTCTCATATGTAATTAAAACAGAGCTATATCTATATAAACAGCCAGATACCATGGTATATTTGATGGTGGTAGTTTCATTTATCACTGGTATAACCTAGGGCTTATTTTGTAATATAAAAATAAAAAAAATAGTATTTGCAGATGTGTTATTAAAATATACATTATTTCAAGATGCACTTTGAGAAAATGATGTTTCTGCTTGAGAGAGATTAAGCATAGCCACAAGATAACTTAATACTCCTCTTCACAAATTTTTTAACTTCTTTGTATTTTGGAAGACGTGTCAAATCAGAAGTGTCTCTAGGTCAGTACTGACAAACCTACTGCAGTTCAGCATGCTTAATCACCTAATATAAAGAAGTTCAGTCTTTGTACATTTCATGTCTATGTACATTTCCTATGGTTAAACAATGTCACTTACTCTTACTTCAAAGATTTTTATAGAAAAACCAGAGAATAGGAAGACAAAAAACCAAGAAAAGTTGTGAGTCGAGATAATGACAGTTTAAGGAGTCTAGGAAAGAGAAAAAGCCATAAGCAACACATACTGCAAAAGCTGAAAGCAGCCACTAACAATCCCTGTAATTGAATGTACAGCAATATACAGCAAGAAAGGGAGCAAGCAATGAATCAATTGAAGGAGCAAATAAGTCAACATCAAGACCAGTAACAGAAAGTAGCAGCCTGCCAAGCAACAGCTGAACAGATGTAACAGCTATAAATTCAATCTAGCATACTTTGATAAGGTTTGTCATTATCTTGAACCTCTTGAGCCCCACTTAAGGTATCAAAAGGAATTGTGGTGGGTTGATCCTAACCAGCAGCCAAGCACTCACATAACTGCTCATCCACTCCCTGCTCCAGCAGGACAGGGAAGAGAATAAGAAGAAAATACACCAAGAAAAGTTGTGGTTCGAGAGAAGACAGTTTAACAAGTGAAGGAAAGAGAAAAAAACATAAGCAATAGGCATAAAACATAAGCAACTCACTCACCACATCCCATAGGTAGACTGGTGCCCAGACAGTTCTGTGCAAAGGCCACATTTGAAACCGAAACAAAAATCCCTTTCTTTTCCTCTACCTGAATTTTTGTTGGTGAGTATGACGTCCTATGGCATTGAATATCCCTTCAGCCAGTCTGGATCAGCCATTCAGGTTGTGTCTCTTCCCAACTTCTTACCCACCCCTAGACTACCTACTTGCTTGGGGGGAAGGGAACAGAGTGGAAAAAATAGAAAGCCTTGATGCTGTGCAAGCACAGTTCAGTGAGAGTCAAAACATTTGTTACTAGTATTGTTTTAGTTAAAAATCCAAAACATAACACCGTAACGGTTGCTATGAAGAAAGTTAACTTTATCCCAACCAGAGCAAGTACAACTTGCTACAGATGATACTTAATCACTTATATTGAAAAATTAGCAAAAAGATTACAAATTAGCAAAAGGGGACTGTTATATATGTACATCAATGCAACAGATTTTGTAAGCAAAGAGGGAGAAAACAAAGACCTTCCTGGTCCCTGGACAAGTCCCAGGAGATTCTTGGACAAGCCCTGAAGGCCTCATCACTTGCAAAGGAGAAAGTTGTTTGAAGGAAGTGCTTCCTCACATAGTTGGTACTTGGATGACTACAGCATTAATCGACCAGATCTCATTCACATCCTGCTACATAAATATCTGACTTGAAACAGAGGCTGGATTCTGTGCTTTCTTGAATTTGAGATAATCATACCAGTCTGTTTAAATGGGAAATGCAGTACTAACATCACCTAACTTCAGTGCCATCTTCAAGCTAGCCTGTCAAGGACCTCTCTATAGTCACTGAAGGGTATAATGTATTTCCTGAGGGAATTCAAACAACTACTTTACAGATCTGTTTTAGGATTGATGCATCATCCACTTTAGGTACTTACTGCTCTCCAGGTATTGATGTAGTTGTCTAAGTGCCAAAATGCAGTATCAGAAAGAGAAACTGGGAATATCACTAATTAAAGAACTATTTTGAAACAGGAGTACAGCTCCAAAACTCAGCATTTAGTAAATCTGCCCACTGTAGTCACAGTTCATAACTGATTAGGGTTTATTTACTGTTAATGACAGACTTTAATGCTTGTTCTCCAAAGGGGAAATAAAAACCCAAACAAAAACAACAACAAAACAAAACAAAACAAAGCCATGATCAGGAAAGATACATAAATGTAAAGCTAGAAGACAGCTGGACTTTTCCATCTGTAAAGTAAATTTTGGCCACCGTTTTCTGTCACTTGAAAATAGCCGTGGATATTGTCTACCTTGAATTCGGTAAGGCTTTTCACACTGTCTCTCATTAAATCCTCATAGGCAAACTTAAGAAGTGTGGGTTGGATGAGAGGACAGTGGGACAGATTGAGAACTGTCTGAGTGGCAGATCCCAGAGGGCTGTGATCAATGGTGCAGAGTCTAGTTGGAGGCCTGACACTAGTGGTATCCCCCAGGGCTCTGTACTGGGCCCAGTTTTGTTCAATTTGTTCATCAATTCCTTGGATAAGGGGATAGAGTGCAGCAAGTTTGCTGATGATACAGAACTGGGAGGAGTGGCTAATACCTCAGAGAGACCTTGATAGGTTGGAGAGATGGGCAGAAAAAAACCTTCTGAAGTTCAACAAAGGCAAGTGCAGTGTCCTGCGCCTGGAAAGAAACAACCCCATGCACCAGTACAGACTGGGGGTCAACCTGTGTTGCAGTGTTGCAGAAAGGGACCTGTGGGTCCTGGTGGAAAACAATTTGTCCATGAGCCAGCAGTGTGCCCTTGTGGCCAGGAAGGCCAATGGAATCCTTGGGTGTATTAGAAAGAGCATTGCCAGCAGGTCAAGTGAAGTGATCCTGCCCATATACTCAGCCCTGGTGAGGCTGCATTTGAAGTACTGTGTACAGTTCTGAGCTCCACAGTACAAGAGAGACATGGAGCTCCTGGAGCAAGTCCAACGATGAGTCATTAAGTTGGTCAAAGTTCTGGAAAATCTCTTCTATGAAGAAAGGCTGAGGAAGCTGGGCCTGCTCATCCTCAAGAAGAAGCGACTGAGAGGGGACCTAATTAGTGTGTATAAATATCTAAAGGGTGGGTTTCAAGAGGATTGGACCAGTCTCTTTTTGGTGGTACCAACTGAAAGAACAAGAGGCAATGGACAGAAACTGATGCACAGGAAGTTCCACTTGAACATGAGGAAGAACTTCTTTACTGTGCGAGTTCCAACTCACTGGAACAGGTTGCCCAGACAAGTTGAGGAGTCTCCCTCACTGGAGATATTCAAGAACCATCTGGATGCAGTCCTGTGCCATGTGCTCTAGGATGACCCTGTTAGGCAGGACCTGATGACACACTGTAGTCCCTTCCAACCTTACTGATTCTGTGATTCTGTATTAAAGATCATAGCAGTATCACATGGTTGTAAAAATAAGTTGAATTATTTTAAAAGATCTAAGATACAGCTGGGATTGAAAGAGAATGGGTAACAACTATTAAAAGCTTTTACTACTTCAGTGATCACTCCTTACTGCCATGGACAATGTTGGCCTGCCTCCAGTCTTCTTTCTTAAGTAGAGATAATATGGGAATGCTCACAGGATTATACACTGGGAGGATTCTGACCTTTGCATCAAGGCTAAATGGAACCATGAATTTTTACAGTCAGCCTATTCAACAGAGGAGAGCACCTATCTGTAAGCTGTGAGGCAGGAGCCATGCAGGTTTCCCTTCTAGCCTGCCCTGGTCTTCCTTTTAGTCTATACCTTTCTAACCTGAACTGAAGTTGCCTATAGAAATGACAAGTTTGGTCAAGGTTTCTTCTATCATTTCTGTTTTTTGTAGTAACACTATTAGAATACCTCTCGATTATTAGCCCAGCTTGTTTTTCTGGTAATTCATTGTTTTTGAAGAAAATGAATAATTCATTTCTGCAGTTATAGCTAATAAAATAACATTGAGGGGGTAATAAAATTCTTATAAATTAGAGCTGAACATTTTTCAGATAGTGACAACGGAGAGATGTCTTACTGCTTGCAAAACATAAAAGGAAATCACAGCATAGAACATTTTTTTTTCTTAAGTGAGAGATTGTTCATAGTGTTATGTTTTCAATTATATTCTCATCAATTTTATTTTTATTTTTGGCATTATTTTTGGGGAAAAATATACAGTAGAATGTACAATAAAGAAATGAATGAGTTTTCACTAATGTGTGCTTCTGTAAATACCTAACTCTGTAAAAATAGTCCGTAGTCACTGAAATAAGAGACAATTAGGAAAACAGAAAGAATATAATCTGTGTGGTTCTGTATTATTTTCTGTAGTTGTTCCAGAAGTGTTACATGGTCTGTGAGAACCTGCAAAAGTTGCAGACAAAGTCCATATAGTCTAGTAAATCCCAAACCTTTAATTTCACAGACTATCAATTGTCAAATGTGTGGGCAGAAATATAAGCTTTACAAGGCAATAATTGCATTGCAGATCTTGTTGTTTTAGGTGGGTTTTTTTGGTTTTTTTGTTTATTTTTAAATGTTACTTTATCACTTGTCTCCTTTTTCTGCTTTGAATAACCTGTAAAAACTCAAAGCCTTTTCCGTGATGCAGTCTTTATGAAAACAATTTTCCCTAAAGTTGTTATAATCCTAGAAAGAAAAGCAATTAACATTTTAGTGACTATTCATTATCTTCCAATAAAAGATACAGCTCAACCACAGTCAGTCTAGACAAAATATGAAATGGATGAATTAAACCAGGAAGATTCTATAGGAAATGAACAAACTACTACCAGTTCACTCAGGAGTGGTATCCTCTGCATAGAATTTCTGAAACATCCTATAGAGAGTATACATATCTATATACATGAATGTTACAGGAACATGCTGAAATTCTTGTTCAGATTCAAGCTGTTATTTTACAAATTTTGTAATTCCTAGAGTCATTCTGGAAACTTCAGAATTTGTCACTAACACTTGTATGTTTTTATATGTTTTTTTCTTTACACTTTTCATTATATATTTATTTTAATATACATTTATTAAAATAGGTTTTATCACATAATTTTCACATGTGTGTTGATGGTGTTTCCTCCTTTGGTATTTCAACACTGCTTGGTATAAAATCTCAGCTTTCACCAGCTATTAAAGATGTTCATGCAGTTTGTGATAAAACAATATTATATATCTCAGACACCTGAAACAGAAGTCATAGATAAGAATACAAAAAGGCATAAAGAAGATAACTTAGATGAATAAAGATATGGAATGTTTTGATTAGTTGAGGGACTTCTGTGAAGGATTGTTTCAGCTGTTAAAAATCAGACTCCATTTTAAAAGTTGATCAGAAGGATGTTATCATCTTTGTTTTTATGTGTCTGTGGAATACATATGTTTACCCTTCTTTAGTTCACGTGAGTTCTAGGAGTCTTCAGTGCTTAGAAAACATTAAGATACTTGGGTAAGTAGTAAGACAGCAGTGTAAAGCATTTTTCCTAACCAGAAAAATGTGACAAATTATCTACTCTTTAGAGCATTTTAACAGTTCCAATGAACTGCAATAGGCGGTGAAGAGACATCCCATTGTCCAATCCATATATCTCAGAGCTATACATCAGCATGATTTATTTCAAGAGCTTGAACTGAGTCTGCAGCAGAGGAGCAGCAGTTTCTGATCACTAGGGAGGGCTGGGCTCTCTAACAACTTTGCTGAAGTAGATCACTTGCACAAAGCATCTGTCAGGACTCTGTTACAAGACAATTACAAATCGGGATCATGACAAGTACAGAATGTTCTGTGCTTCTACTTCTGTTTTTTGCCTGGTTTTGCATATTTTGCTTTAAGTACTGTTCAAAATTTCTCACCACAGCATAGACAAATTAATTCAAGTTCTTCCCTGATTTTGCTTATGTAAAGGTACTATAGGAGAGACCATTGGGAACAGACACACTGTACTTGTTTTTCCTCTGCCATCTCTGCCCCTTAAGCTAATTTCAGTGTACCTCCTGAAGGCAAACTCTGTCATGGATCTGATTTTGTAGGTCGTGGTTAGGGAAAAAACATACTATATGGTGCCAGTTACTTAGTTTCTCACTTAAAAATATCACCGTTTTTATATCCACATTTGCCAAATCCTCTGTGTTCCTCCATGATATATCTAGTCTTCTTCTTCCTTTAACAACTTCTAAATGTGATAAAATATAATTATACATTATGAGATATAAAGTATAGCACTATTACTTTATGACGGTTGTCAAAATTGCATTTAGGAAATTATATGGGCTGCCTAAATGAATGCACGTTCGTTGTTGTCTCAGTGAATTTGACACTAAATTTGGCTAGTTATGCTTTAATGGAAGATCAGGAGTTTAAGTATCAAGGCATAGGAACTTGTGTGACTCTTAAGTGTCTTTGAATGAAAGATGGTGAGCAGGCCAGAGATTTTCACACCTGAAGTTAAAAAAATGTGTCATAATTAATCTGTTTAAACTGTACTATGCTAATACTATTTTACCCATAGGTTTTTTTTTTCTAGATATTTAAGTGAAAAACAGTATATTGACAGGACACTTTCATTATCATTCAAAATGTGTTACATATTTTATAATGTAATGTACCATATATTTGGTATGCTAAATGAGAGATAAATGCCTATAATAATCTAGAACAAGTCATGTTCGATATCATATTCTTGATGCAAGAAATCTGAATGTTTTAACAATTATTAAAGCAACAAAAACAGATTACATTTTCTAAATGTGTATCTTTACCCCAGAATGAGTATGAAAAAGACATTTAATTTGTGCTATTCTTGTAAAAAAGACCCAGAAAACTAGGTAAAAAGGACTTTTATATAATTGATGGTTTCATAAGTACGTGTAAACAAGTCAGAACCTGGCTGAATTAGAGAATCGGGACCACAGTTCATTCACTGTGGATGATAGCACCTTTACTCATTCTGACTTTCTAAAGGACAGGAAAAGGTGACAATTGTCAGTACTTTGACAAACATGAAATGCACTCCCTGCCAGGAAGAGTCTTTTCAGTTTAACATCAAAAAGTCAAAATCTTTCCCTTATCCAAGTTTCCTGATCACTCCCTTTCCCCAGTGAAGTCTGTTCATAGCAGAAAAAAGGAAGGAATAATTTTAGTCTGCAGCAGAATATGTTTAAGAATAAATATTATGACACTGATTTTGAAAGCTTAGTTACCGGCTTCCTTACACTGATTTTATAGTCCCATGCTACGTTCAGCAGTGATCTTTGGGCCACTAAGCATAAGAATACTGAAACTTTAAAAATACATATTTGCCAAAAAGTAACCTTATGGGTGAAATATTTCCAAGATCTGACAAAGAAGAGCTGAAGGTTTTGGTGGTTTTGTGCTCAGTTGGCAAAAGCACAAATTGTGCACCTCAGTTGCAAGAACTGTATCCCGATTTTAACTATCACAGTAGATTGAGACAATACAGTGTAACCAAGAGATGAAGTATTCATCCCAAACTTAGACACAGAGGAAGGCTGAAAGGCAGTAATACCATTTCAGGGATTTTTTTTGGTTTTGTCTTTAGCAATGAGACTAGCTTTTTTACTGTTCAGTCTTTAGCACACAGGTTACATTACAGTTAATGTTACAGCTGTGTTCTCAAGGGTGATCTCAGAAGTCATTCTGCATAAGATCTTAATTAGAAATAAATAAAAATGATGGACATTTTAACAGTTGGAGCATCTTTTCTAAGTAATTTTGCTAAGTAATTTTGCTTAGTAATTTTGCTTTGCTTACATTAAACAAAGACACAGTATAGTATTCCTTGTGAAAAAGGAACATGTTGAAAGAATTTGCCTTTGTTCATCTCTCACGTACAAGCTTTGGAATGAAGATAGCAGAAAGACATGGAGGTTTGGATTTTTCTACTGCAAACTTAATGCCAACAGGGACACAGTTAAATCTAAACAGGATATCAATAATCACTTTCATACAATTGAGCCAAACATTTTTGCTTTACACTAGAGAAAAAGCTGCAGCTGAAAAGCACTGAAATCACTGCAGTTGTACAGATTTATACGAGATGGGAATATCTACAAGCTTTTATTAGGCTGGTGATATTAAAGCTTTCACTATGTTCCCTTTAGGCATGAATATCAGTCTTCTTACAAAGAAAAATTTTTCCTAAGTGTCCTCCTAAAGTGATTTTTTTATAGGAATTTTTAAAGACTTTTGAACAGGGGAAACACCATGTATATTTTTCTCAATGGGATATTTGTAGAATGAACTGTATTGGCTGAGACACCATATAGCATTATTATTATTAATATATTATTATTGATAACAGTTGTACTATCACTAATGCATATTTGTAAACATTTGTATATATTTACATATACACAAACATATATGTAAATTTAGACGTGTATATATACATATGTGTGTGTGTATATGATGTACTTATTTTTATCTATCTAGAAAAGCAACTATATATATAACCATATGTATACAGACAAATCCCAAGAGCCTCAAATTCCTTAATCTGAGAAAGTGTGTAAAAGCTTAAATTATACACTATGCATGATATGAGTCAGTATTACATGCATCTGTGACATGACAGATCACAGCTACCTGGGACTCTGAAAGAAAAACCCTAGCCTTTCTTATACTGTGTGTTCACTGTATTTAAGCATAAGTGTATAGTATTTTTCCAAAATGTGTGGTGTTGAACAACACTCTCCCTTCTGCCACTCAGCTCAGATGATGTGCATCAACAGGATGTACCCTACCCTGCTGATTTCAAAAACACACAAATATTGCTGACACAAATAACCTAAGGACACACCATAGAGGGCAACTGAATAGATGTCTTGAGCTCTCAGTGGAAGAGTAGTCGGTCTGTGGTTTGTGGTCTGATTTCAGATTACAACAGCAAGTAATTGCTTGTAGGTAAAGCAACCTTTCTTTATAAAAGCTGATCTTAGAGCTAAGCTAGTTGAGAATCTCACTAGTGCAGTGACATGGACCATGTGACACTGCCAGCTGCCTTAATTGAAATCATGAGTGTTATCTGTATCAGTATTGTCCTTGTTACTATTAAGTTTTTTTATACCTTTACACAAGAATATCTGAATATAGTTAAGAAAGTTAGACCTAACACAGAGACTATTAGTGAATATCTAGATGCCTAATCAATGTACATTTACTGTACATTGGTGTCACACACTGGTGACATTGATATTTGATTGGTTTCGTTCCCTTCCTACTGGAGCCCAGTGAATATTTTTTGTTTTATCTTCTATTTTCCAATATTATTCTATGGATTTGGTTTGGTATTGTATGTATACCCACATTAAATAGTTGGGAGGTAGTAGGGCAATTGAATCTGGGCATTGCACTGAGGCATCGAAAGATAACCCAGACTTGGAAGCCTGTACAAAAATGGTTGTGACAGCTGACTCTGGGCATCCTTCCAATGTTATAATCACTTAATCAGAAATTAACTCAGTCTCAACAGCCTGAACCTTTACCAGCATATAAGGCTTCAGGGTGGTTGGATAAGGACTTGTGTCAACATTAGAAACTAAAAGAAACTGCTGACTTTTATGGAAGAAAGTTATTTCTAACAATAAAATATTTCATTTTCTTCCATTTTCATTTCTAAATGAATAATACCATAAAATAGTAGTAAGTTTCCAATAACCATAATACTGACATGCAGTGTAAACCCTTATGGAAAAATACATATTATACATAAAATTTCCCATCAGAGAGACTTTATCTCTTACATAAATTACTAATTTTACACTTTGTCTTTTAACATGATTTATGACAATAATTTTTCTTAGAGAAATGAAATAAAAATATTAACTGAAAATAAATGTATGTTAATAAACACCAGTTTGATTAAATGCTTTGCTTCTAGTATTTCTACTTATGCATTTATCTGAGAATTAAATTTAAAAATTACTTTCTTCACTACTAATTAAAATATTATACAAACAAGATAAAAAGACATAACAAAAAATACTGATTTTTTTATATATATATATATAAAGTGTTCCTTGAAGAATAAAGAGATACTAGGTACCCTACACTGTTTCCTTATAAATTGGCTTTTATGACCAAGGAGATGGAAACCATACCACAGTGAAAAATAAAAAAAAGGACACAACTTCAAACATAATTTCCTTAAATTTAATTCCAAAAGGTATCTCTTTTTCCACAACTTCATAAACTCTTAAACTACCATTTAACAGTGAAACAGGATAGGTTAATTAGCCTCATGAATTGTTCATGTTGTATCAGGACTTCTGTGGCTCAAACCAAACCATGAATGGCACTAGCCCTTTTTCCATAGATAACAAAGAGCCTAGAGCAAGTCCTTAACAAAATTTACAGAGCAAGGATAATGCTGTGATAATCAGGGGATGCAAAGAAAGCTTGTTACTGGTCTGGTTATTCCACATTTTGTTCTACATAAGGCATTCTTAAGTTTCCCTCAGAGATAAGAGTCAGAAGGACCTCTGATTTGCTCCAGCATGGCTATTCCCGAAGTGCTTACACATGGAAAGTCTCTGTACTACAAGAGCATAAAATCATAGAATCATAGAATCATTAAGGTTGGAAGAGACCTTCAAGATCATCCAGTCCAACAACCTACCTACATCACCACTAAACCATATCACTCAGCGTCACAGCCAGATGCCTCTTGAACACCTCCATGGACGGTGACTCCACCACCATCCTGGGCAACCTATTTCAATACCGAATCACCCTTATAGTGAGGAAATTTTTCCTAATCTGCAATCTGACTTTCCCCTGCTGCAATTTAAAGCTGTTTCCTCTCATCCTTTCATTATGGGCAAGGCAGAAGAGACCAACCTCCACCTCACTACAACTTCCCTTCAGGTAGCAATGAGGTCCCCCATGACCATCATCTTCTCCAGACTGAACAACCCCAGCTCCCTCAGTCATTCTCCATAAGACATATCTTCTAGTCCCTTCACAAGCTTTGTTGCCCTTCGCTAGACATGCTCAAGCACTTCAATGTCTTTTTTGAAGTGAGGAGCCCAAAACTGAACACAGTACTCAAGGTGAGTCCCAAGTACAGTGGGACAATCACTGCCCTATTCCTGCTGGCCACACTGTTCTTGATGCAGGCCAAGATGCCTTTGGCCTTNCCAAGTGCAGGACCCAGCCCTTGGCCTTATTGAACCTCACTCCGTTGGCCTCTGCCCAGCAATCCAGCCTGTCCAGATTTCTTTTCAGAGCCTTCCTACCCTCAAGCAGATCAACACTTCCACCTAACTTAGTGTCATCTGCAAACTTACTGAGGGTACATTCAAACCCCTCACCTAGGTCATCAATAAAGATATTAAACAGAACTGGCCCCAACACCAAGCCCTGAGGAACACCACTAGTAACCAGCCACCAACCAGATTTAGTTCCATTAACCACAACTCTCTGGGCCTATCCTTACAGCCAGTTTTTCACCCAAAGAAGAGTATACCCATCCAAGCCATGGACAGCCAGTTTTCTTGGGAGACTGCTGTGGATGACAGTGTCAAATGCTTTACTGAAATCTAGATAGACCACATCCACAGCCTTTCCCTCATCTGCCTGTCTCTCCTAAAGAGCTTGTAGCTATCCACTGCAGCACTCCAGTCGTGAGTATCATCCCACTATATTTCCGTGAGGACAACTACATCATAACTTTCCTGTTGAATAATGGCTTCCAGCTCTTCCTGTTTATTACCCATGCTGCATGCATTGGTGTACATGCACTTCATTTGGTTTAATGATTTTACCCCTGACACAGAAATGCCACCCCTAGGCTCAACTCTGGCCAGCCTGGCTTTGTCCCCTTCCCCCTTCAGACCTAGTTTAAAGATCTCTCAATAAGCCCTGCAAGCTCCTGGGCCATAGTCCTTTTCCCCCTCTGAGTTAGGTGAATCCCATCTGACATTAGCAGTCTTGGTGCCTTGTAAGTTGCCCTATGATCAAAAACCCCAAATTTCCACCTGTGGCACCAGGTATTGCCATGGAGCAATTAACAAATGAAGAGCAGGTTAGCTGAAGCTGTAGAAGCTTACAGAGGGACGATGAGATGAATATGTACAGAGTTGTAAAGGAATCACCTTAACCCATAAAGACAACAACTCAAATTTAAACATGCATGCACATAGAAACACACAACCAAAGACAGCAAATGAGGTTGCAGATTTTTCACAATATTTGCCTCTGAGATCCTTATCTACATTGACACTTATTATTTGAATGAAATGAATTCTGCCCAGAGAGGTTGTAGATGATCTCTTGTTGGACATATGCAGGGCCAGGTTGGACGGGGCTTTGAGCAACCTGGTCTATTGGGAGGTGTCCCTGCCCATGGCAGAAGGGTTGGAACTAGATGATCTTTAAGATGATCTTCCAACCCAAACCATTCTACGATTCTATGAATTTTAATATAAAGTGAAATAAAAAAATAATGCTTCATTACTGTGTTTTTTCTGTTGGATAATAAACCTGGAATCCCTGAATTCTTTAAAATTGCAAAATTGATTATTTAGAGCCCAAAGAAGTCTATTACTGCCTTGCTGTGAGAGTGAGGGTCCTGTAAACATGAACTTATGTTGTTCATTGTATCAAGGGTAGAACAGATTGTTTTACATTTAGAGTGGTTAAGAAAATTACATACAGCATCTCACATCAATACTAATAGGAGAAATATTCAAAATGTATAAATTGAAGCGTTCAGGTGAAGCTGCAGAAATCATATGAATCCAAAGACGCAATTTATCTGAGCAGCTTGATACTAAAGCAAAAGTTTGTCATCCACTCCCATGGACTCCTACTAAGAAAGGTGGCTCAGTTTAAGCTGATCTCCTATCAGCATTATTCTGTATTCCTACGCAGTGGACTTCTTCCATCTCCCTTTCTAGTATTTCAAAGCTGACATCAACCATTCTTGATAAAAGATGATCTACTGGATTCTTACATGTGCCTCATTTTCCACCCTTTTCCACCCTGTGCTCCTTATCTCCCTTTCACAATGTGAGACTGGTGTGACCTCTTCTAACAGAAGTGAATTTTACCTTGAGTTAGTCCCTTCTACTATAAAGGGATGCCTTTCTGTAAGGCTTATCTATGGGCAGCTACATTGCACTGTGAGAATGTGCTAATCTTTTTCACTGGCTGTAACACTGCTTTGTTCACACACATACTTCCAGACTCTGCCATCCAGGGTCAAATTTCAGCCCATGGTTTCCTACTACAAGGTTTATTTCCAGTTGGCACCTTGCTTAACATTTACTTCACAAGGCCAGTTGAAGAAGAAGGCATGGTGTCTGCATAGCCTTTATTGTGAATCTAGCCCCTTGCAAGCCCCGTGCAGATTGATGAACTCCCTCTAATGGGTTACATTCCTTCATCCTACAGGTCACCATGTGGTTTGTACAGGGTGGATAGGTAACATGGAAAAGAATAGGCCTTCTGATTATTAAAATGAGATAGAAAAATAGCTGTGCAGTTTATGGGTCTAATCTCTCAGCTTGCCTAAATAAGTGGTGGTATTTCCAAAGAGTGATGGAGAGTAAGAATCTACTCAAAATTCTCTGTGCTGTTTTTTGAAAGTTTTTAGCTCTCAAGGGAGGTGAGACACCTAAAGAGCTGCATAGAGGAGGGATATCCAAAATCCTTCTGAATTTTGAAGTGTAGAGGATGACCAGAGGGCTACCTGATTGTTGATTGACAGAGCAGCCCTACTGGTCATCACACTCAGGTGCTAATTGTTTGATGATAATAAAGCTAATGGCCTAACAAGGGGGGTGGACCATAAAAGGCAGGGCTCGAGGCACCAGGGGACCTTCAGTACCTGAGCACCAGGGGAAGGAGCAGGATGTGCTCTGCGAGTTGGAGTTTGAGAAACTACTCAACCTACCATACCAGCAAGGACATTGAGTGCTGGGAAAGGAGGCCGGCTCTGTGCTCTCTGTGCACCCAGCGCTCCGGGGCAGCTTGCTGCCAGCTTGGGAATACATCGCCTAGCTTCGTCTGGATCCTGGACACATCGCCTTGCCTGGATCCCCAACATGAAGAAAGTCCATAGCACATCCATAGGTGAGTGGGATGGGAGACAAGGTCATATACAAAATACTGGTTTAAAGAGCTTTGGGTATTCCTTATACTCATGTGGTTCTGACCAAGAATAAACCATGCTCTGTCATCTTTCTTAAGGACCGGACACTAATATGTGACATGAATTTTCATATTATGAAAAGAAGGTGGATAGGCAGCCAGGGCTTGTGGGCTGTTTTGTCTGCTGTGCTGATGTTTCTGCCTTTCTTTCTGAACTGTGAAGGAAGAGATAATTTCCCTTGCAGTGTCAGCACATCCCATAAAACTCATTATAGAAAGCTTAATGTACTTGAACATTAAGCATGAAAAATCATTTAAATGCTAAACAACAATGGAGTTTAACCTCAAAGTTAAAGAATCACTTCAAGTAGTGTTTATCAGATGTCAAAATACTGCATGTTCTCAGTGGTAAAACTATGTTAATTTATAATTGATATAAGTTAAGAATAAATATTCTTATAGATGACTGAAATTTATAAAGCAAAATCCCATGAAAGTGAATTTCAGGCCCTAATTAACAAATAAAATGAAATCTGAACCCTTTCTTGGTTATGTTGTCACAATAACAATCAGGGATTATTCTTTTGCAATTCTTTATTATGTTGCAGGGCATTGTATCATCTAGCCTAGAGCTGAGAAAAGAACAATAACAAAGTGAGACATTGTGTTTTGTTGTAAACTCTAGTAGTCTGTGTCTCTTCTAGTTTTGTTGTTGGTTTTCAGAGTATAAAGCATTCTTATTTTTCCTCCTTGAGAGGTAACAATGTCATTTCTTGATAGTATGTCAAATATGCTCTCATAAAATCTATTTTAGTTTTTCTGGCCTTCTGACCAGACTTGAAGGCTGCAGGTTTGTCAATTCTTTCCAGTCCTACTGCAGGAAACAGAAAAAGTGTGATCAAGACATTTCTACTGCCCTTTTTGTTCTGTCAAGGGGAAAAAAAAATTAGCATTCCCGGATGTTCAGGTAGAGCTATTCACTGACCTATTCAGGTAGACCTATTCTACTGTTCTCTGAAATGCAGTGGCAGTGCAGTACAAAGATTCAAGCAGACATTGATCTTGTTTCATTACTATCCAGAACTGATAACTCTGGATCAGAATAAATTCCACAGTGATTTGAACATATGTTTTCATTTATATCTTCCTGCTCTGTAACTTCTGTGATAGGGCATTTATGTAAGGCCAGAATCTATGCAACAGTAATCAACAGTAGTTTGTGAGCACAGTGGAACTGATCTATAAGTTGTCCACATTTAAGTTTACTGGTTAAGGAGATCATCATCCGCTGAGTGACTTCTATAGGCTACAGTGCTATTGTTGAGGTAGAATACATAAAGTCTTCTGTGACATTTGTTTGGGTATGTGGTGAAAGACTTGCTTTTACCAGTGGAGGTACAGTCACTAATACCATGGAGACAATGTGAACACATGTACAGAATACTTGTGTATTCAAGGAGTATTCTGTCTCTTATTGACTGCACTGGATGACATTGCTGCAATTAATAGATCACTTAATCTGCTCAGGTTTTTGCATTTCTGCCTACACAAGAATAATTCATTGTCTAGAAGATTCATATATAAATGTATTATATTAATACTGAAAAAACGGCATAATAGTTTTCTCAACAAGGGCATGCCTGAACTTTGAAAATCCCACTCCTTCAGTCGCAAAAACAAGGCAAAATAAGACTGTTTGTGAAGAAAATTGGACACAAAAAGTGATTACACAAAAGCGGTTACTTATTTTACCTAAGTCTAAATCTAGGATAACTGAAACTTTCCCTAATCTATTAATGTTAATTAATGTTAATCACATAACATCACTATGCCTAACCCATGGTTACATGTCTAAGTAAATAACCATAAATCAAGGAAATATGATCTTTCAAAGAATGCAGAGGAAACCACTTTAAATTACTCTGCAAAAAGAATTCAGTATTGCTGACTTAGTTTTCAATTTTACTGTCTTAAGCAGGGAAAGATTCATTAATACTGCATTCTAACTTCATAGATTTTAAATTAGTTTTTCAATTATCTTCATCATTAAGAACACAGGAAGAGTTTACAAAAAACAAAGACCCCTAAGAAAAATAAACCTTACATACTGAGAGAATGTATCTGAAAGCTACATTTAGTTTTTCCAGTATGTGCTTGTAATATATGTCATTATCTCTACTTAGGCAGCAATTAAAGCCTAATTAATCTATCACTGGATTTATACAGAGAAATTGGAAATTTTAACCTGTTTGGTCAATGGTAGTTTTCTGTAATTTTTTGTTATGAGCCTGTTTTTAATGGATTTGTTGTTATTTAACTTGTTCTTTTCTTTCCCTTGAAAAATTATCTTACCAACCTGTGAAAAACTCTCACATCTCTCTTCTTTTCTTCCATCTGAGTTTTAGTTACATTGGTGTGGCTAGCAAATACATATGGAATGTACGCAGGTAGGAGCCTTTTCTGCTGTTGGAAAATACTTGTTAGCACCCAGAATGTAGGAAACAAGCCATTACCCAAAGGGTGATTTTCTTGTTATCCACTGAGACAATATGTTTAACTTCCATGACATCTCAGATTTGAAGATAACTTGTTATATCCTCATCCAGACATCTTTTTTCCTGCCCAGGTTTAAAATTAAATGGATTTTGGAAAGGACACAGTGCTTGATATTGGTTAAATATTTTTGATTGTTATTTAAAAAAAAAATATATTAATTATTTTATAGACTGTAATGAAATGTGAAATAACCCTTATATCAAATGATGATCTGCAACTACAATGTGTTAGGTATCTATTTCATTGATCTGAAAAACCTGATCTGGTGCTAGAGTGAATTCCCAAAAATCTAAATACAATGGAAGAAAGTGGAACATAGCTGTTGGTAAATTAAAGTCAACATTTCAATAAATCTTTTAAAAGTTCCATGGGATTTTCTTCTAGCCACCATTTTATTTCTTACTTATAAAGGCAATTTTGTCTCTGTGAAAGCTCCCAATAACAACTTGCTAGCACCTGTGGCAACATCAGCAAGAATTCTAAGTTAACGAATATGCCCAACAGCCATACTACTACTGCTGTTTGAACAAAGTTATGCAAACAGGAACTCAGAGAATGAATTTTGGAAGTACTTCTTTGTTTCAACTGGCCTAAAGGGTTTAGGTTTTATTTTTATTAGTTACCCAGAAGAGGGAAATCTCATCACAGCTACCACTGGCAGGTAGATGATGTTCCTACCCATGTTAAGTGCCTCAGCCCCTTTAACAGCATCACAGGGGTATCACATAATATCATCTATTCTCTGTTCATCTCATGACTGCACTGGCCAGTAATCAGTGCCTTTTGCAGCGACCAAAAACTATAGATTAGTGAAGACAGTTTTCATAAATATTTTTGTGCATTTTACACCACAGGGTAAGGCTGAGCACCGTGTCTCTCCATTGGTCTAGCTGAGGAGACTTGTTTTTGCCTTCTGGCTCTGAAAAATATCTGCTTTTAGACATATTTCCCAAGGGGAACACTTTAAAAGCAGCTTTTCCTGAGCTGAAAATCAGGAGTTTGCAATATGAATCAATATCCATGTATACACTAGAAATGTGAAATCTGCTTTTTGGGGTTTCAGTTAGTTGGTTGTAAATCTCAAAGCCCCAGCTTCCTGCCAGGGCTATACAGTGCCTTATGCAAGAGCCTCCAAACCTGGACTTTAGTATAGGTTGGCCAGTACAAGGTGGAGCCTGGTGTGTACAATAACCACAAAAGCCTCAGCAGCCACTTGGTCATTTTTAAGTACTTTTTTGTTTGTTTGTGGACAATCTGAGGGCACACACACATGGTTACTAGGCTATAAGCATAAGACTATAGTTTAGGTGTGCTCAAAGTAGTGACAGCATGTTACGCCTGAAATGTTTCATGACTTTCATACTCTCCCAAACACCCACCACCACCACTACTGATGCTATCAACATTATTTCTTATTGGACTTCTGGCACAAATGACTAAGGTAGGTCAGGGAATGAAGGTGTACTGTGGCCAGGGCCATGTCTGTCTCATCCCTAGTGTTCTTAAGAATCAAAGGTTCCTCAGGGGTAAATTTCTCCCATGGCCTATGATGGCACGGGGAGTGCCTCCTTTTCTTCTGTTTGTTCAAGTTATTGCACTCTACCCAAACCATCCTCAGGACCCAGAATCTCCCCCTTCATGTAGCAGCTCCAGGATTTTGCTGAGGAGCAGCATTATTACACCAAAGGGGAATCAGGAAATCTAGCATCTGCATTCCCCACTCATGGTATGAGGTGGGAGTGAGAGGGTTATTGCACCAGACCTAGGGAAACTAAAGAGGGGCAAGGCTAACTTGTGTGGTAGAGCATGGGACACAAGCAGAGTGGGACACAAACTTGCTTTAACAGTGAGCAAGTCTGGTGTCTTTCAGCTAATTCAAATTTAAAATCATCATATTACCAGCTTATTGATAAATTGCTTGTCACTAGTTTAACTGGTCTTTGAGACAAACCATAAAACAAATAATACGAGAGGAAATAGGAAAAGAAAATTCTCTCAAAGACTGTGACAAAACATAATATGAACAGTATGGTGGAACCATCCACCCTCTCACTGTTACTGGGCAGCTTGTATAAATAGCTCATGTGGCTACAGCATAATATTCAAGGAAGTCAGTAACTATTCATCTGACACAAACACTTAGAGATGTTAATGGGGGCAGGCAGAAATATTAAATTATTTTGAAGAAAAAATTGACTACAATGCAATTGTTAATTCTATTAATCTACAATATGGAATTCTTAAATACTTTGAATGCATATCTCCTCTATAAAAACAGAAAAACATTATTATAGTGTTAACAAATTATGATTTGTTGGCCCTTTTAGAGTGACAGACAGTTCTTATAACTGTTATTCATGGATGGCCACATTGCTCTTCTCTTCCACAGGCCACTCTGACAGATGACACTTCAGACAGATCCTCTGGACCTTTACAGAGCAAGTGGGTGTGATGGAGCAGATGGAAGCTATTTGCTAGTATAAGAGAAACATTGACAGCAGATTCAATGAGAGTATCAGCAGGTGGGTTTGCATGAGTAGAGCTGGAGTGACTTAACAAAATAACGCCAGTACTCCAATGTGCACAAATGTAGGCATTAGCATGCTACATGTGGTTGAAACTAAGGAGACATTACACCAAAGAGAATTAGCCATATTTACTCATGTGGATGCCAACCTGAGATGAGCAAAAGCAACAATCAGGTTAAGATAGATCTACAAGGAATTTTTTCCCCATGTTTTCCAGTTAATTTCTTTACCTCCTTCATCTGAAATCAGGCATAGATCTCAAAGAAACATTTCCATTACAAAGTCTAAAAATATCTATGGGTTTTAAGAAAATCCTTGTGCATAAAACACATGCAATCAATCCTTCAAATCAAACTGCTTTATTTAGGTTTTGTAGAGAAAATTTTGCTAAAAGTTAGGAAACTATATCTAACTTTAAAAACAAGAATTTAATATAAAAGTTCAATTTGCTAAACAACTAGATGCAAAAATTAATTTATAAACCCATAATTCAGGACATAGGAATTAGAAAATCCCTACACTTTTCTGTTAGAAGGGTAGGAATTTGGTCAATGCACCTAGGGAAGCATTGTTTCAAATGCTGAGGATGAAAGTCAATAGTGATTTATTTTACCATGGGGAGACAGCATGCCCACAGCTTCTCTAATCTCTTTCCATGCTGCATACACAATACAGTTTCATGTCCCGAGTTTTCCCAGCACCAGCATGACAAGTGAGTTTTCTATCTTCCTTTGACTCAGATTTTTACTCTGTCTAAAGAACATAACATCTTTCACATACTGTGAATCAATAGAGAGACTACCAATGCTCCTTTCTTTTTTTATTTTTTTGGTCCCTAGATCATGCTTTAAAAAATCATTCCTCATCCTCTCAGAATCATGATAGCATATGGATTCTCTGATAGATATTCTACTTACAAACATGCACAGGAACCCATAAAAATCACATGTTAAAAACAAACAAAAAGAATTTATAAATATTTAATTAACGTTTATTTTCTAATTGCATTTTAATAGAACTTTTTACTGTCTGAGAACATCCTACAATAAGTAGACACACTGAAATAGCTGAGGCATCCCATTGTGCCTCTGTACTGAACTTCTGATGTTAGCCCTTTATCCCTGTAAGGGTGCTTTCCTGGCAACACAGTGACTAATAGAAAAGAGGCAAGTGGTTAAATATTTAGCTTTTGTGCCTTACATTCTCTTGACAGAGATATGTAAGAGCCACAGGATACAAAACCCTTTGAAATGTAGCATTTATAAAATAATTTTATAAACATTTTAGCAATTAAAAATGGGAAAAAAACCCAGTAGTTTTATATACTGTGAAAATGTCAGTAGAGGCTAGGAACTTATTATTATTTATCAATTTATGGTTAAATCAGGATAGATTACTGCCAGTAAATATAATATGCCTAACACTGTCTCCTGTAGCTTTTAATGGGCAAAAATTTCCCAGTTATTGAACCCTGCAGGCATAAGAGGAAATGACTACTTAACCAATTTTCTACTGGTTTCCTAGTATTGTCTAGTATTTTCTTCTTTCATCCTCTTTTTAAATATGTATTTTTATTTAAAAAGTATGATTTTATAGTGATTGTCCATTAACACTCTGTTCTGTTTAGCCACTTACACACAAGGAGCATCAATGTTTCTCTTTCTGACGAGTCTCTGCCAGTGTGTCTCATAGGTATATTGCCACAACCAAACCTAGTGCTACAGGGTACTTTTTCAACACCATTTTTCGAAATACAGGGAAACTGAAGAAACTCCTTCCAACTAATGACACTACTAATGCTAACCAGGCAGGTCCATGCAAAGGATTTATTAGCCATTAGCCCTGCAATGGCTCTTCTCTATATCCTCTTTTCTGACATGGGGATAGCCCTGAATGCGTATGATGAAAGTGGAAGTATCATAGGGAAGGGAAAGTCACTTGCCTGCAGTTGGCCACCAGGCTGGCTGTGGAAGTGTCCACAGGTCCTGACCCTGGCCCATCTTGGTAAATAACAGTAATTCATTTTCTCTAACTAATCTAAGCCTTTGACTTTCCATGAGTACTGAAAAACAAATGGTGATGGATTACAGTTAGACTTCACATAAAAGACTTCAGTTACTGCCTGTTGGGTTACTGAGTTGGATTCATACAAGTGACTCCCAGGACAAAAATTATATATTTCTCAGTTGTTCCAGTCAGCTAAATCAAACCTTTAATGAAGAATTAACTCCTGGAGATTCCAGGACTCAGGTTATTAAAACTTTGCTTAAGTGAGAATCAACATAACAAATAGCCTGACAAAATTCTTCTTGATTTAAAAACTGTATCTCTGTGTCAGTGGGTGAATGCACATATAAAAAGGGGCAGGGATGGTTACAGAAATGTCAGGAGCAGATTCTTTACCTGATAATTTCAAAATTACTTCGGTCCTCTAAAGGCATTCCTGGCCTGCATGGATTTAATGAGTGCACAGATTTTGCTAGCAAACATAGAGAAAAGTGTACAACACAGACAATCCAACAGAGTCTGTCACAGACCAATGCAATACCAAATGCAAGTTCCTATGGTCAATGTAGTCCAGAGAGGTACACAATCACTAGAAGGTAATCATACCCTTCTTAAATCTAGTGCGTTGTTCTCTGGACAGACTCTACACCATCCTCCATAGTTGACTTTAGTCATGGGCAGTCATTCTCACAAATCTTACATGACAGAAATAAGCTTAAAACTGAAAGTGAATGATTAAGATAAAAGGATATGAAAATGCTAGAGTTTCAAAGACCAAATGAAGAGTGCCCTATCAATCATTCTCAAAAGACAGAGCACTTGCTGATCATCTTTTCCATCTTTTGCCCTCTTTTTATCTCTTTTTTTTTCTCCAGCCAGGAAATAAAAGTATCATACTTTCTGATACATGCATCATATTTTCTGATACTTATTAAAATTTTCTTTTATGTATAAGTATTAAACAGAAACACAGCTGAATAACTGTAACCCAGCATGGTCTAATATAATTAGAAAATTAACATATTTCCTGCAACAGAATTTGTTTACATTACTTTCAGTTTTCATTTAATAAACAGAAGGAATAGGTATTAACCTTACAGGCTGACCTTAATCCAATTAGAAGATTATTAAGGAATCTCTCACTTGATATCTATTGTAATCCTGGCAGCATGAACAAGACAGATTCTTTCTGCTATGCCCTTATATGCGCTTCTATTACAGTCATAATGCAGTTGCTCAATATACATCCTCCTTCCCTTATGCATTTAGCTGCTTCTGGTAGCACGCTACAGTACTCCAATGGGGTCTGTGGATTTCTTTCCTCTGTCACACAATGTCACACGTGCATTGCCCTAATAATAATCTCCACTACGGCTGTAGCTATGTTGTACCTCATGGCTCCCTCTTCCTTTTCTGCTGTTTCCCAGTTCTTGCTTGTTTTCCCCTCAAACCCTGCTAGGAACTTGTTAGCAGAGGTTTTATGCCTGAATTCTCACCACCTGGTACCATGAGCTTTTGGTTTTGAACAGCCTTAATTTTTCATTCTGCTGGAGTCTCTCTGGTTATACCGATCATACCTAGTCTCCCACTCATCTTATTTTTTACACTGATTACCATACACATCTTTTCTGATTACTCAGAGCCAGCTGTTTGGTTAAAAGTCTTTGAAGGATACCTCCATTACCTTTAAAATTATTTCTAAATTTTAGACTGTTTATTGAAATTTGAACAGAACACCAGACATGACATATTGGAAGATTTTAATTCTAAATATCATAGCTATTATTAAAAGTCTATGTCTGATAACAGAGATAAGGAACACAAGAAACACTTAAGGGAAAATTCTACCATGAATATGGAACACAGCAAAAGATGTTGGAAGAATGTAAAAATCTCTTTCATGTTTCATTAAACATTTCAACACAATGGTTCTTTCCATAACTATGTAAACTGCTAATGAGGAAATTTGTGATGTCTCACAAGCTCATGCATGCATAGCTCATTAAGTTACAGAAACTATAGTGCTTATACAAAATGGTCTAAAAGCAAAAGGCAAGCAGGTGTGCTATATTCAGTAATATGCATTTTAGCATTGTTCATCAGTTTAGTACATGCCAGAAGTAAGGTAGTGACAGAGATGGGAACACGTTGCCTGTATTGTTGAAACTTGAACAATGATCATTTGGGATCAGTGAGGAGAAGAGTATTAATAAATACCACCTTGAAATCTATAATCTCTACATGCAGTTTTTGCTACACATATGCATGCAAAAGATGCTCTTTACATTTTATTTCCCATTAAAAATGCCAGTGTGGATAGTTGGTGGATGCACCCAAACAGATGGTTTGATACCTTGCAATGCTGCTGAAATAGCAAATGAAAGCTGTGCTAAGCAGCATAGTTTTCGGTCTTAGTTCAAGGACTCCCTCTGAGATTAAACCATGACCTGAAAGAATTTTCCTTGGCTAGAAATATCAAATGAACACTACAAAGGATCACTGGTGGCTTCTATTTTCATAAGGTCCCTGTGGGGTGTCTGGCAGCTGCAAAATGTCTTCTAATAGGAAGAGTGTTGAATAGATTGTGTAGAATTTATTTATCTAGTATAATTTACAGAGATATTTGTACTGTATGAAATAAATGTCGCCCTTCTTTTCTTCTTTGCCTTGACTGGGAAGACAGTGGTAATGGAAGAACGATAAGACAGGGTTCTTTACAAGGTTGAGACCTTGATACGGTTCATGAAGAAATCAGCACTCTGGAAAAGGAGGAACTGAGGAACAATAACTGTAATCTAAATCTCTTTCCCAGAAAAGAGCAAAATAATTACTGCCATTTTGGTAACAGGTACTGTGACCAGGTATCACCAGGGCATTGCTCTAGACAGTCCATACCTAGCAGAATAGAATTCTTTCCTCCAGAATCTCTCAGTTTTTCTTGTGACAAAACAAACATATGGAGAAACATGTGGAGACTTAAAACCAAGCAAGTTTTAACAATTTGATTTGCCTGGTAATCATTAGTAAATGTATTTTAGTAGTAGTCAGAGAGAAGATGATATCTGCCTTAGATGTTTCTTCCCTTTATGAAATGAAAAGGTATCTGAGTGTGTGTTAGAGGATTTTTGATGTCTCTCTGGTGAGTTCATGTAAGGACATGGGAAGATGAAAAAGTTTCTGAGATAATGATTTCCTCTTGTTCAATGACTTATCTGTCAATTTTATGGAGGAGCACAGGGAAGGAGAAAGTCTCTTCTCCTCCCAGCGTATTTGGGTGAAACTTCAGCAGGAGAGGAAGCCCCTTTCATTACAGGAACTGCCACTCATGAAGCTTTTGCTGTTCCAGAAAATGCTTTTTCACACAAATCTTTCTTGCTTTACTGCTACAAGAAGTGTCTGTCCCAACTCTGCTAGCAGTATAGCCAAAGACCAATTGGAACCTGAATAGTTGTCTTTTACATGTCTATCAGATAGACAAGCGGAGAGCAGCCCATCACTGGCAGGTATTCTAGCTCTGAGAAAGGCATAGTGTTTGAACCCCAGATAATCCTTTGCAGAAACACTAGAATAATTCTCAGGAAATAATAACAGTAAAAGGCGGCAGAGCCCAGACTAGAAAATAATCACCATTCATCACAAGAGAAAAATATTTATGATAAGGGTGGATAGGCACTGTCTAAATAGAGAAAGCCAACTACTTTCAAAAAGAAATGTAAGAAACAGAACTAGAACTGAAGGGAAATCTGATGGTTTTTTCCTTTTTTTGTAAAGGGTATATATGGCAGCAGTATTGCATGTAAAAGTGCAGTTGCAGAAGTCAGGAAAGATTACTAAAGAGAAAAGTGTGCAATCCTCTAGAGAGGGAAGCCTGGCAAAGATAGAAAGCACACTTTACATTTAGACATTATAAAATGTTGAGAGTGTTTATGAAGTCTTTTTAAAGAAACAATTTTACTGTTTTTCCAATACAGAATTGGTTCAATTGTTCTCAGGCTTCTGAATAATTTACATTCATAGGAAGATGCAAAATCTTGAATCCCTATTTATCTTATGTAACTGGAAATGCTTTAAATTGCAAAGATATCTGAAGTTGATTGGCTAATGAGGATTAGAAAAAGTTTGGAACTGAAGAAACTCTTAGAATTCCTTTCAATGCCATACTTCTGAATTTTTTTTATCATTACTTTTTAATTTTGCTTATTTTTACTTATTATTGCTTTTACCTTACTATTTTTAAACTTATTTACTACTCCAAACAGTATGTTTTTAAAGATAAAGTTTTAAAAGAAACATATATCATTTAAACATCCTTAATAATATTATCTACCTCAATTAAAATTCATGTAAATATTCTGCCAGTTTTTCTCAGTCATTATTAGAAAAAAATGCTAGCATTAATGCAACACAAATTATTTCCTTTAGCTACACATTATTCTCCCTCAAACCACCTACTTCCAGTTTATTTCTGTTATTGTCTTATGTTTTTAAAGAGGTGACACAGACCTTCACAAGTCAGCCTTTAATAATGATTAACTGATTCTTTTCCTTTCTTTTTTTTCTTTCCTTTTCCAATCTTTGCCTAGAGCAAAATAAGTATTCTTCAGATCAATGTTTCAAGTAGGCTTACTACCATAAGGACAGTGGTGCAGGATGTGGTTTTTCATATATGTGTAAAATAACATGGTTTTTAAGGATTTACTGTTATTCCACAGAGTCTGTAAAATCTACAGTTACTGTAATCTGGTTCTACTTGTGCATGTGATCTTCACAGGCCACATGTGTATGCCAGAATCCAACATTTTCCTTTAAAAAGCTACATTTAAAGGTAGACTGCTGGCTTTAAAACATTATATCCTTTTATATCCTTCATAAAAAGAATAAAAAATATTCTTTATATTGCATAGAATTTACTAGGCAATAAAACTGGTGATACTTACATATCATGCTGGCTTTTCATTATTTAGACTGTATTATTATTTCCTCTAGTTTGAAATGTAAAATTACAACAAAAAATCAGTTTTGGTTCTGTTCAGATTTTGTTAGTTTTGTCTTCTGCCCTAGTTGAGTGTATATTTCAGTGCTGCCAAATATGAACTGAAAAAAACCAGCTGGTAATAATTTTTAGGTGATTGTATTTGGTGTTTTTTCTAATTAATTTTAAAATACATCCAAAATTTTATTTAAAATACAATGTCATATTTTGTTTTCATAAACAAGTTAATTTATACACACATATTTATCTGTACATATAATGCATTTGGGGGTAGATGCATTACAGAAGTTTAATATATGCAAATATACCATTCAATTCTGACATGTTATGTTATTCAATGTTATTCTGCATGCAAAGGTCATACAAATGCATACAAACAGCCTCCTTTATTGAATGTGTTTATAAGACAGAAAGACTTAATGGTTTGTCCCTGCTTTAAGAAGAGCTAAGAAAAAAGACACTTCCTAGAAACAGCATTCATGTATCATAAATTGCTGTACAGATAGCAGATAACAGAGGCAAATATCAAAAAGATTTTGAAGTTTCAAAGTACTTTTGATGCACTTTTGATGCACACAACAGTATGAATGAACTTAACACTGTGTTTTCCAATAAAAGTTAAAATAGCCCAGACAGTGATTTCAACTAATTTATCATTACTAATTATGAAGCTGTATTATAGTACATTCTGAATAGACAAATAGATATTAGACAGACATAAATTAGTAAGGATTCAGTATTGTTCTTTAACTCACAAATGTGTTATCACAGTTTAGGGAATTGCATAACTTCTCTGTGACACAGTAAGTGATAACGTGTAGTGTTATCCATTTGAAAAGCAAAGAAAATACTGCTGTCTTAAGCTTCAGCAATGCTTTACTTTGCATTTCAAATGCACTGAATACATATTTCAGGAAATGCTGCTAGGGGTCAGTTACTGAGGTTCAGCTGCTCTGCAGCAACTCAGTTACTCTTGAGACCCCAATTAAGTGACTTGGAAATTATCAGCAATTATACATACACCACAGTTTCCATCTTCAGTCATTCCTAGCTAGTGAAATCCTACTTTTCATCAGTTTATTGCTTATACACTGCTACTGGCAGTACAACACTATTCTCTGTATATGTGGGCTAAGGAGTTGTACAAGTAACACCTAACATACCAGACACTTGTACTGAAGTGGTATCAGCTCCATTCCCAAATTTCTTTGACATATCCCTTTCCTACATCTACCGGGGTTCAAGACTACCAAGGAATCTTACACTCACTAAACACTAGCTTCAGCAGTCTGGTTGTTAAGGCTTTTCCTATAGTGCTTTAGATCAATGAAACAAGTCTCTCAGCTTTTTCTTTCTACTCTCTTCTCTACCTGTCTGAACCCTCTGCTCCTCTGAGGATTTAGACAACTCCTTGAAAAGTTCAAACATGTTGAATATAGACCTAGAAACAGACTACTTTAAATTCTCTTCTTTCCAAGAAGAGTTAGACTCATTTCAACCTTAAAGCATGGGCTAGCATCTGGAAAGTGACCCAGCCCTCAGATTAATATGACCTTCATATAAGCCATGGTTAGATCCAGTGGAGCCTCCTCCCCTGTGGTGGCTCAGACCGCCTTAAGGCACAGACTCAGCAGTGAAGCATCCACTCAGCGAGGCAACTGTCAAAGGCCCACATGAATCCCCTCAGTCATTAGGCTGCCTCTAAAAGAAGCACACTGAATTGAAGACACAAAACCTCATGAATTATGTTTTGTGCCTTGGGATATTATGGCAGCTCAGAGAAGTTGACCAACACCCACCCTTGTTGACAGATTGATACAATGCAAAACAGGATAAAGGGACAGGGATACTGCAGAGTAATAGATGATAGATCGATCAGTGACACCATTTTGTCATAAGGATAACACTTCATAATGACAAGCAAAGTTCAAAAGAGGAGATATGCAAGCTCTGAGAGATACTGACTTCTCTTGGTACGGTCTTCTCTTTTGATCTACTTCAGGCTGGAATTCTACTTCTAATTACATAAAAAGCCTGAGCAAAATGGTGTTGAGAAAAAGGATGTGTGCAGACACTTGCTGAATGCAGTGAGGGTGAGGGTTTGCTCGTTTGGCAGGTACAATGCAGACCACAGCAGCTCATTATTCTTACAGAAAACTCCGTTTCTCAGTGTAAAGAAAAAAAGGAAAAAGTTTCAAAAGTAAAGTGGTTTCCTTTTAGAATGATTAATTTGGATCCATTTTCACTTATGATTGCCTATAAGATAAAGTCAGCCCAATGTAAAAATAAGAGATCCCACAATTCCAAGATTAATCATATGATATCTTTTTCAGTGTGATATACAGATAAAGAAAAGTCAATGACCTTACTTGTGCAGGTTGTAGTAAAGTCAGTATATTTTTTCCATAATAAAGCAATATTTCAAAGGCAGGAACAATCTTGAGATCATTTTTTCATGCCACTAAGAGGATTAACTAAAAAAAATCTGAAAAATAAATCTTCTGACATGACAATATTAAAAGACTGAAAATTTACCAAGGAAAATATAATCTGCTAAAATTAAAATTGTCTTTGAAGTTTGATGAGCAGTACTAGCATGACTAAAATCAACCCTTAAAAAATATTTGTTCTGTTGTTCTCAGTATTACTGATTTGTCATGTATACTTTTGCTGAAGAAGAATCATCAACCAGCATGATTTTTACTTGTATAAATGAGATGAAACAAGAACTGATAAACAAAATTAACTGAATGTCTAATTAAAGAGTTGATATGACTAATATACTTTTTCTTTTATAGTAAAATGCAACCTGTACTCTTAAGTTTCTGTAACTGGATACCAGATAGTCAAATAAGTAAAAGTGTGATTCATTTATATCTTAAAATAGCATTAAAATAATGATGGAATTCTCTCTTGTGTTTGGTCATGGTAAATCATTATCACATTTCAGTTTATGTAACTACATTTCAATAAATTTAACAATCAAAAATACAAACAGTTTAGAAGACCTGAGCTATAAATTTCTATGATATACCATACCTATGACATTTCCAGCAATAAAATTCATGGTGCTAAGTGTTTCAATGTAAAATGTTTCTTAAAGCTCTATTTTAGATATTTGTGAAAGCTTAGCATTCACCTGCTGTGTATAGGCATCATGAAGGAAGATATTCACACACTCCAGCTTCAGGTATGTCATCTCAGATGTCTAAACAAAGAGTTTAAAATCCTGTGAATCACAGTGAATGGAGTGAGTTGTCAGTGTACCAAAGTCCAGACAAAAGCCAGCTTGATGAGAAGATACAGGTAGCTGCAGAACAGTTCGACTCTTATGTAATTTGATTTATTTCACACAGGTGTCTCTTGATCTATATTGATTTTACGGGGAACCTACCGTAACCAAGTATTGAGTTAGAAAAATGTTTCATAATCACTTTGAGCCAAAACACCTTTATGCTGTCTTCTCTCCACTTTTCTCCCTGGTTATGCATTCCCATTCTCACCATATCTTGACACTAAGGTTTGTTGCTCTCATCTGTAGCTTAAACAGGTTTTCTTTCCTTTTGGATCACTTTGCAGCCATCTCAAGAACCTGTAAGCATGAGTGCTGAAACTGGTTGAGAGAGGACAGTGACAGGGGCCAGGTGTCAGAGCAGCACAGATTTACACTGCATTAAAGCAATTGTGAAGCATCACACAATTCATGGCTAACCTAGATGCTGGGTAAAATTATTTGCCCTCGAGAGGCTCCACTGACTAATTCAAGAACCTGTTTGAGCCAGAGATCTGAAGCTGGACAAAGTGAATGCTTTTCATAATTTATAAATAGCAGGAACACAACGGTATTGATAGCAACTGAAGCATCTAAATGCTTTTATTTGCATCTGACTTTAAATGGATTTATATGTTTTTAATAAGTTCCTCTTTCATGGTGACTGCATTAGAAGCATTTGAAACAGAAAAGGACAAAAACAAGGGGTTTGCATGTCCAGAGCTTTCAGGAAACAGTTAGTAACAAAATTTGCCTCTTTCCCAGGCTTCTCTCTTCTGTAAAAGTAAGAGCTTGTACAGTCTCTTGAATTGTGTGTGTGCTGGCTCAGAGTCCTTAGAAGCTAAACTCCATTTTCTACCTACCCTGTTCTCCTTACCTCAAGGAGACACTGATATAAGGAACTCTCAAAATAAAACAACTCTGAAAAAGGATGTAAGAATTCATAAAACTAAAACAGTAGGCAGGGAATTGCAACAGGTACCAATGTTCTTAGAAAAGTCTTTCAAATACACTGAGTGATTATTTGTATGTGTCTCTCCAGCAATTATTTCAGTAGCATTTTATTCCTCTTTTTCATTTTTGACTTAAACTAGGTTAAACAGTTATTGCTGGCAATATGTTAGTATAGTATCTACTACAGTAAGTAAATTATTCTGAACAACACCTTGGACAAACTAAAGAATGTTCATTCCCTAATAGTAATTCCAAATAATTTCAGTCTTGGATTCTGCACTTGTAAATGAAGATTTTGTTTGTTTTTACAAAGAAGAATAATCTCACTGATTTGAGTGCTCACATAATAAGAGGCGTTCACATTTATAAGCTTTGTAAAATGCCTGACTTTTCCAAAGCATTGGAAAACTAAAAATGGTATGTTGGATGTTGTATCTATGATAAAATACCCATTTTGACATTGATTATCACATGACAAAGGAAAACAGAAAAGAAAGAGAGGAAGTGAGGAAGAAAGAGGGAAGGAGGGAAAGAAGGAGGGAGGGAAGGAAGGGGGGAAGGAAGGAGGGAGGGAAGGAAGGAAGGCAGGCTGGCTGATTGAATCTCCATATTAAAAGTTGAAAATATCTTCCAAAAAGAAAACCTCTAATTTTGACTTAAGTAGGATGAATGCTCTGTTTAAAAGAAATTAATGAGGGATTAAAAACACACACAACAAAGCCAGAAAATCTCTACTAATATTTAAACTTTAACAAATCTGTAGGTATCTTTAGTATCAAACTCTTAAAAGAATTCTAAAATCAGCACCAAGAGGCTAGTCCTTCTATGATGTTTAATGACCAGAAATGTAACATGCATGCTTTTAGAAATCGCATGAAAGATCTGACCCTGAATGAATTATTAAAAAATGCAAGAATTTATTACTTCAAACTAATTGCTTAGAAAATGGTGGAAGAATTAAAACATATGACCCTATATCCTCAGATCTCCAACCTATACATTATATTAGTGTAGAGAGAAGTAATATTGGAATGCTGGTTATAATTATTTCTTGGTAAACTAAATGTGGGTTAATTGAAGTATGCATTTCATTTGTTTCTGTAGTGACTATAAATAGTCACTTGATATGCTTTATTTCTTGGTAATCATGACATTTTTATAATACTTTCTTTCCTACAAATATTTTCAGTTATTATAAACTAGTTATTGGAATTAGACTGGTATATTTGTAACACAGCACATATCTTTTTAAAGGATACTTTAAGCGGTTGAAATGACTGATAAACTAGCAGGTGAGATTTACTGCAGAGTTCAAAGATACCCAAGACAGGCCTGGCAAATAACTAGTTCCTGAGGTGCAAATTTAAATTCTGGTTTTACTGAACTGGATGCCTTCTCTCTCTTTTAAATTCCTAGCTCCATGGTTCTCAAGAGTTACCTCCGAGTTCAATGAAACTAGTGTTTAAGAGCAGTTTCTTTGTATTTCAACTTTTTTTGTATATACTTTCAGATTGGCATGAAAACCAAGCACTGAATAAATCTCTAGTTTCGGGTGATATTTTACTTTCTCGGGTGTAAACAAGAAAAAGTAACTTAGCGGTATATTGTAAGAATTTTACCTTAGGCAAAAGGAAAAGAAATTAAAAGAGGACCGATTGTGGAAAACACTGCTGTGTTATCTTTTATTTATATCTGTCTAGAGACTTCTGAGAGAGATATAGGGCACAAGTTGTGATTGGCATGTGAATATTGAACATGTTGCTGGTAATCTCTTGTCAAATATGAAATTTGGACTCATAATCATGTGTATCTTATTATCCTTAAGCCTAACCCAAAGCAAAGGAATTCACTGACCTATAGTTCTTGGTCATGCATCACACCAATCTATAGTATGGTTTACAATTTGTACCATAAATAATCTAAAATTAGAATTGCTTTTTTTTTTTAAAGATCAATTATGTTACGTAGCATCAAATTGAATTTCCATGTTTTGTTTTTATCATTATTATTTGTAAGTCCCTTAGATATTAAATATAATATAAAATTGAGTAACTAGTGAATTGGACATTTATAACAAATGTGTGTTGATTATATCTAGGGATACTATATCCTGTGTATTTATCTATTATATGCTATGTAAACAGACAAGAATAGAACCTCAAAATCTGAAATCTGAATTTTCAGTGTTGCACATCTGTTTACAAATACAAAAAAACCCTGTTCAATCTATGTTTTACTATGATGTTCTAAATTGTAAGAATTTAACACAAACATTTAAGCCCTTCAGTCCGCCAGTGTTCCTCCAAATAACTTTCCGTTTTCTATCAACATGACTAAACTCTCAAATCCCCAATAATTATTGCTATTAAGAATGTATGCAGAATTCGATGGATTCTTCAGAATTAAACCTGTGTACAGCACTAAATCTTAACACAATCTACGCATCCAGTGCATCTAAGACAAAAAAAAATGTTCAGTGCAGCTTCTTTTAAAACTACTCCTCATTTGGCCTACATGAGCATATGCTGACTTCATCAGTAATGATGAAAAGCATTTATTCTAGGACTAGAAAACAGACTAATTCCTGTGACAAAAAAACAGCACCAGCATTTGTCATTCCACTGATAGCCCAAGGACATCCTTATTGAGATTATCTTTACATATGAAGACCATTGCTGCTCACAAAAGATCTATACCTCTAGAGCAGAATATTCTGGAGTAGTTCATTAATTTAAAATAGTAATCAATGATAAAGAACTTAGGACACGGTATTAAATTTTGATTTTGACATTTGCTACATAACATTCTAATGCTTTTGTATAGTATCATTAAGTGATGTTCTATTGTATGCAAGGAAACACTTACATTCATTTCAACATTAGATATGATGAAGTGCCTACACATAATTTAGAAACACAAAGTATAACTTGAAGCCAAAACACCGGCAAAAACAATCACAGAACAATGTGATTTTTCATGTTTCAAATTTACACAATTACAATCTTTTTAGGACTATAATTTCTCAGGGTGGAAATCACATACAGTATGTGTATAATTCTAAATTGCATTTCTTGGTATACGCTATTCTGTTTTTATTATGATCTTGGTTACAATAAATTATATCTTTCTATCTCCCCCAGATATTTCTCATAAAAAAGTTTTGCTGTATCTGATTGTATTTTATGTAGCTAGTAAGAGACACATCACAGAATCACAGAATGTTACGAGTTGGAAGGAACCTCGAAAGATCACCTAGTCCAACCACCCTGCCAGAGCAGCACAACCTAGAGCAGGTCACACAGGAATGCATCCAGCTGGGTTTTGAATGTCTCCACAGAAGGAGAATACACAACCTCTCTGGGCAGCCTGTTCCAGTGTTCTGTCACTTTTACAGTGAAAAAGTTCTTCCTTATGTTCACCCGGAACCTCCTATCTTCCAACTTGCACCCATTCCCCCTTGTCCTATCACTGGACATAACTGAGAAGAGTCTGCCTCCATCCTCCTGATACTCACCCTTTATGTATTTATAAACATTAATTAGGTCGTCCCTCAGTCTCCTCCAAGCTAAAGACACCCAGCTCCCTCAGCCTCTCCTCATAAGCGAGATGTTCCACTCCCTTCATCATCTTTATGGCTTTGCCCTGGACTCTTTCAAGCAGTTCCCTGTCCTTCTTGAACTGAGAAGCTCAGAACTGGACACAGTACTCTAGATGTGGACTCACCAAGGCAGAATAGAGGGGGAGAACTTCTCTTGACCTACTAACCACACCCCTTCTAATACACCCCAGGATGCCATTGGCCTTCTTGGCCACAAGGGCACATTGTTGGCTCATGGCCATCCTTCTGTCCACCAGGACCCCCCAGTCCCTTTCACCTTCTCTGCTCTTAAAAAAGACTTTTGGATTATTATCCAACTGATACAGAAAATCTTTTGAGGTTCTAGTCTCCTCTCATATTATTGTTAGTAAACTATGTTTGACTCTTCACAGAAACCCTCAGTTACATAAAAGTTGGATTAATGTAATCTGAAGGTTGAAAGTATAAAGAAGGAATGATAGGGTACCTAGGAATAATTTATTTTTTTTTTTAATAATTGGATCTTAGTGATTAAAATCTCCCTTAATATCATACGGTTTTCTTCTCTAGATTTTCCCCTCTGCCCTGAGCCAAGACCTTTTGAAGTGCTCGGTCCATTATTTACTTTCAGAACATAGTTCTATGCTATACTTCATCATTTGGAATTGGAAAACTGAACTGAAAATGCCCAGAAAAAATTTGGAAGTTATTTTCTTTCTTTCCAGTAGGATCTGTGAAACAGCATGTATGAGATTTTGGTCAGCTTATATCTGGTTAGATTAATAAGCTATACATATCATAAAGTAGGTGTTCTGGTATTCTGAGTTTCCTTACGATACTGCTTTAGAGAAAGAAACCAACTTTTTGATATTTCCTTCCCTTCCAACTCTGCTTCACTGAATGATACTGCTTGAGCACATCTATAAAAAAACAGAAGATAATGTATGTATTTACTAAATTTACTTAAATTGACTAAAAAACCCACTGCTATTATTGTTGCTGTTTCAGACACTTCACAGGCCCTCCAGTTTTCCATGTGTCTCCATAATGGTCCTCACTGAGCCTATAACAGCAGGGCTTGAACTGGCCCAGGTATCTAGCTATTATCATCGACAAAAAGACAACAAAATTATTAGCAATATACAAACTTTTGCCCAGGTAAGACTAGGGTAAATATTATGCTGTGCATGATTTTCCTAAATGATTGTTTTATATTTTGATGTCTATCCCTGTAGGAAAAAAATGATCAAAGACACTTCTGGGTTTTTTTCCTTGATGCTAGAACACATGTATTCTTGGATCTATTTACACCACATTTCAAACATTTGAGTTTTCATGTACCAGTCTGAAGTCAAAACACTGACTGTGCAAGTGAGTCTTTAAGCAAAGCTTTTTCCATTGAAAGTTCTGCTATTTGACTAGGTGAGTACACGAGACTGAACTTTAGGCCAGAAATCATATGATATTGAAACAAAATATTTTAGAACAGTAGGGCTAGGAATTTCTCAATGAAAACTTTCTTTTAAAATACTAGTTTGTTGAAAAGTAACTTTTTACAATAAATAGTTCAAACAGAAAAAAAAGGACTTTTAATTTTTTTATTAATTTTGTTTTTGAAAGGAATTACTTGGGTAAATAAAAAAAATAATTATATGTGTGAAGTAAATTTTGGATTTACAGTTTTGATTCCCACATGAAACTGTTGCCCATATTATGCTCATCTAATCATAGAATATATCAAAGAATCAAAGTTTCTAATTGAAAAAAAAGATCTATTTGGTTTAAAGAATGTAGGTGTAATTGATAAACTAAAAAAATCCCTATGACATAATGAAAAAAAAAATGTTCCTATTACAGAATCGATACAGTATTTAGATGAAATGTGAGGAGAGAAAAATTAATAACTTTAGATATTCTTTCATTTAAATTTTAATCCTGAAAAAAGGTACAGATTGGTAGTCATTTCATATCACTTTAGTTAGCTTATTTATACAGCTACTGATTAGGCTAGTTAAAGAAGGATTTTATCATTAACAAGGCTAATTTGTATGAAAGATTTATGACAACACAGTTCTAGAAATGAAGTAACTTTATCCTCTCCCTGGTGATTTACCTTTGGAATTTGTTTGTATTCGTACTTTAGAAATAATACATTAAAAACAGTTTTAGTGACATTTTTTCTTGAATATGTGTGGGGAAGGGGGAGAAAGAAGCAAGTCCCAATGCACTAGGTAATAGTCAATCTAATTTTATTGAAATAATGCCCTAAAAACAAGTAGGAAAAAAACATTCACTGCATATTTAGTCATAAGAGTAATTTTTTAGTGTTGGATGAAATTCAGGAAAACTAATTTCATTCAGATGACAGAGAAAGTGTTTAGGTGCCTGTCCAAGCCTATCTTTTAGATCCAATCATATAGTGTTTTTCTTTTCTCTATTATCAAGCCTAGCTAAAAATTCTACAATTGCTTTATTTTCTCTAGGTGAATTTTGGCATTTCAAATTACAGCCTTGTGCAGAACCAGGAAACAGATTGAAAAATGTAGAGGATGCATGCTAACCAGCTTGTGAGGTGTTTAAAATAATTATGGAGTGTTTTGAGTTTTTTAAATTGGGATCCATTACTGCCTGTTGTGTAGACACACCTGTCTTCTTTAGAAACATGAAGATGGACCAACTGGATATTAAAATCAGATTTTCTCAAGTCGGTCTAAAAGTATTCTTTCTGTCTCCATGAGGAGCATGGATATTTGACAGTGCTGGTGGGAAAAATGTTACCTGAAAGACAGGTGAAACTGAAAAGACTCAGACAACATAAATTTCATGTCAAAGAACTATCACTTTTTTGCACTTGCTCCAGTTCTCATAGGCTTTTTCATTGGCTTTTAAACAACAAATCAGTATATTCTTGTAGCTTCTTCATGTAAGGCTATGTATTATAGCTTCACATTCATTTACAGTCAGGCTTTCCCATCTGTGTCTGAAAGTGACATTTTCAAATTAACACTTTTGTATTAATCAATAGCCATTTAGTTTTCTGAAAAGTTTCTTTTCCAAATCTAGCACTTCTCAAATTAATTAATCTGTTTCTTATAACTATGAGAAATCAAAGATATGATTAATTCTAAAAATCATAGGTAAAAAGGCTCTAGCTAGCCATTAATGATTATACTTATTGAAATAGTCTCACACATACAGTACATTCAGATGTCCGAGCCCAAGAAAGGTTCTGCCTTTTGGTTTTTTCATCAAACATATCTCAGTAAGTAACATTAGCAAGGAAAAAAATATGGAGTCACTTTGCTTTCTGTTCCCTAGGTTCGTGTTCAAACAAAAAGTTAAAATAATCTAGGATTGCCATATAGGTAAAGATTTCTTAGTTGGTTTATCAGAAACAATGTCTTCAGAACAACAGAAATTACTTTGAGAAGGAAATAGGTTATATCTCCCCTTTTCTATATAACTGTTTCTGAAAACATATATATCAACATCTCAGAATATGACCTGAATAGTATGAACAAAGATGAATTATTCTCTGGTCACTATTAGCCATAGGTTGGCAAGCACCATAAAATGTTCTGCCAATGACTGTCAGAATTAATTTGCAAGTCTTTGTCTTTTTTTGATGTTGTGCTGCAGAATGTACTGAGTTTTACTTACTTTATTTCTTTTTTTTTTTCCTGTGAGATGCAGACAACCACCAGATTTGTTTCTATTTGTTTCTGTAGCTAACATACTAGAAGATCTATCAATAAGCTACTGTTCTGACACAAAAGCATAATTCCAGTGTAACATACTGAGGACTGTTTGTTTCTTAGAAGTTGCCCTCTGTGTCAATCCACAAAGGAGAAGGACTGCTGTATCCTGCAAACTGTAGTAACCCATGCACTTAGATTTGGAGCCTTAATTACCTGTACAGCAGTAGGAGATCAAAGTGACAAAACATATCTACCATCTGCTAGGCTAGAAAAAGTGAAACAAAATGGTTTCTTCATGCATCAGTTTCTCTCCATTTATCTTTACATATATATTTGTACATTCAGAATAATCAGATGTTATTATGTTAATTTCTCACTCTTTGCTGGAAGATTTCAGACCAACACAGCAGTTATAACTTTGCAATTCCCTAAATAATCACCAAAACAAAGGAATCTTGCATGTAGAATTTAAACCACAGAATCCCACTGAATCCCACAGTAAATATATATAAATATACAGAAAAAGGAGAAGTTTAGAAAGAAAAGTTCAGGTACACTTATAAATATAGACTTTCAGTAAATGTAAAAAAAACAGTACCAGTAATATTCAAGAGCTTAGTACTCAGTATTAATATACTACCAATTATTTTTTTTGTGAAAAACAGTCTTCTAGCTGGAATATGATACATCTATCTCTGCTTGGAAACAAAGTATGCTTAATGTCTTTTCAATTAAATAATCAATGCCAACATACCATCACATTACCATCATACATTAACACATCAAATGCCTTCATATAGTTTGAACAGAAATTATATGTTTGCTACTCACCTAATTGGGTCTCCTGAATTGTTAGCTTACTCTCCAATGGGTGTAAAAGCTTTGGTGGTTTATCTGTTAGTGGTGCTAGAAAAGAAAGAAATTCACACATATAGCTTTCTGACTGGTATTGGGTAGAATAAGATTTGATTATATACTTATTATTTCAGGAATGCTTTGGTTTCTCTTTTGTTTAAATAATGTTCATGCCTTCAGTAGCTGTAGATGTTTTTTCTTAGAGAGTAAATATAGCACCAAAATTTAGAATCTTTCACATGTTAAGGTATTGAAGGAGTTTGTGTTAAAAAAGCCATCTTTAAACTCTCAAAAAAACCCCAATACAGTTTTGTATTTCCATAAATATTATCCAGGATTTCATAATTTGTTACAACATTTAATTACCTTTATAAAAAATATAGTCATTTACAGAGACATAATATAAACTAAGTTACTTTAAATCAATGTGAATATTTGATGAAAATTTTATTTAAAAAGATATTACCATCACTGAAACTTTTGAAAGTGGAGTACTAGAAAAAGGCTCAGTTTTCAAAATCCAAGGGCTGGATACAGTGAAATAATGTCAAGATTCCAAATAATATTATTTCTCTCCTACCTTTTGATCTACCCTGAAATAATATTAGTAGACTTATGCATATTGTGAAATAGGAAGAGTTTTGTAGTGGTCAAAAGCTTTCTGAAGGTTGTTGAAGAGTATTCAAACAATGCAGCTAAATAGTGCAGCTATTCTGCTAGATTCATCGTCTGTGTACATAATTCATAGAAGTGACATTGATTATTACTACTTTTATTTGTTGCTAGCAAGTGTACCCTTTGCTGATTTCTGACAGATGGTGTATACTATATGAAAAAAAAGAACATTGATTTATTTTTTTCTTTTAAACTGATAGTAAATATTCATGGGAAAACTAACTTTTGTAGTCACCTGGAACATTCTGATATTTTGCTTTTCAATATTAATTCATACTTCAGTCTTTAACAGAGATTACAGGCTGTCAGAGATTTAAAATACATTTGACATTTTGGTATAACTATAATATTTGTTACCTCAAACTTGTCAAAATCACTGTACCCTTTCTTACCAACACACACATATCCACATGTATATGGGTTTAATCTACCAAACACACTCATCTCTTGTCAGTGGAATTACAGCAGAATTCTAGTTGCAATGTTACTGATATGTTTCCTCTGCTCTTTTATTAAATTATCAATGCTGTTTAGAATCTACAGTATAAATTTCAAGTTTGCAGCAATTCCAGAATGGATCCACTATGAACTCATATGTTTCTGCTTTACAGGCATTTTCTTTTATCTGACCAGAGCACAAAGCCACTCAGTTGGTGACTGGGAAGCTGACCCATCAGATCTAGGACTGAATCAAAATATCTCTTCAAAGATGGAAAAGCAACTGAATTTGATCCACAGGCTCTGTTTCATTCCATTCTTCCAACAACAGCTTTTACTCTCTACAGTAAATCATTCTGCACTGCAAACTTTGGAGAGAGACACAGCCATGAAAGAGTTTTCAGCAACATCTCTGGGTTGTTACTTTTCTTTACACTGATTCACTAATTTCAATGCTTTTTAGCAATCTTTGTCTTTTATTTTTTCCTTTTTTTTTTAAATTTTCTTGAAGGCTAGGGTGGGTGGGAATGAAAAGGATTTGAAATATATTTTTTTCTTAAACTGTACATTCCTATTTCTTAACTTTTCTGTAAAGGCTCATAATTTATCAGCCCATTGCCAATTTTTAAACATCATCCACTAGGAATTTAAATTTAGTTTTGCAGTTCTGTCATTCTCAACTCAATTACCATTCATCAGATAATGTCTCCTGAGTCACTGTTTTTCTAAATCTGTTTTGAAACTCTTCAAGAAAACAAAGTTCTCTTATTGTAAGTAAAGCTATTATAACTAGTGGAGTTAATTCAAATGCAACAAATAAGTAGATAAGAAAACAGTGTTTTTCTCAGTTTAAGCAAAGATTGACTTTACTTTTGTGGTCCTGTACTTCAGGTCTCTAAGAGGCCTCTTACTTTTGAATGAATAGGCACAGGGTGTTAATATATGCAGATAAATCATTCTTCAGCAACAGCATAAAGTTGTTATAAAATTTCTTCCTAATTTTCCTATAACTTGTGAGATTTAATAGATAATATAACATAAAAAAATGTTACTGAAAATTATAAATTAGACACATAACTAATGTATCAGAATCACAGGAGCACGTAGACTGGAAAGACCTTCTGCAGGCCAAGTGGTCCAAACCCCTGTGCAAAACAGGTCCAACACAGCAGGTTGTCAGGGCCCCATCCAGTCATGTTTTGAACATGTTTGAGGATAGAGTTTTCACCACTTCAGGTGTTCCAGCCCCCATCCACCTTGGGGCCCTGCACTAACTCAATTCAATATGTCCATGTCTTTTCATACATTGGAGAGCCAAAAATTTGACACAGTGTTCCAGATGTACCCTCACAGATGCTAAATAGATGTGAAGGGTCACCCTCTTGGACCTGTTAGCTAAATTCTTGCCAAGATCTGTGCAGCTGGCCTTTGCCAACTCATGCTTAACTTAGCATCCACCTGGGCTGCCAGGACCAGGTAAACTATATTGTATACTTATTTTAAAGTGATGATAGTTATCAATCTTTGTGCCCAGGAATAATTAATGCTTATAAAGGCAGTGTGATGCTAAGCTTTTTAAATTAGGGCAAATATTAGTATTTCAGTGTTTCACTCCCTATCAATGCCTACCAACCTAAGACTCTTTTGGGTATGTCTATACTACAACCAATCACATCTCCCAGGGCCAACTCCTTCATCCATCTGGAAAAGTGAAAGCATTCCTGGGTAGTCTGCATTCCAGAGTTTTAGGATGCAGGGAAATACTGTGAATGAGAATAATATAGGCAAGGAAAATAATTTTAATAACTTGGTATATTTAAAATTACAGATTTTCAATGATGATTTGAAATGTGCCCTCAGTCAATCACCACCTTTAGTGTCTTGTATTTTGTGTATTTATTAGTTTGTCAATGTATGTATATTTTCCTGGCAATCAGTCCAAGTGAACTGAGGCAGAGGGTGAGACTTTCTCCAGCTGCCTTTCTCCTTTTCAGGAAAGCAACATTAATGGACAGCATAGAGTTTCCATAATCTTCATCTAGTTTAGAAACTCTGAAGTAGACCCATGGGTCTCCTATAAACTGTCCCATATCTTTCAAACCATGGTATGTGGCTTCTTAACTGGGTCAACCCACCATGAAACAGGTGGTTCAAAATCAATATGATTTTCAAATGGATATATTGAGGCACAGTTATCTACTAAATTGACAGTAAAACTAGAAATTAATCCTTTCTTCCTAAACTTCTACTAAGCAGCAGGAATAAAACAAAAATTACAAAACTCACAGTTACAGCTGGTCTCTTAAACAAGTTAAATACCTTTTTTTCTTTTTTATGAATAGATGTAGGAAGGCAATAATTTTCATGTCCTATAAAAATATCCATGATTTCAAAGTACTTCCCGTTCTGTACTGTATGCAAAGAACCAGAATTATTTTGAATGTGTTTAAAAAAAAGAGAGGGTTATCTTCCCACGAAGTAGCATTTATCAACATGGTTGTTATACAGGAGGAACAAAGTGTTCAGATTCCTATTCTTGGGTGAGGGAATTCTCAATTCTCTTGGCAAGAATCTTACTTCCTGGATATTATTATCTACTGATGCATGGGTGCACTACTCTCTCACTATCCTTCCCTTCCTGCCTCACCCTTTTTCTTTCTCTTTCTTCTTTCCCTATTTTTGACTTTTTTTTCTTTATTTTTTTCCTTTCTCACTTAAGAGCCAAGAAACTTATCCTAGAAAAAGTTAACTAAAACTGGTATATTTCTCTCTCAAAAAAAAAGGGGTTGATAGGTCAGATTCTTTACAAGAAAAGCTATTGGGTCATAAATCAAGTGTACAAGCCATCCTGTGTTTGAGTTTTGAGCCATCACTGATTAATGGTTTGAAAACAAATATGTGTCAAAATTGTTTTTCATTAGAAAATAGATTTAAAAAAATAAAATTGAAGTAACCAATTCTAAATCTGTATTAAAAACTAATATTTAATTTCAGAGACACCATTCAGCTGCAGACATATTGATCCTGCTCAAAAAGAAAGTGCCTAAATTCACATTCCATGTCTATCAAAGCGGATGTGCATTTAAAACCCATTGAACATTTTGTCTTGCAGTTGAGATTGAGAGCCACCACAATCAGTCACCCAACTGGAAACTAGCCATAAGATAATACTTTTACATCAACCACCTACTTCCACACTGCTTTTTCTAAGATGCCACTTTCCTTAAAACATTTATGGTCACATGGTACATCATACATTTGCTCTATGCAAAAATCTGTTATTTGAAGAGATCAGCCACCTCTCAGAATTTGACACAACTAATTAAGAAAAAATTAATCCAAACTGTAAAACAAAATATCCCTCTGGACATCAAAGAAAGGAACTGCCTCAAAATCCACAAGATTTATAATAGAAAATGAATAATTTTAAAGATGTGTGTTTATGTATGTTTTACAAAGTGCTCTCAGATTCTTCTTTGCAAATTGTAATGATTACAAATAGCTTCTGTTTCTTAGAGGCAGACAGTGCTGTGTGGAGTTGTCTGCAACTCAGAAAGGTAATTTATTGGCTGGACAATTCCTGCAAGGACAAAAATTCACAGAAATGGCTGCCTTGCCTGGCTAGTCAGAGTTATTTCTTGTTTAACTTTTCTATTGAAGTGAAACTTGCTTTCTGAGGATGAAAACTCTTCTGATCTTTCTGAGATTAGAGCTAATACAGTAAGATTAAACCTTTTATGTTTATGAATTTTGACCACTTTTTTAAAAAAATTACTGGCATATCCCTGGGAGATACTGCAACTATAGCACAGGATTAAATAGGAAAACGAATTCATTAATATGCTAAGGCAAAATATTCCAACACTTTGAAATTAAAGGGAACAGGAGAGATGGAGTTCTTTTCTTGAAGCTCATGTTTATTTGAATTCATCTCACAGTTCAGAAAGATCCACCATCTCTTAGTTTGCTTCTAGAAACTAAAAGAATTCCTCATTACGATTTACTTTCCTGCTGATTTTCTGAGCCTGGATTTCTTTTTGTCCTCTCTTATTCTGCTATTGTTGGCACAGGCAAATGACCTTGGGAACAAGGCATTTCCATCAGAGAACAGATATAAGGTCTGATTGACTATAAAGTTGAACTTTCAGGAACTTCTGAGCATAGAGCCTGGCACTGATCCCTGCTCCTCATGCCCTCAGAATTGGCAGGTACCTGGTTATAAAGTGCATGTAGTGTGCTTGCCCCTCTAACTACTACCTCTCAATTTTTAACCAAATGTTTTCAAGCATGTTAGTTTTATACCAATGGCAGTGGAGAATATTTGAAATTAGATAAAAACAATAGATTTATTTCTTAGATTGCTATGTTAAAGTGTTGACTTCATGTGAGAGCTCTTGAAATAAAGCACTGGAATCACAGGTAATTATATGAATAGGATGAAAAACCTGTAACATTTCAATTGATACCTGCAGTACTTTGGAAAACATTGGTGTATGCTTTTTTATTTTGTTTCTTTTATCCAATAGTGATGTCTCTAAAAGAAATAATGCAATAGCAGTAGTCTATAGCAGGTTGCAATAAAAATAATTATGTGCAGCTTGAACCTGCAGTCTCGGAACATTAATATAAATATTAACTGTCCAGATAAATATTAATATTGAGAACTCAGAGGTTCCTCAGCGTCTGTGAGCAGAGCAAAACTTAAGTAATGCAATGCAAGGATGTTGGATTTTTTAAAATTTCTCCTAACATAGGTATAGCCCTACGCATTCAAATATATCACTAGAGAAATAATTGCATTTTTAAAAATAAATAAATGGCAAGGTTTTTCATGAAAAGGTAATTCTTTATACCTCTTTGAGACTTCTAACAACATTAAATCTCATTTCTCAGTTACAATCAGATTAGTTTTCATTCACCAGGGCATAATTTAAAATCACATATGCCATGAATTGCACAGCAGCCCCATAAGAATATTCTGCTTCATTGTGTGAACAAGTCTGGTTATACCCTGAATCAAGCAGTTCAAACTGAGGGCAGATACATATAAGGGTACTAGAGACATGCAAGCGAAGCCAAAGGCATATGACCATAAATGAGCTGCCTAATGTGACTTAGTTATCACTATGACTGATTGAAGATCAGCTTTTATCTTCTGAAAAGTTCCTATAAATCTTGCATTGAGAGACAAAAAATTCTGCTTCTTCTTTCAGTTTAGAACTTTCTCATTGTCTTCTCCTTACCACATATTAAAAAATCCCTAGCCCTATACACATAGTAACAGCCTTTATTTCTCATCCTTTCTAGTGATGCTTTTCGCAAACTGAAATTACTGCAGAAGCAGCTAAAATGGTTACTAATAAAGAGACCATTATTATGCAAAGTCTCAATGATGCATACAGAGAAAAGAAGAGGTTTTGCTAAAATGAAATCTTAGAATATGGGAAGAATATTTCCAAGAAGTATTTTAAAGTGTTTTAAGTTTGTGAGTCCCCTGTGATTAATGATAGGTTGAATACCGGAGAAGAGCAAATGCAGCCAGATGTTAGGGTTTTCAATATCTGCTTGTCTCTAATTGAATCTGATGTGACATTTGTGTTACCCCTATGACTTCAGAGAAGAACTTTATATTGCTCTTTTTTCTGTTATTTTTCTTGAGCGCACAGTGACATTTCCCAGTTGTCTCCAAGGAAAAAGTACAAATAATCAAAATTCTGTCATTATAGATGTTAATGCAGTATTGAAATACAAAAGAATTCATCAGTATATGTAGTTAAAATTACTGAGTGAAGTATCAGCCTAACATCTTGATGGTAACAGTCTCTGCATGGCAGATTTAGAATTTATATTTTGATCTTCCAAAGAGGAAAGGAAGGAATAAAGCAAGACTTTGATCCTAAAAGACTTTATTATAGGGAAAGGATTCTCCATCCTCCACAAAAAAAAGAAGAGACCTAAAATACAAAAAGATGAATAAAAATATTAAAGGATTAAAACAACAAGAACATTTTTTTCTATCTTGCATAAAGTTCCTCAGAATTACCATTGTTGCTGTACAAAACTAATCTCTAAAACAAGACAATAGAAATGAGATTTTCTGTGTAGATCTATGAAAAGAATGTCATGCTAAAGTCTGATCTGTCTGCATGGTCTGTTAAAATTGTCCCTCCACTTCCATCTAAGAGACATCAGATCATCTGAAAAAAACCTCAGAAATGGTGAATAAGATAGTTGCTGCTGTTGTTGCTATGAACAAGTATATGTGTTTAGTTAAAATAAAAGCTCTCATTAGTAAAAGAATCAAACCAATTATCCAGGAACACTTCCACCAGGAGATTCTCTGATGTTTCAGCTTTATGGGGAAGTTCATCATCATTTCATTCAGCTGAATTTTGTCTGTTTTGCCATGTTTATATTACTAGCTCACATGAGTCCTCTAGTCCATAACAGCCATCTCTCTTCCTGCCAGAGTGTCATAAGTGGATGCTTTCCATGACCATTTTTATACTTCTGAAGGAGGGTGCCCACACCTGTTGCTTGTCAGTACACAGAGCACTCTTATAAAACATGTCAATGGAATATGCATATTGTGCAGTCTCTAAGTCTTGGAGGTACTTACATGGACCATGACCTTTACTGTAACTAGTTGTAGAGATATTTATTTGCAGTTAGAACCCATAAGAGTAATTTTTTGCTCCTATATCTACATGTTAGGTTATGCTTTTGTCTAGAAGAATCTTCTGTGAAGAAGTTTGTTGTATAAATCTTGTATAAGACTTGTGAAACCAATATAAACATATGCACTATTCTTAACAACCAGACTACCTGAATAGATTACATATTCATGAAGTAAAACAGAGGGTTATATAAATCATGAAGTTTAGAGAAACAAGTAAGAAAAGCCAGGATCACATACTTCATATCAAGCAAGCATTCTTGCAACACGTTACAAAAGTTTATCTGTATATGATCATAAATTCCCTTCTCACATCGTTCCCTTAATCTATTCTCTTTCCTTTATTCTCTATGCTAAAATTTAGAAAAGGGGGGTGGGGTGGTTGGGGAGAATCACAAGCTTTTGTTCTTTGTGACTAAAACAAACTTCTGTGAATAAACAAACATTTTATTCTTTGTGACTAAAACAAAATTTTCCTTAAAAACTACTTCATTGTTCTTACTGGATGACACCCAGAAAATCTCAATTATACTGTCCAATTAATTACAGATACCTACTTTTTCTTGTTCAGCCTTACTTTTATGCTTGCCAGTTGAATTTTTGTATTCACTATTATTCTTTTCCTCAATCTTTCCACAATCATTAAAATTTTCCCCTGAAATTTATCATTAGTTTCCATTTTTGGCCTATTATTTTGTATATGTTGTATCAGATTTAGATTTCAAACCCAAGTAACTAGAGTGTATTTTCTCTTATTTAAGGTCATTTATTGTAGGACACTGATTTTAGGAACTGAATAGCAATATGTGTGAATCTGTTCCTGCCTTATTTTTATTAATCTCTCCTTTCATGGGAGTTAGAGCAGATAATTCTTGGAAACACTGCAGCTCATGACCTTTGAACACAAATTCTAGATACTCTGCTTTTTTTTTTCATAATTAAATCTTTCTACTGATAATGCTGACATTTCAGAATAAGATTTCTCAGCCTCTGAGGAGGCCTTGTAAATGCAATGGGACCCTATGCACTCTGACCACTTCAGCTCTTCCAAAGAGCTGACATTTAAAGGCCTTGTAATGAAAGTTTTTACATATTGCAGAGTTTCCTCTTTCAGGATTTGTACTCAACCTTTTAATTCTGTTACTCTATTTCAAAATAATATGATTTAAAAGGTGACCTGCTCTCATTCTCTCTGTTCCAGTTTTTTCATAGACCTGTACATCTCTTTCATTTGCTCTCCAGTTGATTTCATTGACTAAGTCTTCTGAACCTGTCTTTGCTCTGCTAGAAATTTGGACATATTATCATTTCTTGTGGTGTAAAAATTGAGAAAAATCCAGAATTTCTACATTTGTGAACAATGTGAAGACTTTTTTTTGCTCCTCTTTCAGTACACATTAAATTTTCTGTCCTTTCAGGTAACTATTTTTATCTGCTCCATTCAAACCAACTTTCTTACTTTTAAGTTTAGAGGCTTTGGACTGTAAGAAAGTAAATCTCACTCCCATCCTCAAGAAACGAAAGAAGAAGGATCTTGGGAAATAAGCTGGCCAGACTCATCTTGACCCCTAGGAAGGTAATGGAACAAATAGACCTGGAAACTATTTCCAAACACATGAAGGATAAGATTACGATTAGGAGTAGTTAGCATGGATTTACAAAGTGGAAACTATGCTTAACCAACCTGATAGCCTTCAGTGATGAGTTTACTGGCCCAGTGGACCCAAGAAGTTGATGCTGTTTATCTTGACTTTGGCAAGGCTTTTGACACTGTCTCACATAATATCCCCACTGACAAACTGATGAAGTATGGACTAAGTAAGTGGAGAGTGAGATGGGTTGAAAACTGGATGAACTGAGGGTTGCAACCAGCAACACAAAGTCCAACTGGAGTGGGATTATCACCATCAGTGTACCACAGGGGTCAGTGTTGGGACCAACACTGTTTAAATTCTTCACGACATGGATGACAGAACACAAAACTTTGAAGAGTGGTTGATGAACCAGATGGCTCTGCTGCAACCCAGAGGGACCTTGACAGGCCTAAGAAATGGTCTGACAGGAGCCTCATGAAGACCAACAAGAGGAAATGTCAAGTCTTACCCCTGGGGATGAATAACCCCAGGCTCCAGCATAGGCTAAAAATTATATTGGAAGAGAAGGACCTTGGGATTGTACAGAAAAAGTTACAAGCCAGAAGTGTGCTCTTGCATCAAGGAAGCAAAACAGCACCCTGGGCTGCATTAGGCAGAGTATGGCCAGGAGGTTGAAGGAGGTGATCCTTCCTCTTTATTCAGCTGTGAAGAAACACATCTGGAGTGTTGAGCTCAGTGCTGGGCTCCCCAGTACAAGAGAGATAGAGGCATGCTTGTATAAGGACAATGAAGAGCCACAGTTATGAGCTAGGGATTGAGGCATTTCATATAAGGAGAGGCTGAGAGAGATCGGACTACTCAGCTTGGAGAAGAGAAGACTCAGGGAGATCTTGTCCATGTGTAAAAAAATTTGATGAGGGAAGTAAGATAAGGGAAGCCAGATTCTTCTCAGTGGTGCTAAGGGACAGGACAAGAGACAATGGCACAAACTGAAACACAGGAAATTCCACTTAAACATAAGAAAAGAAATTCTTCAATATGAGTGGTCACACACAGGAACAGGTTGCCTAGAGATGTTGTAGAGTCTCCATCCCCAGAGACAGTCAAAACCCAACTGGACATGACCTTCAGCAACCTGCCCCTTGCTCTGAGGAGGGGATGGGACCAAAAAATCCCCAGCAGGTCTCCACCTGCTTTTTAATTTTTAGCAAACATTTGCACTTATGATCAAGTTTAGAAAATCTGGAGAATTCCCAGGGTGTCCTCAGTAGTTAGAGTCTATACAGCAAATGGGATGGGGTTGGATTTCGATTCTCTAAATATAACAGCAGACATGCTGGCACAGGGGACTTCAGGTTTGCATTATTGCTATACAAATCTTGTCTAACTCCTGAAGTTTTAGTTTCCATAGCTTTTCTGTTTTGTAACAGGGTAGGAAATCAAGGTCTACTACAGAACATTAAAAGCAAAAAAAGTTACACAGTTCCTGTAAGGGGAGGGAGGGGAGCATGACTGAGAAAGATACTATATCGCACTTACTGTCCATTTGATGTACCAAGCTTTAAATAACACTCAGTATACAAAGCCACTATGGCAGCTGTTATATTAGCACATATCATACAGTTACTTAGCAACAGAGATTAGACATCATAAACATTTGATCTGCAGAAACATTACCAGAGCTGGTGGTTACACAACCATAATTCAATGCTTGGAGCATAAAAACAATATCCTAGCACTAAAAAATGTGTATATACTGATGTACTAAAAAGTCTATAAAGCAAACTCCAGAATCAGAAAATTTTGGTGAAAATAATATTCTTATTACATCAAAAAAAAACAAAAACAACACAACTCTTCCTCATTTAAATACAAACTAGTTAATAAAAAGTACCATTGCTGGTAAACAATGTAGACCACATTGTACTGTTTCTTTTTCAGATATTGCAATTGGGAAATGATAGCTGACTCCTATCTTTTTAGTTGAATTCTTTTTTTAAAATAAAACTTCTCTTACTCTCTTTTGGAAACAGAAAACAATGGCTAGACAAAGTTCATTTTCTGAATTAAGGAAATTAATTCCTGCTAAAGCAGGTGCATACCCATTTTCTTTGGCCAGAAACACGTATGTTTTCTTGGGCAAGAAATAGATGTCATCTATGCAGAATCTCTACCATCAAAAATCCACAGTAAGTCTCTTGATTGTTATTACTTCTCTTCATAAGAAAATATCTTAGGCTAGGGGAAGTGGAACTGTAACGCTTTCCTTTAGTTTTCCCCAAATTTGTTATTTCTTCTGAACATAAGGAGGAATTTGTAATGAAATGGACAGATTGTTTACACAGAAAAGTAAGGGTTATTCAGGAATTTTCTATTTTTTTTTCAGTAGGAATGTTCAGTAGAAATGTCTACTTTTGTTGACAGAAATATCTAAAAAACCCACAATGACACATTGTTTTGGGGTTTTTAGGGTTAAAATAGAAGTGCGTATTTTGGATATATGTAATGTCTCCTTAATATTACTCTTTGTCTGCCTCGGTTTCTGTTTCTTGGTTCTTTTCATACAAGCACTTCATATTTCACAATATTTTGTTTTGAATGAATCAACGGTGAAGTTAAAAAAAGATCAAAAATACAACAAACTCAGATTTTAACTGAGGGGCTAGCTATCTATGTTAGAATTGCCTCATCTATCTTGGAGTTTGTCTGAAAGGCACTATTGGGGGTCAGGCAGAGCTGTATGAGTCCCATCAGAAAGTGCATATTAGGACACTACTGTGTTTGGACTAAAATACTCTATTTCAGAAGTTTAATAACATGTGCTGCTGAGTGAGGGAAAAGTGCCCTGCTGCTTCTAGTATGTGAGATAACTAAGTGCCACTGCACAATTTTTCACTGTAACATATCATTAGTGATTTGGGAGCTTTAATCCAGTTTTCAAAATTGGCATATGTATTTAGGAGCCTAAGTGTCATGTAAGTTCTCAAAAACTCATGACTTGATATGGATCCCGTTTGTTTAATTCCTATGCTTTTGTAAATCCCACTTGATACCATAATTCTTGTATAAATCTAAGACCAGGAATCTAAATCTCTGGAAAGCAACTGACTTGCCTGAAAAGTTTTTTTGGCTGAAACTCCAGTTTTCCAGGAAATTAATACTCTTTCCCAATGGATGAGAAATCTATAATGCAAAGTCAGTATAGAAAGTATCAGCATATCTCATTTTGCATACAAATACTCTTTACTTCTTGTTTAAAAGGTTGACTTCGCATGTTCAGACAAGTGCATAACCTGCCATGATGAAGAAATGAGAAAAATATTTGCCACTCCAGCCACAAGAAAATAAAAACAAACCTATTTAGAACCTAAAAATACAGAGCTCTAGAAACCTCATAAGATTTGAGGTTGTTTTTGCTGGAAAACAGAAAGAAAAAGATTGAATCAGAAATATTGTAGCTTTTACTGATGCCAAATAAAATTATAGAGAAAATAGCAAAAGTTTATTATCATGAGAAAATCCTCATTCTTATGCTGATTGGAAGATTGTTCATTGGAAATATTCCTCCTTGTGTCTTCTGGGTTCAGTTTTGATAGCAAAGAACAAATTTTCATCCCACAAACTGCTGTGGGAATTAGCTATTACATTATATGTCTCTGGTTCCTTTAAGCAGAGAAAGAAGGCAGATAAAAGTTATTACCCAGCAACAGTAGTCATATCTTTGCTCTGTAGTGTACTGGATATGAGTTGTCTTTCCAAAAGACTGACATTCCTGTTTAATACTCTTAAGTTCTCAGTAATCTAAAAGGTTCTCTGTTACTATTAATATTTAGGCAGTAAAGATTAGGACACAATGCTTCCCCAGACAGGACAACACGTTACAACATTGGAGGAAAAGAAGAGGATCTTCTGATTTAAATGAATAACAGATGATACCTTCTGTTCCTACATTATACTTCTAGACTACATAAAATGAACTCAGAAAGAAGAAATGCAGCCAACAAAACCAAAAGGACTAACCTGCTCACCTTATCTTATACATTAAGTAAAACCAGGTATACACTAAGTAAGCATGATTTTATGGGTGCTTTATATTCATAGTAATTATATGAGTAATTTCCACATATTAACAAGGGTGAAGGAAGAGAAACAAGCATTTTAAAGGTGTATATTTTAATTACTAGAATATGCAGACAGACACCTAGATGGATTTTCAAAGTCTCTGGATATCACATTCCCACTGTACCCCACGGGTACAGGGTACTTAGGAAAACTAGGCACTCTGTAGAATGTATAAAGGGTCAGAAACCATGTCAAAAGCATAAAGACTGTTCTAGTTTCTTTCTGACTCAGTTATATCTCAGTTATATGTAGTCACAATTTTTGTTGTTTTCTTCCATGTATCTATTCCCACAGAGGATCCAGAAATTACTGCCACTCTCAGAGGTTTAATTTACCTGTAGCACTTGTTGGTGGCACATATAGAAGTTTTCTCCTGTATTGTGTTGTACTACCATCCAGCTAAGATGCCATACTTTTTACTATTGCAAATACATTTCACATGGACTTCGAAAGCTATCACAGTCCCTTCTTATGACTGATTCATAATATATAATGCTAGGAAGAAGCACTGAAAGTATCAGATTGGTGCCAAAAGTAAATAATGGCATTATTTTTCAAATCAACTAAAAAAGAAAGAGATTACTATTAGTTATTTTAACAGTTTGAGAAATACCGTGCTTATGGCATTCCTCTGTTTTCTCTATCTCTGCTCAGCTTCCCTATTTGTCTACTACAAACATACAATAAAAGATGATGTAACAAGGACTGGTACCTCAGCTAAGGTGGTGGCAAGCTTAATAGACAGTAGTGCACTAACTTAAATTAGTAATCGCGTGGACTAACCACAATTTGCAAATGACAGACTGCCACAATGAAGGCTGAAAAGAAAGTAAAAAAGCACTCCAGAAAAAGAAAACTTGAGGGTACTTTCTGTGTTAGGAGTATGTATCCTTTTCAATCATACTCACTGACAGAGAGGAAGAGAATAAGAAAGGAAAGCAAATCACTCCCAAATTCACTTTGCATAAGTGGAGGAAATCATGACATCACACATAAATACAAACCTTCAAATTCTTGCAGCATTTGAAACTTACTCCCCTACCATTACTTTGATACTTATTTTGATAGAACTGAATTTATCAAGTGTTTGTGGGGTCCCAAAGCAATTCCATATGTATATATTTATCCTTTGTGTGTATTTCAAAAGTATTCAACAGTATGCTACATGTTAAGCATTGTTCAGCCAGACTAATTTCTGATAGATTTGGAATGAATATATTTCATTTATGATGGCAACAGAAAAACAAGTAAAGAGACAAATAACAAAAAGTGTATAAAGGCAGATATATTATTCTGTGTTTCCATTCTGGGAGTACAACTAGTTTAAAATATGAGGTGGATTCAAGCTGTCAGAAATCAATAAGAAATTGGAAGAATTGGTGGTGTGAAAGAACCCTGGATCCATGCCATAGTCATTTTACTAGAAAAAAAGCCTCATGCTAGGAAGCAATGTGGAAGGCAAAAGAAATGAGAGTGAATGTATGTCCCTTGATGTATGCACATATTTTCTGCTCCTCCCTCCTTCTTTTTAAAGGGAAGTGAGAAAGAAGGAGATTTAGCTTTAATGCATACTTTAAACCAAACCATGTACAACAAAAAATGCAGTACAAGGACAAGCAAAACTTATAAGTATATAGCGAATCATACTAGAAAATTATCATGTGCAACATTGGACAGATTTTAAAAAAACGTTTCACAAAAAAATATTGTAAAGATGTTAAAAGCAAGGTGCAATTAATCTTTTTGAACAGAAAGCTCCACATAAAGATCTGTAATTGTTGCAAGTATTTGTTGTCTTATTTACATATTAATCAGAATGCCTCATCAATATGTAGATATTTCAAAGAGAGCTTCTAAGAGTTTACTCATTGTGTAAAATATCAGAATCAATTGTTGAGACTGGAAAGGACCTCACTCCTGGAGGTCTTCTAGTCCAAAGCCCCTGTTCAAGGCAGGGTAAATAACCAACTCATGTTCAAGGGACCTTACAGAAATAATCTTTGGTCTATTAATATTTTTTATCTTCCTAATCATCTTGCTGTATTTTCTATAACAAAGATGTTTTGAATAAAGAAGGGAGGTTGTTTCGTTCCCATACAACTCTCCTTTGCCCATGACAGAATACCCTCACACTGGAGTTCTGATATAAGAACGAGACACTTTCAAACTTTTCTTAAAGCAGGTTTTTGACTGCTAAACTTTTTGCAAAGAAAATAAGGGCTAGTTTTTCTGCCAAGTGTTGTCATTTTTTGAAAACAAGCAGACTTAGTAAAAGCTGCTTGTAAGTGATAGCCAAGTTATTAATAGCTGAGCATTGGCAGCAGATTTATGAACATCTAAAATATGTTTTTAATCTCAAGAATTACTTCATAAAATAAATTTTCTAAATTTTATGAATCAACATCAGAAAAGGTATTTTGAAATTAAGAACATTCAGATATTCTGAGATCATTTGCACTCATGTTAGCATTTTTATTATTGTAAACGCACCTTAAGATGCACTTACTAAAATGCATTTACCTCATTAATAGTCATTTCCACCTTTGTACTCTTCTGTATAAACTATTGTCTTTGAAGTCTCCAGGTATGTTTTATCTTCTTCACTCCCCATCCTTCCCAGATATTTAAGTAGCTATAATATGCATTTTTCTGGTGTTTTGGTAATACATAAGTGGAAAATGACAGGAGCTGAACACAGAAAATATAGGCAGGTGTCTATGTGCTAATTGTAAAATAAATAATAAACTTAAAATAAATAAAAGATCAGATAGGGCTAACAACTACAATGCCACATTTCTGTAATCCTAGGATGGCTAAAAGCTGGAACAATTAGTAGACAAATCCTACTGACCTCTAACAAAAGTAGGAGATTCAAGGAAATAAAATAGCCTAATAGCTTCTGTTTATTAGCAGAAAGAGCAGTTGTTTTTGAGAAGTGAAAATTAAAATGTGCAAAATCCCCATTGCCAGTCTATCTGCTGAGAATTATGTGATTATAGAAGTATTAAACTAGTCTGTCATAAGGTACCTACTTAAATATATTATTTTTTTTCTTAAAGATTTTCCTGCTGCTCGGCACTTCTGTCTCTATTTCACAGCCTTATAAATATTCATAGCAGTCCACATTGAACTCTTCAGCAGAAATAATTTCTACAGATTTTTAAAGTGGGTCTGTATGCAGGACTCACAGCCCCACCTGTGGCTCTTTAGACAGATCTAGAGGACTTTGTACTAAAATCATGAGCAGTGCTTACAACCTATTGATTTACAGAGAGCAAGCTCTGCCTCTAGGCCAGTTGGTCCAGCCTGAGACTATTTTCATAATGTGTCAGCACATGCAAGCCCTGTCTGCTGTTCCTCTTCATTATCTGCAGGAAATAGGTCCACTGAGTAAACTGACATCAGCATAGTCCTTCACTTAAGTAAATTGGTTGTTTCACTAGGACTGGAAGTCCAAGGTCCCAGAACAAAACAAAAAGGGAAATAAAATGTTAAGAGATGTAAATGCACACTCAAAACGTATTTTCCAAGCTATACTGCAGGGGTGACAGTTGAGGAGATGGATGGAGGATGAGAAAAGTCTTGAAAGCACCTAATTGACATCATAAGCGATTGCCTGAAGTTAGTCTCATTTATTTCTTTTCTGCTAGGCATCGTTGGCTTAGGCATTTAAAAAAAACCCAAAACCCTACATAATAAGTGAAAATCAACTGCTTAATTGACATTTGGAGTGAAGAACCATCAAGAGATCTACATTTCTGAAAAACTCTGAAAAATACTGATTGTGAAACTTAAAAAAAAATAAATTTAAAAAACTTTCAAGTTTGGAGTCACAGTGACACTATGGAAGATACTTCATAGGTCTTATCTACAAATTTCTGGATCTTTTTATTCAAGCAATTAACATGATTAAGTACAGTTTTCTCATCTGATTTAATTAGCTGTAATCATACTGAACTATTGTAAACTCAGCATCAAAGATGTATGGCATCTTTTCAAATACATGTACAGTTAGTGCGAAAATGAGTGTAATAGTAACATTCACCAGCCCAAGGCAATTACAACCATAGGGAGTACTTGTTTGGTAGAAGGTCACGACCTAATGTCTTGTACTTGCCTGATACATTCTTGTCACTTCACAGGCTCTAACAATGAAAGCACATTTTTTAAAAAACATGATTTACCAATTTAACTTTAGAACTAATTCCATGTGCTTTGGAATGTTTTAACACTGAAAATTTTAAATATATCTTAAAAGAAATGGCAGTATTCCTTCCCATTTCCTAAAAGTCAGGAGGGCAGGAAGTCCAGCCCTTCCTGCTCTCTTCTTCCTTGCTGCCTCACTGCTCTTGAAGGTCTTGGGGAGAGGATCCTGCTCTTTATTATCAGCTCGCCACATGCTCTGCAGGATCTGAATCCATTGGATGCTGGGAAGAGTCTTGGACCCTTTTCCCAAGTCGGCTCTGCCATGAGGGACTTTCAGACACTTATATCAGCGATCAAGATTGGGTTTTGTTTATATTTGTGTATTTGTTCCTTAACCCACCTTACTATCTCTTCCCTGTTCCATTAAACCTGTGCTAGTTTTAACTTCCAAACTTGAATTTTCTCTTCCTTATTCCCATTTTATCTTCCTCTGAGGGATGGAAGGGAATAATAAAGAACAATTCTGTTCTGTGTTGTGTTTCACTCTGACCACTAAACGAAGACAAGGCTGAGTCAAGTATTCCAGTTTTATGAAATGGTAATGCTACTTCCATGAGAATTCCTTAACACTATGTGAATTGCCAAAAATTTTTTTAATGACCCTTTCAAAATTAATCCTCAAGTTTCTCTCCACTGTCTCCTGGTTAATTCACTTGCATTTTGCTGAAGGCTACTCACATAGAACTTTTGCCTTAACTGAAAGGCTGAAGAAGCTGCTTTCAGTACAGTTCACATCACATCAATTAAGCACCAGTGTTCTTCTTCCATCCAGCCACTGTGTATTAGTGACCTGGTTCCTAAAGCCAGCACTCTTTGCCAGAAAACAGTTTTCTAGCCTACAATGTAACACACTACAGCTTTAGAGGATATAACACAATTAGTCACTTTAACATTTGCTGCCAGCAAGTTGTCAAACAACATTTGGGGAGAGAGAAAAGTGAGTGGTATAGAAATTGAGAGAAGTCTTAAAGTAGATGGTTATAATTAATTTTTAAGCTTCGTATGACTCAGGAAAAAAATGGAATGTAAATGGAAACTAAGCTAGCTCCTGTTTGAGAAACATGCAGAAATGACAGTGCATAAAGTTCCTGGATCACATCATGAATTAACCACAGTAAATCTACTAAATGCATTCAATATGCAAAGGTGATTTAAGGGGAAAAAACAACCATATAATGATGAAATTATATCAAATGAATGAAGCATCCCTACTAGAGTAAATAATGGTTATTTGTAATAGATCTTGACAACTCTGTAGTAAGCTACATATTTCTTAGATGATTTAGTTTCCTGGACTTTTCCCCTTTTGATTTATGAATAAAAAGAAAAATAATATTCATACTTTAAAGGTATCATTACAAGCAAGAAGAGCTGCAATATAGGTGTGTACTGAAAACGTATGGTTTCTCTCTTGCTGATGACACACTGTGAAATATAACAGTGCTGTGTTTAAACAAGGCATAGTATTCAAAGTACAGATATTTGGAATGACGAAGTATCTTAACTGTACAAATAAGTAGAAGAGAATAGAAATAATACAATTAGAGAATTTATAAATTAAATAGAAGGAATATACAATTTACTGAATTAAAATCTATTACCTTGAATACCCTGTCACACATAGTGACCTGTGTAATTATTTTAAGGACATTATTTCATCTGTTTCACCTCCTCATTCACCTTTGTTTCCAGACATGTAACAAGTATATTGAACACCACCTGCCTTGCTATGAAATCTTGTAACCTTTGAAAGTCCTGTATAGAAAAAAACCTATACACTTCATTTTCCTTTGGGATAATAACTCGTCACAATGTGAAACACCTCTGTAGTCTTAAAAGCTAAATATATCCAACATTTAATATACAAAATATTTTATCTTTTATACCAGAACAAATGGCAAAATATATATAAAAACATATTTTAAAGTTTCCCAGCTATTGCCCACATATGTCCCCTTTTTCAATAAGAATTTTCACACAAAGGAAGAGGCTTTTTTAGCAACAAAACCAATCTGGGGATTTTGTTTACAGATACATTTTCTGAAATAGAACCAAGACGTAGAATATTTGCCATTAAACTAATATGTTCTATATAACTGAACGATTTATTGATTCACAGGCACATTATAACAAATAATAGCTTGCTACTTCTTTTTTTACTTTGCTGTAAGTAAAAATAAAATAATGAAAAATATTCAATCTTCTTATAAAAATAATTGACAATGACATCTGAGTGCTTTATTACCTCAAAAAAAAAAAAGAATTTTTTCAACAGGATATATTCTTCTGCCTAAAAATCTGTAATCTATGTTTTCTCTAAAAAATAGACTCAATTAATGCATTACTGATAAAACTGGTTTTGTATTTTGAAATTATTTATCTTTCTTACACACCCAGGACAAACACTGATTAGTGTCAATATACTTCTTATCCATAAATATGTATGGCAAGTATTACAGGGCTATACAAGCGAGAGTAAGTCTGTGATCAGTACAGGGACATCTGAACAAAGCTACATCTGATAAGTTATTTATTCAACTTCTCTATGTGATATCCAAACCTCTGGTCTCATCTGGGATTACTGCAAGTGGAGATGTTCAAAACTTTACCTGTTTGAACTAAATGCAGTTGCAGTTTGTCTATATTTCCAACTTTTCCTTAGCTTTTTTTTTTTTAGTTAATTTACTTTAATGAACACAATATTCACAAGAATGCATTTTAGGATTACATGTTTGTTTACTAATTCAAGTTAAACAATAGTTGAAGAAGCGATTTTCCCATCTTCATTGGATAATTAATCTGGGCAAAAATAAATCATCTCCAACAAATTTTAGGTATAACAAATATTATCAGATTAACCTCTCTAAATAGACACACTACAGTCTTGAACATGAGGTTGTCTTTCCCATCTTGCTCAAAGACAGACAAAACACTCGAGCATTTTGTCTTTTCTTCTTGGGAAAAAAAAAGAAAAAGGCAAAAATCTCCTGATTAATATTATTGTTTCTAATGCTGAAATGTCAAAGTTTATCAGAGTACTGTTTATCAGTATTAAAACTTTGAATTTATTTTCATAGATATATTAGATAGAAATGTCAAATGTAAAAGTAAGTTAAAGCACATAAGCAACAGAACAGCAAAGGCAGGCAAAATCCTAATACACATCCTGTTCCACACAATAATCAATTTATAGCAATGACAGTGCTGAAAAATATCATCAGCACATGAAAAAACATGTGTTCTTGGGGCATATGACAAACTTGGTACCGAAGCCATAGACATTTTCATCTGCTTAGTAATAAACATGTGCTTATATAATGGAAAGGACTCATGAAACCTTAACGTAGACAACTACCCTTACCTGATGTTCAGCAGGTGTTTTGGAGAGTTGTAATTTTAGTACTTCATTTATCTTACTGCTAGATAAGTCAAAACCAGACAAACATATGTTTCAAAGCTAAAATATACTACCTAGTTTTCAGGTGCTCTGTTGCCTGAATTTAAGCTCTGTTGTAATTAAAAGAGACCTAATTAAGGGGAGAGGATGAAGGTGATTTTAGAACGAAACTGAACAAAATCAATACTTTCAGTACCAATGTTGGGAGCACCCTTTCCCTGGAATGATGGGGAAACAAAAACCAGAAATCATAATAAGTAAATATATAGACACACACATCAGCTACCAAATCAGCCATTTTAAGGGAAGCATGTCACAAATAGGTCGCTGGCAGGTTTTGAAAGATTGTTAAATATGAGTTCTAAAACTAACGACTTTCTATCATTGGCCAAAGCTTTTGAAATGCAGTCACTACAGACATTGAGAGGACTTGTCTGTCACAAAAGTGAGTTGGAAACTATGAAGATTTCACTGCACAATATATATAGACACGCATAAGTGTAGATATACATATACAGAATTACAGAATAGCTCGAGTTGGAAGGGAAATTAAAGGTCATCTAGTCCAACTCCCCTGCCATGGGCAGGGACATCCCCCACTTAGATCAGGTTGCTCACAGCCCCTAACCTGGCCTTGAACATCTCCAGGGATGGGGAATCTATCACCTCTCTGGGCAACCTGTTCCAGTGTGTTCACCACCCTCATGGTGAAAAACTTCTTTATATCTTACCTAAACCTACCCTCCTTCAGTTTAAAACCATTACCCCTCCTCCTATGACAATAGAGTCTGCTAAAAAGCCTGTCCCCATCTTTCTTATAGGCCCCCTTTAGGTATTGAAAGGTGGCAAATGAGGTCTCCTTGGAGCCTTCTTTTCTCCAGGCTGAACAACCCCAACTCTCTCAGCCTTTGCTCATAGGACAGGTGTTCCAGGCTTCTGATCATCTTCACGGCCCTTCTCTGGACTTGTTCCAACAGGATCATGTCCTTCCTGTGCTGAGGGCTGGATGCAGTACTCCAGGAGGGGTCTTACCAGAGCAGAGCAGAGGGGCAGAATCACCTCCCTTGATCTGCTGGTCACAGTTCTTTTGATGCAGCCTGCTATATGGCTGGCCTTCTGGCTGCGACGGCACATTGCTGGCTCATGTCCAGTCTTTTGTCTACCAGTACTCCCAAGTCCTTCTCAGTAGGGCTGCTTTGAATCCCTTGATCCCCCAGCCAGGATATGTGCATATACATACATATATATATGTATACGTGTTCAAAGACACATTTGCAAAAGTAGTTTGCTGTAAGTCAAATAACCCATTTTCTGAACAATCAAGGATCAGAAAGATTTCTCGGCACTGGAACTGCACTGCATTAAGTCCAAAACAAAGGATACTCCCAAGTTCTGACCTTGTGAAAGACATAACACTTTTTTAAAATAGGACTTTTAATTCTATAATCTTTGGAAAGAAGTTTGGGATACCTGGCACAATGCTCCTTCAACAGATAGCTCTTCACAAATTTTCCTTTATCTGCCACCATTCTTGAAATAAATATGCTCTTAAAGTGTAAGATTTCTTTTAGAAGAGAAACAACATTCTTTCTCTTGCAATTCTGAAATAACATACGATATGAATCAGAAGTAAACAGAGCAACAAAAGCAGTCACGCGTCTGACAGCCTGAAATCATAAATGCTGAAAGTATTATGTGCTCTGATTCATCACAATGAATTTCACCAGGAATCTAAAAAAGGTCATTCAAATATTAAACATGCTACTATTTCACTGAATACAGCCTCAACTAAAAGCACACTGTACCTCTGATTCTATAATCCTAAAATGGCATCAGCTGCCAAATGCCTCTGATGTCCCCAGTTGCAGCTTAATTAATGCTAAGCCGATGAAACTTAGCATTCTTCTCTACTGCCTAGACTACAGACAAATGTTATGAGACTGCCAGTGGTTAACAAAACTGACAGAAACAAGTTAAACATTTAAATCTGGGGAGTTATTTGTAACTGAGAACTAGAAACTCTTAGGCTGAGGTGCACCTTGATCCCCTGAGATCCAGGAGGGTAAGACTCCAGAGCAGCAATCTCTTAGATGGTTCACTCCTCAGAAACTGACCACCTGTCACCCTGTATAAACAGGAATTAAATATGCTCTGGGCTAGGGAAGCTTGTTCCAAGTTTTATAGGATTATAATATTCAAAACCGTATATGGTGCAATAGATATCTGGTGGCAGGAGCTGTACTTGTGGCATGGCCCATACTTGCCCCCTAACCCTTTCTGCCTGGGGACTTCAGGTTGTACACCTGCATGTGAAAAGGTCAGCCAGCTTTGAGCTGGTCTACCTGAAGGTGCTGGACACACAGATCTGAAGTGTGCTATTGACCAGGTTGAATTCAGTGTCTGTCTTAGACAGAAGACTAATTTCTAATCACAGTCACATTGTATTAAACTTTTAAAAAGTTAAACAGAAGAGCTTGAGTAGTTTCAACTTGATGAGACATTCTTCAAATCATTATGCCCTCAACAAAAATCCCAGAAGCATTATGCTTTCATTCATCAACAGGTTGGGATGAAGACAATAGCAAACGTCTTGAATACAATTTCCTTCATTGCTTTCAAATTTGCTGCCACATACTATACACAGATTAATTCATCTAAATCACCTAATTAGATGCCAGCAACCTTTGTTCTCTGCTACAGATTATAAATGATTAAAAATGTATTTGCTAGTGAAATCTGTATTTAATACTGCTCTTTGGAGTGATTCAAAATATCTAAAAGAAGAACATGACTTTTTATCAAGTTTTATCAAGTGGAGACTGGATTTCTACATTTGTAACACTACTAAGTCCTGTATTAAGGCTCGACTGACAACTGTTACCATGGTAACCAATAAGCTTTAGAGAGCTTATAAGAGTTCTCATATAAGAATTTAATAATGACAACTTTATATTTTCCTTTTTTTTCCCCAAAATCAACTCTAAGCATACAGGTGTTTTATGTAGTTACATATTTATAAACATGTTAAAATATTAAAGTGTCTTGCAAAATTAATTACTTCCATGTATTAATTGCTAAACTAGGTAGCTAGGTAAATTCTTCTTTGCAAGAAATTGAGATTTTTGCAATGAAGTTAGAAAATTGATTCTCTCATTTAGTCTAATAAGAAGGTACTTATAATTATCTCAAAACTATCTTCCACCATTGGTCACAGGCAGTTAATAATATAATGCATTATACAATGATATTTGACTTAACTGGTTGTACTATTTGCCAGCAATTATATCAG